>CAEMYA010000018.1:5820266-5831018 GCA_903131615.1 Diplodus sargus | reverse complement strand
TTGGGAAAATCTCCTTAAAAACCATGAAAAAAAACGATGACATCTGAGTCGGAAAAAAAAAATATCCCCTCAAAAATATTCTCTTGCTAAAAATGTGACATCCAATTGTGTTTTTCTAAAAAAATATTAATTTATCATTTTGGCTCAAAGCCTTGAACCGCGGTGATGCCTGTTCCCCACACTTGTCAGTGGCGACATCTAGTGGAGATTAAATGGCAAAACCATTAGAGACACCAATCATTGATGTAGTTCAATATGACTGCTACTGAGACGGGGTGGAGAGGGTTTGCAAAGGTCAGACTGAAAGCACATGAAGGCTGAAAGCACGTGAGACTGTGAGAGCAGAGGGTTAAAAAGAAAAAAAAGGTCAAAGCGAGGAACATCGGCCTCATTTTGCACCCCTGAATGTGATAAAAGTAAATGTTTAAGGGACGCAAAATGGCCTCTGAAAGGAGTCGAGGCACGAAATGAAAAGGGGAGAGGAGACGGTAAGAAAGATAAAAGGGTGAGGCAGGCAATATGCATCAACAACGATGTGAGAAATAGGACAGCAATAGGAAAACACAGATTCACAGGAAGCTAGACGCAAAAAGGATTCAGAATTCACCAGATACTTAGGAGAAGAAACTAATATTTACTGAAACAACTGTAGCTGAAATATGGCACAGAACAAACGGGCGTGGAGGCTGAGGGTTTTTCAACACGTCTTTGCACCTCACGGGACAGAAATGGACAGCAAAGATGGCTTTCCAAAAAGAGTCACGACCACGCAAGCCGTTTCAGTTCTGTCGTTAATCCTCTGCTCCCCCCCTTCAAGGTCTGTAAATCCAGGTGATGATTATAAAAAGTGGGAATTTTGTGACAACAATTTCCACAAGTTTATGTACACGACCTTGTCTCGACTCCCCCCCTCAGTGACAGATATGTAGAGGACAGAGATGCAGAAGAGGAGGTAAAAATAAAATATATTAAAAGCACAAACAGTAGCTGCCACACTGATGCAACCATGCTTAGCTAGAAATACATTACTGTACCACTTGCTGTATAAATATACTGCATTTTTTTTTTTTTTAACTTAGAGATCCAATGCTATAGTGAAATACACCTGAATATTATGCATACCCATTATGCTCAATTGACCAGAGGGAAAGAAGAAAAAAAACAAAAAACACAAGATTTAACTGAGAAATACTGACAGGAGTAGTGGTTGGTTAAATAAATCCTAATGACGAGTAACATTACTGCTGTCGCAAGAAAATCCAGTTTCTGCATCTTTTCAGTTTTACTGGCTTGAATTAAAATATACGCCATCCTTACATGGTGGCCGCATTTCGTGACCCGGTAGCATCCACGCGAGATCTTCTTAAAGACCGGGGTCGTTTTGAAAATAAGGCAAAACAAATAATTAAAAAATCGACAGGGTTTTCATCCGACAGCGGCATTAGGTAATATTTTCTTGAGCATTAACCTACTAGTGTACAAACATCTGGACTAAGAATACCTCAAACACTCGACCTTATTGTTTTTATTTTTTAATTACAATATAAATCTTCCTCCCTCCTGCACTACAAAGCCTAGGTACCTGTTACTTAGCATTAAATTATAGTCATCAACTTTTTTTTTTTGTCTTATGTTGTGCAATATTTCCTCACAAAGTTACTCCATACCCAAATTCTTGATATGTTCTACTCTTATTAGCAGTAATTATTATTGAATGGTTGCTGCATACAGAGCCTGTAATCCACATTTAAGGGATTACAATAAGCATTCTTTTTTTAAAATCAATTCAAAACGCTGATAAAATTAACCACTGTTGGAGGCATCCCCTCTTATTTTATTGCATTATCAAACCACTTCATCTACATACCTGCACAGTAAATGCTTTTTAGACCAATCTGCACTCTACACCACACAATGTCGTGATTTGAGTCTATCTTTTTTGTTGTATATCTTCATAAAAAATACCACAGGCCTCACCTAAATATTAAACCCCACCACCACTACTACTCGGTGCGTTTGTAGTGTTTGATTAAGATAGGTCATCAATGCCTTTCCGTGTACATTAATGCCTTTACACGTAGAAGCAGAAAAAGGCAACAGAAGATGGCTGTATATGGTCCATGTCTCATTGGCTCAAATATCATCCTCAGCCCAAGAAGCTTCCCATAAAAGCTAAAATTTATGCTGGATTCAAAAAGAAAAAGAAAAAAGGAGAATGTTTAAAAGCAGTCAGTAGAAGCAGATGCGTAAATCTCCGAGCACAGAGAACAAATGGATGATTCTTTGTCGTGAAAAATTAAAAAGAAGTCTACAAAGCCTCCTGAAGGTTGCGATGGAGTGAGCTGCATCATCACAGCTCTGCACTCACGCTAATGTCTGAATGTCATTTATAGCCACAAACATTAAAACCAGCACTTTTTTTAAGACAGTAGTCTCATTTTGCTCTCAGGTTAAAAATTTGGACCCAAATTCTGAGATTACCAAATCATCCCCTCTGACATGGACCAGGTGTAAACACATCACAGCCTTCTGATCGGACACAATCTGCACAACCATCTATGTCATCGTTTGGTCTTTCATGACACTGTGGAATGGATGTCTATCAGCAAATGTATTTGACTGGTCCGTTATCAAACTCGAGTCTAGATGTCTCTGTGTTGAGTGTTTGGTTATAAATCCTCGCCTGGAAGAAGGAAGGAGGAGGAGAGAATACGGTCACTGGGAGAAAAATCAACGCACAATACATGTAGTGCAAAACTAGCAGTGTCTTTGCGCGGCCTCTTGCAGGTGAGCCGTCACAAGCTCAAATGTTTTGTACCTTGAAATGAAATGACCGACTGTGAAAAATGTCCCCCTCCTCCTTCCTTTCTTTCTTTGTCGTTGTCGCCTGCTCTCCTCTCCGAGTGCCAATCCCTTTAAACTCCTTCTCTGCCGTCTACCATGCCCCCACCCCCGAGAAATACGTGTGTGTTGATCAGTAATTGGAGGTATTGTGCAGTAAGTGCCACTACACAACACAGGAGCCCCTGTGTGTGTGCATGCTTGTGTGTGCGAGAGTGTGCACGACCACCCACGCTGTTGACACCTTATTATATTTGTACATTTTCTCAATGTATTGACCTACGCAAAGGTTAAGATTTCAATTGTGTCACGACATACTAGCCTGCATAGTATGTAGCATGAAGTAGGTCCTGTTTTCTGAGTGTGTACTTCGTACTAATGCTAACACAGAGGGACACACAGCAGGATGGGTCAGTAAGTGCTCTGCTCATAGCGACACAACACTCACACGGAGACGTAACGAAAGGGATGATGGACCGCCGGACAGACAGCTACGCGCTGGAAGACGACTGAGGTTAAACCAAGAAGAGAAAAAAAAAAACAAGGAAGAATAAAGGCAGGAAAAAAAATGAAATTTAGCTGATTGTGATTCAAAATAATAAAAAAAAAAGAATAAAGAGATAAAACGTTAAATAACCCAAACAAAGAAAAATCCCAGTTATGTTAAAACCCTGTGCTGATATCTAGTCGTTAGAAAATTTGGCAGCATTAAGTCAATAAGTCTTTGTAGTGACTGATGAAGTTGATGATGATGAAGATGATAAAGATGATGATGATGATGATGGATAAGTGCCCGATATTTTCCAGCAAACTGAGCGACAGCAGCAGGAAGGACCACACACACCAGCACAACACAGAAACAGGAGCAACTGACACCCGTGATTGGTCAAGAGTCCTTCTGGAGATCCAATGACAGACACAGCAAAAGAAAAGTGAGGAAATAAAATAATAATAATAAAAACAAAAAAAAAATACCCATACAAAAAAAAATAAAAAGGTAATGACTGGTTGGCAAATGAACAGAGAAAAAAAATAAAAAAATAAAAGCAGCTTCTGGAAAAAACGTTAGAGAATGTCGCATAATAACAATAACAATAATATTAAAGTGGCTGTTGCACTTTAGTTTTGTTCTTGCAGACAGGTGCCGAGTTCCTATGGTTGCCAGTGGGAGCCCGTGTAAGATCTGAGCAGTTGCATACGATGGTGGACTCCAGATCTGTCGGGGGGGAAAAAGAGAGCAGAGGCACACGTTGGTGACTGATTTAAGACTGGAGAGGAAAAGAGGGGGATGAAGTGGGAGGTGGCACAGTTTGTTCAAGTCGGAGCGATAACAGAGGGACAAAAAAAAGGAATAAAAGGAAGAGAGGAGGTGGAGGGGAGGAAACAGATGGAGGAGAGAAAATAAGGGTGGTGAGTAACAGCAGGAGGTCAGACACTCACATGATGGGTGGGCTCTACCAGTGAGGCGGTACGTAGCTGTACCCAGGTGTCCCTTGGGGCCTGTAGGTTGGCACAGTTACTGGGTGTCCTCCAATCTGGGGGTGCTGGGGCGTTGTCAGCAGGGTCCCTAAACAGTGTTAACAATGCCAATAATGAGCTTCAGCCATTTATGAATCCATCTGGTGAACAACTAGAAAGGCCTTGCTTGGCAATTGTCAGTGTCTAGTGTTTTAGATTCATTCAAACATTTTGAGGTTTTTGATCCGTTGTCTTTTGTTTTTTTGCATTTTAGCAGCTGCAGTTTTGCTTCAGCTCAACACATAATAAAACTCGAAGAGAAATCAATTTGTACGAGTACGCAATTAATTTCATTTTCATTTACAAAATGTCAACAAATGGGCCAAAACATGTTCCTATCACAAGTAACCCGAGCCCACAATAACAACTTAAAATGTCTTGTTTCATCTGACCAACAGCCTGAAAACTCTGACGTTATCACCACACTGTCACAGAGGATGAGGAAAACCAGCTAGTAGTCACATTTGTGTCCATTTTTGCTTTCTGATAAAACTTCTGGTTAATTTTCATCAATTTAGCGAATCATGGACAACAAAATCACTGCTGATCACAGCTTACCAGTGCCCAGAATCCTAAATATATTCACTTTAGATGTGAAAACTCAGCGAATATGATTTTTTTCTTACAAAAGAAATATTAGTCAATGAGCAAGATAGTTACTATTAAAATTTCTGAAGAACAACTTGTCAAATAAATGTTCAAACTCTATTTTATACACTGTTGATGATATGCATATCTGACTGGAAAAAAAACACATAAAATCTATGAAATATGCAAACCAGCGTGCAAAATGAAAAAAACATGTCTGTGCAAGTGCAGGAAACCATCTCCTGCATGAATGAATGCAGTCGAGAGAACGATGAGGTTGTCAAAGTCTGCAAGTCTGAAAATCTGTTATCGTAAAGCTTTGAAGTGAGAGATTCGGATCGTACCTGCGCTCATGGCCATGGTTGTCCCAGCTACCATCCCCATGGCAGCCATTCCGTTGTTGCGTGGAGCAGGTACAGGGACTGGGGCGGGGTACAGGGCTGTGGAGGGGATGCTGTTAGGCTGCACCACGGTGGTGTGATGGATCACATGTGGCTGAGCCGCATACACTGGCTGGGTGTAGTACGCTCCCTGTCAGGATGAACACAAGAAAGGGCTGGTGAGGCTGTGTGTGTGAGTGTGTGTGCGCATGTGTGCGCATGAGAGATAAATAAAACTTACAATACAATTGAATGTTTTTTTTTTCATTTGAAGATAGTCTGAGAAGACTGTAAGTACTCATTTCCTGCTGACAGGAACAAGAGAAGTAGCAGAAAACACTCTGACATTTTCCATCTCTCTTCCCGCTTCTGTGCTTTTCATTCCAAACCATTAAAAATATGCACTGCACCAAATCACAACAAAATGATGGCGGCTCATCATGTGCTGCATCTGAAACAAAGACACTTTTTTGTAGGTGCTTTTTTATCTGTTGTCTGTCTAAGTTGCCCAATCACCCAGGGTTTTCTATGGAATATAAAAATGTGGTAAAGAAAAAAGGACCTTTCGGTACTGATTTTGTTTGGGAGCTTTATGTTCCACACACTGAACATGGTTCAAGGTCTGAATCAAAGCTCATTCCCTGCAGCCAGAAGAGATGAAATGTGGTGTAAAATGTCTGCAGACAGAAGATCTGACCTGAGGCAAAAATATTATTTTTCTCTCTCTGGTTTACTGAAAATTCTTTAAAGCTGAAATTCAGACATGAACAGGCAACAGACAATTTTGTGTAGCCATTGTAAACTGCTTCACCTGATTGTTGTCAATATGTTCACCAGACAACAAATAAAGAAAGAGATTAAGTTAAATGGCACCGCCAACAGATCAGGTGTGTCACAAATCTGATGAGCGTGTTTCAGTGGCAGACAGACTACGTCTCTGAGGTAATGCGGTCAGTTCTTACCTGTGCGTATATGTTCTGCTGAGGGTAGGCACTGCGGATGGGGTACATCGCTGTTGGGTATGGGGTGGGGGTTGGGGTGTAGGGAGGAGGTGCTCCATTTGACTGAGTGGGGGGCACTTTGTATGGGGTGCCTGCTGAAGTATATCCTAAAAACAGACCAAAGAGAGAGAGAGAGAGAGAGAGAGAAGAAAAGAGGGTGGAATAAGAAACACATTTCGTGACAGAAATACACTTTTATCAATTAATCAGTGAGATTTTGTCTTATTGCACATGCAGTAACTGTTTTTCTGGGGCAAGCCTGGCAAGTTGTGATAAGGGGAACTTTTTAGAAAAGAGTTGCTTGTTTACACAGCCAGCAGATATGAAGCAACAGTCAAATTATTTGGATTTTATTATTCCATTTCTCTCTCCACCAACTCCTGAGGAAAATATTAGGCTCTCAAGCTGCTTAATTGTTTGCTACAGCCTGGTGTGCTAACTTTGCCTGCTGTTTGGTGCATGGCAGGTAGAATTTAAGGTTTGTTAAGTTTTTGTTTTTTTTTACTGAAAAAACAAAAACAAAACAAAAAACAGCTGCCTAATAAATCTGGAAAAGATAGATGATAAGCAGTGAGAGTGAACTGAAAGATAAAAGTTACAGGCAGCAAACACACATTAAACAATCAGCTTTAAGACACGGAAACTCACTGGAGAACTGGGGGGCACTGCAGAGTTAGGTGATTATTCTCTTTGGGTTCTTCACTAAAATGAGTCCTTCTCACATACAAGTCGTCATGTGATCCATTGTTAACAGAAAAATTATTATAGAGCCTTTAAATTATTACAGTTGACGATGTTACTGCTAATTGAAAAATAAATTCTGAGCTGACCGACGACTGGATGCCTTAAATGGACAAAATGAAATAAAAAAAATACATAACTCTTTATTTTACTTAAATTTACTTTAAAGTTTTATTTTATGGTCAGAGAATATATGGGCCAGTTGTGCGTTTTATAAATAATTCTACATTAAGTGTTAAATGTGGCCCAGTGAAACCAGATTAGTAAAATACATTACCAAACCAATTTATTTCAAAAACATGTAAATATTTTATATTTATTAAACTCTAAAACTATAGCTTTAATCACTTGTCAATTAAATCGATCATAATATCTTAACTCTACAACTGTTTGATATGTGAATAATGGCTTGAGTTATTTGACAGTTCTGTCTTTGTCTCCTTGTCTTAGATTACAGTAAATCTTATATTTGGGGGTTTTCGATTGTTGCTCGGACAGAACAAGACATCTGATGGTTTTACCTTGGATTTACTCTTTTTATTCTTTTGCATTTCCTACAAAATCCACCAGATGGTGGACTGGTGCTGGCTTTTAATGAGGCTGGAATCTCTTAACAGCTACAGCCGAAGGTTTGTACATCTTAAAAAGTGCCTAATTTTGCCAGTCTTACCATGCTGTATGAAGACAGCATATCTGCATTGTTTTCTGCTAAAGGCAGTAGCTGTGTAGTCAATGAATATTAAGTATATTCACCATTTTAGCAACCAACCTACCAACCATTAACAAAACCTTCAAACATGATTTTAGAGTAGTCATCATTTTAACACTGCATCATAAAAGGCTGGAAAGCATGAGATCAACTGTAGGACAGTGAAGGCATCTGGTTCAGACCACTGCATTAATGCCTGTGGTCCACTGGGCTCAGCTCTGTGGGTGCAGTACCCCTGAACGGCCACTCGGAGGAGCCTGAAGGTCAAACATGCTACTAGCTAGTTGCTGCTGTGGAGCTTATGAAAGCGCTCCTCTCACACAAGGACAAGGGAACAAAGAGATGCTGGAGCGGCTCTGCGTCTAAAAGTGTGTGTGTGTGCATATTCTCACACACACACGTCTCCAACATGGATGCAGGGCATTAGAGGACAATGGTGTGTGACAATTACACAAAAGCCTAGCTGATAGAAAACAAGTTTGTCTATTCAGTGGTCTTGAGGAATAATGACATTGACCAAGACGTTTCTAAATCAGACCGCAGCTGTTTGTCTGGGACACAAAATCTAAAGACTTTAATGTCACCACTGTAGAATACATAGACATAAATCTGCAGGTTTAAACAGCCCAGCCTCAATTATTAGGTTCAAGTCTTTTGTCGGAACAAAGCTGGGTGAGGTTTGCCAAAGCATACCTGATATTTTGTTTGACTTCCAAAAGATAAAACCAAACTGGGGGAGGGGACGAGAGGAGACGGGCTTCAAAAGCAGCACAGACAAATTCAACCAACGCATCCTGCCTCCGTGAGACACTTAAAATTCAGGAGACAATTCAAGTAGCTGTCTGCACCCTTGTGTTCAAAAGAGCTTTCCTTTTCATACACAGTAATTAATCATTTACAAATATGTTTTTTTGTGATAATCTACTTTGCATTCTCCAAGACAAACAATTTAGCAAGTTTGAGACATTCGCTAATATTATACCAGTTCTTCCCCTACAGTCCTGTGCTCAACTGCTCTGTCTGGGTACTGGAGCTGCATCTACTAGATGATTATTTGAACATTTCGAAATAAAATTAATCACCAACTATTTTGATATTCAATTGACAAAAATGTCAAATGATCCAACTTGTTCTGTGTAAGGATTTGCTGCTTTTCTTTGAGACAATAGAAGTAATTTAAAGACATCAAAATGTGATGAGCAGTTTTCACTTTTTTCCCCCACATTTTATAGAGTAAGCAATTAATCAGTTAATCCTCACAATATTTGGAAACGTTTTCTATAACGAAAACAGTCGCTAGTTGTGGCTTCATCTGGGACCACCTAAATATTATTATTCAAACCATGAACTTAAGCGCATTTTTTTGAAGATCCGATTGAAATAATATTTTTGACATTATCGTTGCTAAGTGATATTACTCCTGAAGTTTTCACAACAGAATCATAGTAACTTTTTCCTTTGGCCACCCTACTGTCATTTGATTAGTCATCTATCGCCTGTTTTCTTTTGACATTTCCTTTATTTTCTTTATGCTGGTTATTTTACCTTGTGTACCTGATGTTAAACTCTTAATTAGGTCCGGATTCCAATAAAGTTGGGACGCTGTGTAAAAACATAAATACAAAACAGAATGCAATTATTCACGGAAATCCTTTGACCCACTTTCAATTAAATACAGGTCAAAGACAAAATATTCATTGTATCTAATGCATTGTATATAATACATTTGTGTTTTTTGCAAATATTCTCATGCTATGAATTTGATTTCTGAAACAAGCAGAGTGAGAAGAACCGCTGCGTCCCACATTTTTGACCCTGTATAAGCCTCTTCCTTTCTCCTCTGCCCATACTTCCTCACAATGTCCTCATATGTATACATTATAATGTTTTGTACCATTGGATAAACAAATTTGCTCATAAAACCCAGCTGACTGGGACTACAAAACATACCTCGAATGATCACAAGTTTCAGCATTCCAGATTAGCACTGCTCTCAATGAGAAGTTGTCGTTTTGTGCTTTCAAATCAGGAATTTTGATACCTGCACTACACAAACTTATATATGTATAGTCACAAATCAGTTGCAAGGCAGCTGTGTATGGCTAAAGGGTGAGTACACTCTAAACTGGGTCATATATATTTTTGGAATATCTCCAATTAACAGTTTTTCATATCAAAAGACAATAAGCTTAGTCTGGGTTTCCAAGCTGAAAAGTTTAAGTCCCCATCATTCTCAACTATCTCCATCTATACAGACGCACCATATCTGGAGAGCACTGAGACAACTGTTATTCCCATCTGCTGTGGGGACCAGACACCAAACCCCAGCAGAGTACGTATCTGCTGCTATAAGGCAACTGGCAGCTGTTACTGGCTGGCTTCCCATTCCTTCACCATCAGTGCCCTCTAGGCCGGGATCACCACTTACTGCTTTACTTTCATATAACTTATGTGGAGCTCTGAACAACCTTCTGATGGTTACACATGCATAATCAACAGATAAATACTCTATAGAGCAGCAGCTGTTACAGATCAGCTGACGGGAAATCAAAATTGTATCAGTGTGTAATTTATTCAACACATAAAGTGGTAGCCCATCCTTAACTTAAACACTGACTTAACTTTCTCTCCACACAAACACATTACTGAACTGGGCAGGGCGTGAACTGAATGATCACGATGATTACTCATGAGCAAGATCAAAATAGTTCTGAATGCTATTCAAGAGAAATAAGTGCCACATTCACTGTTTTTTTTTCTCCTCCAAGGTTCAGTTCAGTTTATATTTATAGTTATTTCAAAAACACTGACATGGCACCATTCACAACTGCTTAACTGGAAATAGTCCTCAGTGCTGGACTCCAATTTCAGAGTCAGAATTTCTTACTGAGCTACTTGAATCTGAAACCTGTCTCTTAATGATTTAACAGTTAAATTAAAAAATAGGCTATAACTACAATTTCTATTCTTGCAT
>CAEMYA010000018.1:5751696-5819759 GCA_903131615.1 Diplodus sargus | reverse complement strand
ACACACACACACACACACACACACACACACACACACACACACACACACACACACACACACACACACACACACACACACACACACACACACACACACACAGAGACAGGTAGGGCAGTATTTGGTTTGGAGCAGGATGTACACAGATGGCGCTCATTAAAAAAAAGTGTCTGCACCAATAACACGGTCGGCTGAATGTGTCTTACATACAGACGAGCCACACCTGCCAATACGGTGTGGGAGGAGATAAATTCAGCGACATTAGCAATGCAAGCAGACATGTACAAGGGGGTGCACACTGCACACGCTCACTCATGTGCGTCATCAATTACAAATCAAACAAACAAAGCACATTTGACGCGAGAAAAAGCTCTCGCTGGTAATAAAGGTGCGAGCTGCACAGAGTGAGACAAAGAGAGGCAAAGAGGAGAAATGCAGGAGAGTTCAGAGACTCTAAGGAAGTGAGGGATGTGCAGCTCACCGCTTTCTATTATTGGCAGCCGATCTCACAGACTGTTCTGTAGCTTTGCACCTTTGCTATATCTAGCTTTAACTGCTGTCGGCTGCTGTAGGTTGAGCCAGTGAGATGGAACAGGTGTAACAAAAATCTGTATCAAACTGCATTCTGAGCAGTGTGATGCTTAATCTGTACTCAGTTCAATTTAGAACAATTTTGTTTTAGAAAGCACAAATATATGATCTATTACAAAAATCCAAATTTAAAATGTCAAAAAAAATTGCTGAAAAGATGCAATGCATTTAGATGTTCAATTTAGAAGACAACTCAAGAAAAGCATTATCATCGATTAGTCCTGAAACTATAAATCATTGATTTAACTATCCACCAACAAACAGAGAATTACATGACAAGAATTTTGATGATAGATAAATGTCAAGAGTGATTCAAATCAAATCAAAATTACCCAACAATCTGATTCTAGCTTCTGCAACTTGAGGTTTGCAGCTATTATATTTATAGATCAAATATCTTAATGATTCAGACTTGACATTTAAAACATAACTTTAGGAATACAATTGTTATTATTATTAAATATATGTACTACATACATACAGTACATTATTCAATCTAGTACATTGATTTATCGTGACAATAATCACATGCAGCCCTTGACATTATTTTAGACTTCAGAATGAGACAGCTGAGTCTTTAACATGTCTGAGCGGTTTCTCAAATGGAAATTACACAAAAGTATCCTCTTAACAGCTGCAGTACAGCACGGTTCAAAGAATTATAAACAAAATGTCTGCTAACGTGTTCAATTCCCCATATGCACTGATTATGCATTAATTGATAAAGCAGCACAGCAGATGTTGTCACATCCCTGTAACACTCTACTATTATAATTAACAAGATGTTTAAGTTTGACATGTAAGAGCTAAAGAGTGGGGTGATTTTAACTCCAAGTACAGATATTTGTAGCGCTTACTGACAAACAGAATAACATTTCAATATTTAAACAATTGCCACTATTTTACAGCTATCTCACAAGTTGACCTGAGTAACAGTTGCCATCTCTGACCCTGATCAGTGTTGTCAGGTTGGTGAGTACTTGGCAGTGGTTAACACATGAACTTGGGTTGACAGCTCAGCATGTGTAATGTTGCCTGCCAGCTTGGAAATAATCCACAGAAAATCGTATATAATTCTATTGTATTTAGACCTGGTCGGCCTACAGATCCAAGTGTAGATACAGAATTTGAGTGCCTGCTTCAAGATCCAGTTTACAAAGCGACTTTCTCATTTAAAAATGAAAACTAGAGAGAATTGAGGCTAACTTAAAGGCTGTATATATGAACCAACCAGGTGTAAACAGTTTATTTCTGAATGTGGTTTTGCTGATGAAACCGTGAATTAATCTGTTCACAATCAATTCAATTTAGAACCAATGATGTTGCACTATAACCCCTTTCTGTTACCGTATTCCTGGTGAGGTCTGCTGGCTACAGTGAGTGTAGTTACGATACAGCAGGTCTCATTTCCTTATATTTGTAGTCAGATTTGCACATATGGAAAGCAACTTTCTTGGACCATTTTATAATTTGTTTATTCATCAATAGACGCACAGTAGATGGAAAGCCTAGTAACTGATATTCATGAGGGGAAAGAATGAAGTGTCTGCCTGAAAAACAGGCTGTTCCTCAGATTTGGTCACATGAATGTCTTCAAGTTTATATGCATATTCAAACTAAACAGGAGTGAAAGCACATAACTGAGCTTATCTCCTTTCTTAAAGACATACGTACAAATATGGGGAATGCATTAACAAAACATTCATTATTACTGTTGTGATCTTTGACCAGCAGTTCCAACTCTGCATTTCTTTGGGGGGGAAAACCCCCTACAGCATATTCACGGAAATGGAGTGAAGGGACTGTATCACTAGAAGTAAAGTATCTGGTAAAATTACATCAGGGAGAGGTCAAAATATCAGCTTTATGCTTTTGCATCTGGCTAGGAGGTTGTCACCGTCTTTTAGGACAAATCTAACTTGGATGTCAAAATGTGGAGCTGCTGTGCAAAATGCGTACAAGCACAAGCTTTTACTTTTCTGGCCTAGTCTCAATTGGAATCTGGTTTTATTTTCAAGTAGGTTTCATATTAAAGGAAATGCTGTATGTACTAAGAGTCAAGAATCACAAGAGAACTGAGAAAATATAAAAATATGAAATATTATAAAAATAAGAACAGTATGTTATTTAAATGAAAGGCATGTGCAGTTTTTGTGCAAAGACTCTACAGGGAATGTGAAAGTTAACGGTATGCAATATACAAATATTTCCTTGCAAGCCTTGTTCTTTTTCTTAGTGTATCTTGTCAACCTGCTCTTCACCTGCTGTACCTGTATTAAATGCAAAATCTCTCCAATGTAAACGATGACATCTTTAGGTCATCGTCCAGGTTCAAACTAAGAGCCTCAATTGTGCTTCCACCAGGGAGATCAATGTTCTCACCTTAGTAAAGAAAAAGTCGTCCCTTTGTGGCCATTTATCTTGTCCGGCTGTTATCCAAACGCCTTCTATCCTGCATCAACTCACACTGACTCGCATACTCAAAATGTCTGAGAGGCTAATGCATTCAATAAAACATTCACTATTTTGTATTGTATCACTTTTCTATTGGACACAACCTCTCTGGAAAGGACATTACGGCATACAAAGTCATGGTAATGTTTTTCATTGAACCATTTTTGAGACCGTTTATTGTAAACCATCTTCTCTAATGCAGGTTTAAAATGTCATAGCTTTGTTCAAATTCCCACTGAGGACATTTTGCTCTCGAAAAGATATTCTTCACACTACACAAAAACATAATGCCGTCTAAAATTGAAAAGGATAATATGAATTTAGCACTATATTTTGAAAGCAGAATTACGCTGTTACAATACAGTCGACTTATGTCTTTTTCTTGTTTGTGAGGTTCTCATTGGTTTCTAAAGGTTTGTTGTGAAGTTGGACGATATAGATTTTTTTCTGCAGATACCGATAATGACTTGCTTCTCATGGCCAATGAGGTTAACTGATAACTTTAGAAATGTTGGTGTTTAAAAGGTTCTTATCCTCACCTTGTGTTTACTGACAACATATAAATCAATTTTAGAACCATGTACTGAATGCTTAATATTTGCTTCATATTATAAAGGTCCATTTATTGACTGTAGTTTTTGGAGTCCAATATTGGTATTAGCCCAAAAACCTGCTTATCAGCCGGGCTCTAAAAATTTCAACTGATGCCGATATATAGCTGATAATGTAATATGTAGCGTATGGGTTGTATCCATCAAAGACCTATCATCAAAGTTAAAATCCTAACCCTATTTTGACCTTGATATTTTTTTGACTGGAACAACACATTTCCTAAACTGTGAAAAAGTGAAATTAGGTACTCTAACTCTTAGTCATTTCTAAAAATAAGAGGGTTTTATCCCTGAACAATTTTCACTCTAATAGCACCTCTGGGAGCCATTAGCAGAACCGTCTTCCAGTCCTTTACAGACTCATGATTATAGTGGTATACAGGATGATAAATGTGCATGTGTGTGCTCGTCTTACCTGTAAAGGCCATGTTCTTAGGGTTTCCATAGGGGGTGCCGGGCTGAACAGGGCTATAGACTGGATTCATGGCTGAAGATAACCTGTTCTTACTGAGAAAGAAACAGAAAATGTGGCAGAGAGGGGGACAAGAGAAAAAAGAAAAAATGGAGGAGAGAGACGTGAGCCGTGTAAATCGGAAAGAAAATGGTTCCGATTATCACACGCACACACTCCTCACACACTTTAATCCAAACTCAGGTTCTTAACGCGACACATCCAGCTGAAGCATTTTGCCAGCATGCAAAAAAACCAAAAAAAAACCAAGCCCTGTGAATCCTCACCCTCAAGTAGGCTCAACATGAGCATGTATTTAAAAACATAGACTGCTGACAGGAAAGCACAAGGACACATGGATGCACAGAAAATAATGGTTTGGCTTCCCGTGTGGCGTTAAATACAGCTAGCGAAATGTACGTAAAAGGGGAGGCGAGCTCTTCTACAACAGGCCACTATAAATGTAATGCACTGGAAAGGGTTCCTAATAACAGAGCCATTCATACTACGTATCCCATAATGCATCTTGTTCTGCCGGCCCCTCAATGTAGAATGAAAAAAGACCTCAAGTGCTCCTCCTTTATTTCAACTTACCTGCTCATTGGGAATATGGGCACGGGGAAACTGTGTGTGTACGTCGTGTGTGTGTTTGTGTGTGAGTGTGTGTGCATGCGTGCCCCGTACCTCTTGTGCGTGTCTGGTTGATACATGAAACTGAATTTGTCTGTGGGATGCCCGCTCGCCATTCTTGCTGTATGCAAATGAGGAAGGAGTGGAAGTGGATATGCAAATCTGAAATTAAAACAGCGAGAGGTCATGATTACAACGAACACAGGAAAAGGAAAAAATAAAAAATAAATTTAAAATAAAAAAATAAAAAAAATACAGCAAAAAGCAAGCACCAGTGCAACAGCAAATGGTTAGTGACAGCAGCAGGGGGAGGACAGTGATTTAGACGGCGTGCTTGAATGTTTGTGGTAACTGCTGTGTTGTTAGCCACCAATAAACTGTCCTTAATACAAAATGGATACACCATTTTATGCAAATATTGTGAGAAATGGACTGTGTTTGCTTCTATTATAGGCAGTAAATCATACGTGGTTTTTGTGCGTACAAAACAAGCTCTTTCTAGCGGATAAAACAGTCTTGAGGTCATATTTCTCCCATTCCTGTGTATGCTTAGCCTATGTGACGGCCATATGTCCGAGAGAAAGTGAGGCACTATGAGTATGAGTGTATGTGTGTTTGATGTGCTGCACAAAACATCCAATACAAGCAGCAAAGCAAACATTAAGACAGCCAAATGAAAAAGCACAACACACCCAAGTGAGCGGGCTAGTGACAAAGAGAAAACAGGACAGAACAGAATATAGTACGAGGAGGCCGAGTCTTGAACAGAGCCATGAGTAAGCATGATCCAGAACCACAACGGCAAAGCACAAACACATAGTGTAACAGCTGAGGAGTAAAGAAAGAGAGGAGAGGTGTGTGTGTGTGTTGTTTGTGTGTTCATGTGATGGCAGCAATCAGTTCTGTCTGTTTTTTTTCTATGTAAGGCTCTGTGACATATGTTGTGGCACTCGCTCTGTACATCACACATCACCATGTACAGGCTGTGGAAACTCAATTTGTCCAGTTCTGCTTCCTGTAGATACATACAAGTGTACAGGATTGTGCTAAGAGACACATTTCCAACATAAATCTGACCGATCCTGCCTGAGCTTGTGCTTCATGGCCAGTTGACAAATCCTTTAGATGCTTACAGCTTCACTGTCACAATTCCTGCACATACACTGTGCCATGGTGATGCCAAACGGCACCAAGTGACACTTCAAATTAGGCAAGGAGGCATTTCGAAGCTCCGTCCAGGAACACTGACGTCAAAACGCCCAAAGACACTTGACAGCTGAATGTGAGCAAACGCATGGGTGCAGCTGCTTTAGAGTGGTTTTTAAAGATGAATTCCTTCAGACACACACACGCATGCACTCAAAAATGAACAAAAACACAAACCTGTGTCTGCCTGTGGGTGTGTAAAACATCAAGAGCGGGGAATATGTCAACCCTGGTTCATTACTCATTTTCATATCTCATAACAAAGGAATGTCCCACGGGGGTTTGATTTACCTACTGCTGAACATGTCTGGCACAACATCCCTCATTAATCTCAAATATCTCCAATGCTTTAATTCCTCTCCTTCCTTAATCATTAGATTTCCGCACCTCAGTGAATCAGTCTTTCCACATGCAAACAATCTGATTATATGAAGATTACAGCAAAACTCAAAGAGTATTGCAACTGCCGCATTTTTTTAAAAACAGCTTAACTGGATTAATGCAAAAATAATGATCTTCCAAAAATGTCTTCTAAGCTCAATGCTGATGATGAGCACAGCAGTTCTTTTCAGTGTACTGAGTCACTAGAATACATTAATTATAATCTAAGCACAAAAATTTTGCTCATTGAATCGTTCGGTGCACAGGCTGCATGGTCCCTCTCACTGAACTGAAACACAGCTGAATATTCAGCTTGCTAAATAGTGACCTGGGAATGAACGATTTAGTTGGATCACCACACACCGTTTTCAAACTAAAAGCTGAAGTCCTAACAACGTATACATTTTCATGACATACAGGCAATAGAGAAAATAATTGGTGTTATGTTCAGTCTTCAGTTCAGAGGTTCAGTGTTATGTCCTGACTGGGATCACTTTATACTCAAACTGATTTTAAGGAGCACCCAGTCCTCTAATCATCAACGTTCTGGTGCTTCTTGTTTTATGGTATTTATTGTATTGTACTGTATTATAGTATGTCTTATATATTGTTCTATCTGTATCTTGTATACATTTTGTGTTGGGTTTGTGTACTGTCTGTTTGATGCATTTTAAAAAAGGCCCATCTAGGGAAGGGCATTGAGAATGACTTTTGGCTATAAATGCTGTGGTTTATGGCATCAGTTTATGGGACTTGCTTGTTCCTATCAGATAATAAATAAAATACATTTTTATCTAGTATAACATTTACCATTTCCACCATCACATCCAATTATCGGGCAATAAACACAAAGCACAACTGAGGCTGATGGTAATGCTTTGGTCATCAAACAGAGAGCTAGACAAATTAAAACATTGACCTAATGATGGCACAAGATGGAAAGAAAAAGGAATCAAATTGTACTATTCGACTTGAGGGGAGGATGAATATCTGTGTAAAGGAATCCTAATCCTGCTCTAACAGCAATCCATCCAATAATTCTGATTCTGATGGAAATGTTTCAGTACGTTACAAAGTGGTGGATTAACAAAATGACGGCCATCCCAACTTGGTTTTATGATTTTCTTTGTGTTATTTTGTCGCACATTTTATATTTTCAAAACGCTCTCATGATCTTTCAGACAAATCGAAGTTACACCTAGCCATGTAAGAGCTTCAAATGATTCCCTTCATCTGTTGTTTATTTAAGTGATTCAAGTTGTAATGTGCATGGGAAAGTGTAGAATGAGGGAACAATGCCAATTAACACATGGACAGGTGGCTAAGCTAACCCCAAGGTCTCATACTACAAAAACAGCACATACCCAATTACAGCAGTGACTGATTGGAGTAGAGAAAGACAAGTGTGTTTCAGCCTGCGAAACACAGTGTGTGTCTATGTGTGTGCACGCAAAGGTGATGAGAAGTGAATGGGAGAGAACAAGAGGGGAACCACAGTGCATCTAATGAAGGTGTACGTGAGGAACAGAGGATGGCAGACACGCATGTGATGAGTAAGAGCGTCTAACCACAACTCCCTTTGTTTTCAGGGGGAGGTGATGATGAGGTGCTTCAGGCCCTCTGTTCCAGACCTTCTGTTCGACCGACCACTACCACGATTGTAAGACCATTCTCTAGAGGACATTCATCATCACGAGACAGAGAGACGGTATATTTATATGTAGGACAGAGTGTAGAGGAGCAGAGACGAGTCTACACATCTCCTCTGTGGTTTGGAAGTGTTTCTGGAGCTGAAGGCAGATCTCACAAAGAAATGGACTAAAAATGCAACCGTATTGTTGCTGGCTGAAAATGTTAAAAACACATCCAAAACAAACTGCTGCTGGGCACTTTGAGCCAAGGGTTTGGGTTTTGTGCTCACAATGAAGTGCTGCAGCTTTTCCTGTAAAGGAACAATCTGTCATTTTGGGAAACAAACTTACAATGTCTTATAAGTTGCATCTAAGTGTAGGGCTGTAAACTCACTTGATTTGCCAATAAGCTGTCAGAAAAAAAGTGAATTTCTCACAAACCTTTAAATCTTGTTTGTCAGAATGACACTCGAACGAAAACAAAAAGGATGTTCAATTCACTGCCGCATCAGACAAAGAGAAGCAGCAAATCCCCAGAATAGAAAAACGCAAATTAATGTTTCAGGCAAAAATGCCAAACGATCCACAATCACAATAGTTCCAGATACATTTTCTGTCAATAAATCTCATCACCATACTTGAATAACTCATTATTTCAGCCCTGGATTCATCAATGAGTCACTTAATTTCTAAAATAATCAAAAATACTAATCAAAATAAATATCTTCAAACTGCTCATTATACAACGTTCAGAATAATTATCAATATTAACAAGTCTGCGCAGATATTTATTGAGGTTTGCGGAAGGCTTTGGTGCACAAATTTTAAGGGGGTGTTTTTTTTAAAAAGCATTTTCACGTCATATAAAGAAGATCACGCAATATCTGCATGTACAAAACGTACAAAAGATAGCTAGAGCAGATAATAATCAACACCATCTTTAATTTGCTGGAAAAGTCCACTAGGGACTAACTACAACCATTACACCTGTCCTTCAGTCAATTTTGATGCTCTCCACATTAATTTTACTGTTATTTAGCTTAGATGGCGCAAAACAGCCCGGGTAGTGCACCTAAGCGTTACATTGGTATGGAAATACCCTGTCATTAAGTATTATTCATTCATACACTGACCAGAGATAGATATATATTTAATGTTGTGCTAGGACACATTTTAAAAATTGCAGGCATGCAGGAAACAGGCTTTTCAAGAGCTGATATTATAGGATACGACTTGTGCATGAAAATGCATTAGGCTAAATTTGCCTAACTGAGGCCAAGTGGTTCAAGTACAGTATCATAATTGGCAGACGGCAGAAAGCTTTTACTGTGAAGGAGCTGCAGGGGTGCAGGTACATGATGTACACTAGTGTTATGTTGTCAGCAGCCACTGAGCACAGACTGCTCACAGACAGATGGTTTGAATCTACATCTGTACTTTTTTTTTTTTTTTTTAANNNTTTTTTTTTTAATAATGGCACCTTTTAAGTCGGCTAGATTACAGTTGATTGAAACACACCTGACTTCAGAGACGGCCGTGTTAGCTGCAGTGTAACATCCTCCACCAGCCACAGAGCTGCTGCTCACAGTTATTGTGAAAACTGTACATGCTACACAGTTTTCACTCATCTGCTGACAGCTGTTACACCTTTCAGTGGTTTAGGACAGTCAAATTTGTGATCATGTCACCACAATTTTGAGCTTCACCTCATTTTTCTTTCAGGTACCCATCTGTGACACTGCAATGAGTGAAAATCATTTATCAGAAAATTGGATTTGCACAGAAAACCAATGCTTTGGAGTGCACTGTCTAGTGGATGATGTTCACAATTCTGATTTGTCTTGTTTAGATATTTCAGTAGGTGGCTTATCACTACAAGAATGTCTACATACTAATTTACACCTATCATTAAGATGTGTCCTACATGCAAAGGACCAGACTTTCATTTGGTTATGCCATGTGTGATAAATGTCACCTTACATAAAATACCAAGTCAAAAACATATATATTTTATGATGAAATATTTCTGAACATACTGCAACTACCAATTATGTTTATTCACTAAAATACATTTATAATTCTAAATCCTTGTTTTATCCCATTAAGCAGTCCAAAATCTCGGAGATACAGAAATTACACAAAAAAAGAGCACCAAATGTTCTGTTTTTAGAAGACGGAACCAGCAAATATTTGGCATTTTTGCTTGATAAATGTTTGAAACGATTAATAAACAGTTGCCAATGATTTTTATCTGTAGACTGACTAATTGCTTCACTTACAGCTGCAACCCTTAATACTGATATCACTTTGTAGTGGGAGCTCACTCTCACACAGATCAGGGATTCATTCACTACTGACTAACATTATTAGGAAGACCTCCCCGGCTTAACCCGAGTTACTTTTCAGGACTTTGTTAAGCTTTTGCTCTATTAGTGGGACTTAATTTGGACTGAACTCACAAGCTATAGCCTCAAGGCGTAGGCACTGAAGACAAAGCTGGCTAGCCAGCATGCTAAAAGAGCTGGGGTGGTTTCGTGTAAGCTCAGTAATGCGACAGTCAGGTCTAGCCATGTCCCAGATCCTGGGAGTTTATGCATACATATTTAATTTGTGCATGTCAATATTAATGTGTGCATTTAAAAACAATAATTTGGGTTCCATAAAAGGGAGATTCCTGCAGCCTAGGGGGACTAGAGGAGGTAATAATGGGGGGTGGGGGGGTGAAAGAATAAACCTCTCTCTCGCTCTCACACACACACACTCACACACAAAGAGCTACCATTCCTGGAGAACATGTACAATACAACACAACCCCCACACCGACTCTATCCTCCCACATAATACCTCACCAGGCATCTACTCTTTAAGCAACAAATCAAAACCGGTGGGCGTCATCACACTTCAGCACAGAAGAGAATAGAACTGAGCAGATTTCTTTTTAATCCTCAGGAAGGCAGCGTTTCACTTGGGTCATATAAGGAGGAAATGGATGGAAAAAAAACACAAGACAATAAAAAGCTGAGTGTAATGTGGTGCGTCACTAATACTTTTTTTCGTTACCGACCAATTCATATTCAAAATACTTGCCTCGATAATAAGGGTCTAGCAAATAGGTCGAAGCTTAGAAGCTTTATTTATAACGCTGACATTTGAATTCTAAAATCAACATTTGAATGCTGCACAGCTTCTTCTACTGCATGTTAATTCATTCGATTTAAAACCTGGTATTTCTGCACAGTTGCAGATAACGATTAGGTTAAACTAACATAATCAGTTTTGTACCATTTGTAGATAGATTTCAGTGGTGGCTGCAAAGGATTGTTTCCAACTCACCTGATCCAAACTTTTTACAACAACTCAACAGCTCAAACGTCGAAATTCATTCGAGAGAAAAAAAACTTGATGCTTTTATTTAACAAAATTTGTTGGCTTTTAGCTTTTTTAAAAACAAGAACATCTATGTATGTACGTACATAGGTTCGTACATACGTTCGTACGTACATACATGTCATATACTCATGCTGACTAAATTGATCATATATTCATAAAAGAAACTTGATTCTTGTCAGAATGGCATTCAGTAGATCACATACCTCTGCAAAGGCCCAACAGTCACATTTTGTACTCATTACCCACAGATACCAGCACCTACAATATGGCTGATATTTTAATCATCATAAAAGAGCCATACATTATTCCCTTAAAGTTAACCAAATGTTTAAAAATGCCCCATCTCACAATGTTATCTGTCCCTTTATCTGGATCCACACTCAAGCTTAACAGCGTCCCTCCTGGACCAAGACCAATCCCTCATCCAAATTTCTTAGAATTCTGTGGCTTTTGTGTAATTTTGCCACCAAACCAAACAATGATATAACTTTTACAACTTTTTGTAAACATCTATGGTTATAATAATGGTCCAAAATCATGTGTAATTACATATGTTATTGAAAAATATAACCTAAAATAAATATACCAAACCTAGGTAAAAAACTTCATGGAAGCCTAGAATCAAAACATGATAAATTCTGGGAGGAACCAATCAATCAAGAAAAGAACCTTAGGATTCTAGATAATGGCAAAAATTGTTAGTTGCAACCCTAACTCATGTAGGATACCATCATTATTTAATAAATAAAGACAAAAAGTTTTCATGGCATTTAATAAGACAGAAATTCTGACTGCACTTCCAACAAAGATCAGGTCTGAGGGCCAGATCAACTAGCGCTGTCACAATCAGAAGTGACTTCCATAAGCAAGCCCAGGACCACATCCACCTTACTATAATATTCAGTGTGATGGAATCAGCTGCTTGCACACAATCAGACCTGCCCTGCAGCAACGAGTTCCGTACAGCCCTGGGCTATTTTAGATCTAGGACAGCGCTATACTCTTTGGGACAGCATCTGCCCTTTTCTGTGTGCCGGCTTCCTCTTCTTCTATTCTCCTTTACAAAATCATCCCATCAGTCACACACCTCATGGGCCTGCATTGCTGGATTATGTGACAATATTGTGCCGGCCCACTGAAAATGGAAATGTTTTTCATTCGCATATTTCCTATACCGTGACATAAATGCCCATCAACATTATCCATTTATGGAGATTTCTTCCCCTGCTGTGGTTCCTGGTTAATAATACAGGAAGAGAGACATATAGTATGCATTTTTTTTTTATTGGCACTGAGGTTAGACTGATCAGAGTTAAACACTACTTTTTGGGTGCTGCTGCTAATATGGGACAACTTAAGTGGCAATTAAAGATTAATGGTTCATATACTGCCTGTACCTAGTATGGGGTCATGGCTATGCTTTTAATAACATTTTAAAACACTGTTATTCTATAATGCAGAGGGAAAACTCAAATTACCGACAGTTTATGGGGTAAAAAGTTAATTGTTAACTGGTGATTGATCTTAAAAGTTAACTGACGCCAAAAGGAGAGGACGTTGATAGAAGTTGTCCCTAACAAAGGACTCCTTATATAAAGTCTTAATTAGAGGCTTCTAACTTTCTTTAACAGGAGCATCAAGTCATTTAACTTCTATTGAGTTCTCAACTCTACACAGCAACTTGGCAATTAAGCTTAAACGATACTGAAAACGAGACTTGAGATCTACAGTCATGCTAGTGGCTCATTACACCACGTTACAAAGCAATTATTCACCGCAGTGAAGTGCATTTTTAATTTGGACATTCAACAGACGTTCACTCCAAACCTAGAGGCATCTACTTGTTCAGTTTCACCCAGTGTTCGCAGCAAGATGATGTTTAGCCAATCTCCAAGCCCTTGCTCTTAAATGCAGGGATACCGCATTGTATTACCACACAGTACAAATATGAATCACCACTTTTAGCACTTCCATTTTGTTTGCTTAAGATTGATCATTTTTAAAATAGCTTCCACATCATGTAACTCACCTATTGTTATATTTGTGGGTCACATTCAAAAGCTCCATTCCTTCATAGTTCTAGTATTCCCTTTTTCCTTCAGGCTCTGTGCCTTTCTGTCCCGTTTCTTTTTCTGCTTCAATGTAATCGTCAAAAAAGCGAAATTGTGAGGTTTTTTTTCACTTGGATGCACGGCACACTAAAAGATACACACACAATTTATGTACACCACACACATTCTCTGGCCTTTGCCATCTCTGCTTGAAAAAATCCAGGGAAAACCCTGCAAGGGCACCTGAAGGCATTGCTTTTATATTTCAATATTTCCCTTTCCCACAGTTTAGCTGCTGTGAATTTAACCCAGCTGTGAGCCGTTAAAAGCCTCATAATTACAAATGAATGAAACTTGTGCTGTCATGTCTGCACATGGTATAAGAACATTCTCAATACTGTAATCACTTATGTAATAATATGAAAACACTTGTGCATACAGCAGCTTGTTCCATTACATTTGTGTATGTTTGACGACTGTGAAACATTTAATGCAGACATCAAACCTCAAAGGTGCTCTGAATTATTGATTGCTTCAAACAGGTGCATCAATTTTTATTGATTATTTACAAGTGCCTCGTTAACTTAAATAAGATGGACTGGCAACTACTGAGCTGCTGGGCAAGGCCAAAATCTTATAACAGTCATGGGTGTGATTTTGACTTTTAATAACCTTTAAAACACTGCTCTGAAAGACAGGTGAATTTGAATTGTTTGTTAATGTGGAGATGGCCACAATCTTGCAGATAACAATTTGACATTAACTTATGCTTGTCATTTAAAAATATTCAAAACTAGCCTCTACAACAACCATGGTCTATTAGTAAGTGGAAAGAAGTGAAAACCCACTCCAAATGAATGTCACTGGATTTATATTCTGAATCATTTGAGTTAGAGGGGGAACCCTCAAATACACAGAAACAAACACAAGTCTTGTGAGCCAGGACTCGGCAGTTAAACCCTTGATAAACAATCAATACATGCAGGCAATATTAACAGCAGACAGGAATTATTGCCTGCGGCAGACGGGGGACTTGAAAAATACAGGAAGAGAACGAAGGGCCATAATATCGTAGTCAAAATAGCAACCAGTAATATTTACCATTTCTTTGCAAAAAGTCACCATTATTAATTAGCAGGGGGCTTTTAGGAGTGGCTGATTGATGCCAGTCACTTTTGTTGCCTTTATCGCTGCAGATTTCAAGTTTACATATGGAGTCGACCGAGGCCTTTGTTTTTTTTTCTTCCTTTTGTCCTTCCGGGATACCTACAGTGCATTGCATACACAGCTAAAATGACATGGAGTCGAATATTTTTCTCAATCACTAGTGGTGGTACAATCAGACGTAGTTGTTGCTACACATCTGCTGGAAGTACAAGTAGCCACTATTTGCAAACAGCCGTACCAACTGTCCAAGCTTTCCACAAGCACTATAATCGTGCTATGAAATTTTAAAACCGTTTCATCTGTTGTATTATTGTTTAGGTATGATCAGATTTGTTTCTTTTGAAGCCCACTGCTGGACAACAGCCTGAAATGATACTATTGATCAAAGCTGTAGGTATCACTAATGATACAACAGCCTGCAGCGCAGACACATGTGTATGAACACGTGTGCATATGTACACAGTTGCAGACTCCCCTGTGACTGACAGCTGAATGCATTACAGAGTTGCCTCCAGGGACTAGTTCAACCTTTTATGCTAGTCTTTTATTCCCACCTGCCACTGCATACATACACACGCGTGCACACACTTGGATCAAAGATCAATCACCAGGCAACGATTTTATCCGGACAATGCAGGTCATGAATCTGTTCAGGTACATGTTAATGGGTTGATCTCACAGAACAATGAGCTCACCCCAATCAAACCAACACAACACGCAGATTCTACCAAGTGATGTTAGGCCACCATGTATAGTACGGAGCAAGAAATTTATCTGGTGTTATAGTAAAATGGATATCTTCAATCTGTGGACTCTTGATCGGACAAAAGACTAAACATGACAAGAAAATGACAGGCAAATTAATCTGGCAAAATGATCTTGCGAATGAATCTGACTTTCAGCATGTTAAAACTAAATCAAAGACAAAGGAAATTTGGTGTTACATTTGTCAAGTTGTTTCACCTTCACCGAAAAGGTCACAGACGAGGTAGCGTGCATGTCGAGTAGATAACTGAACTGATGGAAATTTAACACCACTGGCACAGACGCAACAATGACAAACATTATCAACAGTTCTAATTGGCAGTTTATAGAGCAGATCGCCCACTAGTGTTAATGTGCAGTTTGTAGTGTTGGTCTGGAAATATTCTAACAAAAGAGAGCTTTAATACAGATGTAGATGGTGATGTAAGAAATTTTTCTGTATTTGTGGCTATTGGGAACGGTAATGAAAGTTTGCTTATATTCAGCTCAAACTAACGTGGGATTTGTTGGGCATCTGAACACTTGATGTAGCTCTTATGATTTCTTCTGTAATTATTAAGCACTGCTGCACTCCAAAAGAAAAAAAGAAAAAATAACTTAATTTAAGCAAGCTAAAATTCCAATCATTTACTTGTTCCAGCTTCAACTATTCAACAGTTTGTTGCTTATTTTTGTTTTATATCATTGAGTTTAAAGGGTTGGTTGAACAAAAAAAAGCAATATGGGTACTTTACCTCGGGCAGTGGGAAACTGCTAGTTTATCATAATTTTCGATTTTTTACAGACTAAACTATTCATTGATTAATAACAACCATTAGTTACCCAGTTTAGTAACCAACTACATCAAGTTTAAGGGACAGTGGGATGGACACCAGAGGAGGGCGAATATGGAGTCTGTCGTGTGTATGCACTTTGTTCACGGCTCTCTGATGAGCAACTCATTAAGTGGTCCTAACCACACGGGAATTAAGTGACAACAGTCCGTTATAGAACCACTGGCTCTCGTAACATTAAGTGACTCCAGCTTTCTATAGTCTGACAGTTTTACGGCTCTATTGTACATCCCACCATTGATACACATGAGACGGTGCTCACCGCATGCCAAAAACCAGATGCCCCCCTTTTTTCCTCAAGCATGGCAGACAGCGGTCACCTCAGAGGATGAAATTGAGCTAGCAAATACCTCACCAACGCCGACAGATATTTGGCTCAGTTCAGCATCACTTGACTTTTTTCAGCAATTCTAGTTCTTATCCTCTGCCACCAATATACTCTAATTTGTGGATGGATTTCTCAAGGATGACCATTGTCCTTGTATTTAATATGCCTTTATCTAAGGGATGCAATTTCACCAGATGCTTCTTGATTTCACAAGAGTCTTACAAAAGACCACGCACAGGCTTTTGCAATCTGTGAGTAAATCAATATGACTCTGTCATTCAGCCTCATAAAAGAAAAGGATTTCTACCAAACACTATCAGTACAACAGCCAAAAAGTAGTTTATTTTGACATAACAAATTAAAAGAAAACAAATCACAGCACTTAACGTTTATCATACAACAGTGTGCTTCATCCAGGCTCCGCAGAGCAACATTTGAACTATACACATTTAACATGCATTGAGTTGCTCCAGTGAGGGCAAAGAACAGTAGTATCTCATGAAATCCCTTCAGACAGATAAGATTTCTTGAATTAAATGGGATTAGTAGTCAATGACTAAAGCAGGTAATCCCCCTCCAAAAAAAAAGGGATGATCGTGAAGAGGATTCATTTCTACTGATAAGACTCAGTCATAAGAGAAAAGAAGAAGCAAAACGCCTTTAGCTTTTTATGTAATCCTGTCTCTTTTGCACTTTGTAAGAGTGCTTTTGCTTTTTGTCTTCCAAGTGAGTACAGGGGTACCCTGTGGGACGACTGCAATTCTACGAGCACTAAAACGATACGTAGATGAGGCAATTAATTGACTAAAAGCTGATCAACAAGACTGACTAAGACATTGATCTGGGACTGTTCTTGTCAGATTGCCGATAAAATAAACTAATGACTGTTGTGCAGCATCCTGTCACACAATGTCCTGCACACAACAATATCTGACTGGTAAGGCTTCACAATTAACAGCCTATAAACACTGAAGAATCTGCAAAGTAACAAGTAACTAAATTTAGTAGCAGAAAATCACAGTACTCAAGTAAAGTACCTGAAATGTATGCTTCAGAACAGTACTAAAGTAAATTTACTTGGGCCATCACTGGTTGTTAAACATGTATTTAACCAAAAGTTTAATTCTTACAGTGGATGAATATCCGTTTTCAGTCTCCTGTATTTCTAATAATCGGCACTGGCCCTGGAGAAGCCATATCGGTGGAGCCATGATGTGTAACTTAATACTAATTTTCATGTAACTGAATCTGAACCTCAAGAGGAGCCACATGTTTATGATGAACCCCAAGAATAAATGATGTGCACAGATGTTGTGAAAGTGGACCATCTAAATCCAACGTGTAAACACAGTTCACTTCAATAATTATGAGTTTATCTATATATATTTCAAACTCAACACAGAGGTCGTACAAAAAAACTCAGCTAAAGACAGATTAGTTCCACTCCAAAATACGATTGTTTCGTTCATAATGGTGGCTGTAGCCTGGAGGGAGAGCTTAGTGCGCAGGCATTTCTATTTACCACCACATCAGTGGTTTATGTGTACTTGTATGTATCAGAGTATGGCATGCACTGGCAGTGCACTGCATTCCTCAGATAGCAAGCAACGCCAAAACAGCAATGGTTGGACAAAAATGGTCACACTCAAACAAGCTTAAGACACCATTTTGAAAATCCACCGATTTCTAGATAACAACTCCGAGATGCCATCTTGCCAATTATCACCAGATTAGCCAACCGTTAGCACTTCTGTTCAACCGTTCCGAAGCACCCCGTGCAGGAAACTATGCGGGGCCGCATAAAAACTAACGTTAGCTTAGCTCGCGTGCTAGCCTGAAAAGACAACAGCTAATCCGCCGTAGCATCCCTGCATCACTCGGCACACGCTGCTGAAATGGCTAATTAGCGTGCTAGCTTGGGCAAGGATTTGCAAATGACAATGAAAACCACTCGCGGTGTGCCACACCGGACTGCACCTGGACCGACAGCAGATATTTTCGCCGTACGGCCGTAAAAAACCCACCAGCATTAAAACCCACGAACACAACTTTCTCAGTTTGATCCCGCTATTCAAGCTAGCCCAGCTTAGCTGAGCCCGCTAGTTCCCCCACTGTAGCCACCGCGGAGAGGACAATTGAAGGGATACGGAGCGAGAAAAAAGACAGAAAAAAACGAACTAGCAAGTCGACACATCGGACATACCTGCCCTCCGTGATAAAACAGCAGGACGAGACTTACCAAAGTCACTCTGTCGAAGAAGAAAAAAGATTTTTCCCCGTGTGTGTACGTGCTTTTCTCCCGTGTGTCTGCTCTGCCTCCGGTCGGTGCGGACTGGCTCTGCTACAACAACGTTTTGTCGGGCCAGTGGCGCAGGGAAGACAGCTTTCACCCGAAGAGACGGCCACCGTGTGGGGGATGGGGATGCACTGCCGGGAGGGAGAGAGGAAGGGAGGGATGCAGGGATGCAAGGAGAGAGGAGGGGGGCTCCGATAACATACAGAGGATTTAATAACAATAATAATAATAATGATGATAATAATAATAATGATAATAGTCAAATTATATGTGGATCAATACAGCTCGGACTTTTAAATAGAAGAAAACAGTGCATGCGTTTGGAGGAATGGCTTCAGTTTCTGTTGTTGCATTATTTCTGATGATTGGTCACAGTCATTCACTCAGTGATGGGGCTTTTGATTATAAGGGTCAGTGCAAATCGATTACTATAGGCTCATCTGCTGATCAAGACTATGTAGATGGGGCTGGAGCGTATAATTGATAGGCTGTCGTGTAATCTCATTATTATAGTTCTTTGTTCTTTTTTGTGCGTTTGCATTGAATCGATTAACTCTTTATTTTTCGTGCCATGTCATCGTATATATTATTATTATTATTATTATTATTATTATGTTGACAACACAGGCTTGTTGAAGGCTTAGTGCGCGTACAGCGAGCCTGCCTGCTATGTGTCTTTGTAATCAACATGTCCAGCCACATAGCACAGAGAAAAGAGTGTTATTTGGTCAGCAGCACGGCGGTGGTTAAAGGGAATTGCAGCAGAGCTGGGAGTTCACGTTCAATAATTCAAATTCACTGGCTCTTCCCTCATGCATAAGCACAGCCACACATTTGGCTTCAAAGGAAGACAGCGCCACCCAGTGGCGATGTGTTGCACTGCAGTACTGAGCCTCACAACATGGAGGCCAACGTGTTTTTGTGTATTTTTTATGTTCACAAATGCACATAAAAACATAAAAAAACATGCTCCAATTTTTGTGGCATTCAAAACTGACTGAAAGCATTTTCTCCAGTCTTTGAAAAAGACGAGAAAGTGTGCCTTGATATGAGACTTTCTGATGTACTTCAACATCCCTTCATTTAGATGTATTCATCTTTTTCTTTTTTACTTTTGGGTTATTTGTTGTTGTTTGTTTGTTTTTATTTCCTCCTTGTGACAGTATGCAGATTTGAATCACCACGAGGTGTGGTCAAGAACAACAACGTCATTGTAATGTAATTGAAAAGTTAAATAAGATTAAAAGGAATAACAAAAGAAGAACACAAAACCTGGAAGAATGCAACAGCAGCATCATGCCAAGGGGTCTCTCACCATGCAATCAGGATTTTGTTTGCATATACATGCACATTACAATGTAAGCCAGAATGATGTGAACGATCTCACTTAAATGCAATGTTTCATTACTTCTAAATCCGCCTCTTGCGCTATAATATGTGAATTTTATCCCCTACCACCAATAATCAAATATAAGGGGGCCAATACATTTTTTGATTTAATCCTTTTGGCACAATTACTGCATTTAGTTACATGTATTTCAGGTGAATAATAATAATAATAATAATAATAATAATGATAATAATAATAATAATAATAATAATAATAATAATACCTCTTGTCAGTCCCAAGGGCAGTTTTGTGAATTATTTAAAAAGAGGTGTGGGTTATATGGACCAACAACCTATTTGTGTACAATAACACACACTCAAGGTGCTTTAAGTGCAGCGCAGACTACCAACAAGAGAGAACTACAGTTCCCAGCAGCCATTGCGCCTCCCTCTGCCGCAAACAAAGAGCCGAATGTCCGCACACAACTCAAAGGCTTTTATAAACGAGACAAATACTAATTTGTATGAACAAAGCAGCACACTCAGTTAACACTAGTCTGTGACGAGTATAACCGCAAAAAAATAAATAAATAAATAAATAAAAAACGCCATCCCGAGTCCTCGCGTGATTTCACGCTTCCGGAAGAATGGCATGAGACAGAGAGCTGTCCGAGGTGCTGACACTGTGAGTACTGCTCGTCCTGCTTCAAACTACCCAACTTACCTGCATGTTGTACGTGTCTTCCTGCCACTTCTATGCATTTGACTTTAAACAGCTTTAAACAGCTTCCCTATCGGAGGTAAGTGTGACTGTAGTGTATTTATTTTGAGCTGAGTAATGATGTGATGGACACAAACCAAGCTCTTTCCTTAAACTTATCAGCAATATTATACTTGTATGTTCATCTGGAGCTTGTCTGTGAGAAATATGTTAAAGTGAAGTAGATTCTTTTTTTTTATGCGTTCTCTTTTCACTGATCACATTTATATGTCTGGCATACACATACAGGCAATACAAACATTATATGTGGCTCACACCCTTCAAATTCTTCAACAGTGCATTTTTTTTTGACTGTGGTTTTTGTATTATTCTCAGAATTTGAGAAGATGGATGAATCTCAAGAGACATCCTCTTGCACAACCAGCCCTCCCAGTAGTAAACCTGACAGCGCTGCACAATGTAACGGGGTCCCTGAGTGCAGGACCCTGCTGCGGATGTCTGAGTCACACGGACTCCAGCTGCTGAGCGTGCTCAGATCATTCAGGGAGCGGGGGTTGATGTTTGACTTCACCATTAAGGTGCAGGAGCACATTTTCCCCTGCCACCGCTGTGTCCTTGCAGCATGCAGTGATTTCTTCAGGTATCTGTCTATCTATCTATCTATCTATCTATCAATCTATCAATCTATCTATCTATCTATCTATTGATCTGTTCTTTGTTTTAGGGCCATGTTTGAGGTGGATATGAAAGAGCGTGGTGATGGTTCGGTGAGTCTCGATAACCAGTGTCCAGTGGCGGTGGGTTCTTTCCTGGATTTTGCCTATTCTGGAGAGACACTCATCACTGAGGGCAACGTAGATGTGCTGTTTCAGCTCGCCTCTTTTCTGCAGGTAGACGTGCAACCATTTATTTCCTGTCGTAGAAATATAGCAAATCAATCATTGGTGTGCTACGATAAGTGAAAATGCCTGCCACACACCCAGGGTGCACTCACACGGGAGTCGTCACTTATTTTGACGAATTTAGACCTTTTAGAAAAAAGCGCAGCTGCAAGTCATCAAAACAGTGACTTGAGTGGGCTCATGTCCAAGTAACAATGACTCAAGTCCACATCTCAATGGACACCTCGCAACTTTATTATTCTTATCGGTACCTACATTTTTTGCTGTGGCCAAACCAACTTCCACCCAAGCAGAGGTCTAATCAAGTAAGTGAAAACACCCAATTTAAAGCTGTTGCTTTAGCTGAGTTCATGTCCGTTTTGCAGTTAGCGATCCCCTCCCTCCTCTCTTGTCACCATATGAACACTCAGCAGTAATCAGCAGATACAGCAGCAACCAGGAGGATCCTGCTCACTGCGCATTTACAAAAAGACAGGGCCGCCTCATTATGGAGCTCTCTGTCCTGATTGGATAAAGTGGGCAGGGATATCAGACAGTGTCTTTTCTCTATGATCACAGGAGGAGGAGAGACACGTCACTGACCAAACACTCCAATAGTGTTGTTGGAGTACTGTTGGAATATAAAGACCTATTTAACACTTATTTTTATATTTAAAAAAAAAAGCTTAATTACATATGTGTCTCCCAGCTGCCTTTCACAGTATGTGTTCTGTATTCCCTATTTGCATTTCGATTTCGCGTCCTCAGGTGTCGGTCCTGTCCCGGGCGTGCAGCGACTTCCTGATAGGATCCATGGACCTCTACAACTGTCTGTCCCTCTTCTCCCTTGCGGAGGCGTACGGCTCTGCAACCCTCCTCCGAAGTGCCAACGAGTTCGTGGTTCAGAACTTCTCTGACCTCTCCAAAACACAGGACTTTCTGGACATGCAGGTGCTGTTCGAGAAACAACTAAAAAGTTGTTTTAGCAGTGAAGCTGAGGTTTAGATAATGATGGTGTGAATTAATGCTAATAAATGCAGGCTTTCTTTGAATTAGTCCGCGCTCAAGGTCTAGGTTGGGGCCTTTATTTCCACAGGTTTGTTTTTGAGGGACACAGTATTTACTGTTTCTCTTGCTTCTTATAGGTGAATGTGTTGGAGGCATGCCTCAGGTCAGATGCTCTAAACGTGCCGAGTGAGGAGGATGTAGTGACGTCACTTCTTAGATGGATCCGCCATGATCTCCCTGGAAGAAAAAAACTGCTGCCAGGCTTGCTGTCACTAACCAGACTCCACCATCTACCTGCGCTAAAGGTAGAAACACACTGCACGGGCTGGATTTTGGGCCTGATGGGTAATTTCTAGTTATTGATCTCAGTCTTACGGCGTCACCCCTCCTCTCTCAGACGCTGCGTGACTCAGACCCTCTCCTCAGCGACAGTGAGTCGTGTCTCGCCCTGTTCTCGGAGGCTCAGAGCCGACAGGACCAGTACAGCGGCCTGCTCACCGACGCCAGGTCGGCCACGACACAGAGCTACATCTACATCCAGAAGACGGAGGAGAACGGGGAGATTCGCCACACCTTCTGCTACTGCCTGGAAACAGACCAGTGGAAAGAGCTGGGAGCAGGGCCCGGGGAGGGGACCACCATGTTGCCAGACCCACCGGGATCCTACCTGACCAGCTATGCTGAGAAGGTAGGTTGAGGATCGAGTCCTGAAATTAAAGAGTGGACACTGAAGTGAGTTAGATTGCTTTGTTTGAAAGCTTTTTAGAGGCGTCAAAATGAGAGAAAAGTCAGGAAAAATAAAACTTCAATAAAAAAAAAGTCCCCCACCTTCTCATCTTTTTCGCCGGATCTAAGATGTTTGTGACAGGCGGTTGCCGAGGGAACTGTTGCCGGTCAGTACGTCTCCATGTGGCCGAGCCGTTCCACGAGGCCACGGATGAGGTTTGGTGCTTCTGTCCTGTGGCACTAACCTGTACGCCTGCACCGGCCATGCTGGAGCCCAGGACCATGCACGCAGCTGTGACCTGCCTGGACCGAGTGTACGTGATTGGGGGACGGAGCAAGGGATCGAGAGGGGGAGCTCCCAATCTGCTGGAGGTAACAGCGTCTCAAGTGAATGAATGAGACGTCCTCTCGTTACTAACTTAGGAGTGTCAGTGTAGATTTGTGCAGCACAAATGATTTTCTTTCCCGTGTTATAGGTGGAGTATTATGACCCTCTGACCCAAACCTGGAGCTCAGTCAGCCAGCTGCCCACTGCCATCTTCTACCCTGAGGCCAGTGCCTGTGGTAGTGTCATCTACACTCTCGGTTCAGAGGTGGAGATCACAGACTCCTTCAACCCCTCGCTGGACTGCTTCTTCTGCTACGACGCACAGAAGGACCAGTGGAGCCGCCTGGTTGCAGAGTTCGGCCAGTTCTTCCACGCTACGCTTGTCAAGGCGGTGTCAATCAGCAACACACTGCACCTCTGTGACCTGTCCACTTACAAGGTGAGTCATCAGATGCATGAATGAGTTGGACGTTTGAAATCAATAAATAGGCTTATATATTGCACGTTTTTCAAGTTGCAAGTGCTTGAATAAGAGGTGTGTCTTTTTCCCATCCAGGTCTACAGTTTTTGTCCAGAGACCTCGGTGTGGAAGGGTGAAGGGTCGTTCGAGTGTGCCGGCTTCAACGCTGGAGCGGTGGGCATGAGAGACAGAATCTACATCCTGGGTGGAGACTATTCGCCTGACGAGATCACTGACGAAGTTCAGGCAGGAAAAACCTTTTTTTTATCCACAAAAGCCGCCCTACTTTGACTATTGTTTGCTGTTGACAGGCTTAGTAATGGCTCTGCCTTCAAGAAGCCTGGGTGAGGTTATCAGTCGCAAAAAAAGAAATCGTTGCGAAAGTCGCAATATTGAGTATTACGGTACTAATGTAAAGGTCCAGTGTGTAGGATGTAGTGGCATCTAGTGGTGTGGTTGCAGATTTACAAGAAAAGAAAACCCCTCTGCGTGAAAAATGTAAACGTCCCACTCTAGAACCATTTTTTTATTTTTTATTTTGTAAAGATAGATATGCCTTCATTTGACACACTTGACCTTTAGCACCAAGATAATAATGAAAGTGCGATTTGTCGTTCCGCACTTGGATAAAAGTAGAGACGAGAGGATACGTGGGTGGATGTTTCTCCTCTTTTACTGTCCATGCTCTTAAAGATTTTGACTTGTCCCGTCTGTGTGTTTTCTCGTGGCCTGTGCAGGTGTACCACAAGGGGAGGAGTCAATGGGAGGAAGTGGCGCCGATGCCCAGAGCGCTAACTGAGTTCCACTGCCAGCTCATCAGCTTCAACAGATACAGAGACCCATGGGGTGACACAGCGTGAACCACAGCAGACACACACACACACACACACACACACACAGGACCACATGTGAGCGGGTATACATGTGAGTTACACGTGTCACTGATGTGAGCAAAGGCCCCATGATGAGTCTCCTCTGTGCATGACGGACGGCTTACAGACTCCCAACTAACGCCACATTTCTCACAGATCATCCTAACACGAGAGCACCCGAGCCAAATGATTAATTTATTTTTTTATTTAAAGATTCGATCCTTTAACTTTGTATGTGTGATGCACCTGCTGTCATAGGATTATCTTGTGTCAGTCAAAATGAGGTCTCTCCTATGGAGGAACGCTATTGAGAGGAAGTCTTATTTTAGAAAAGCTATTTTAGTACCTGAATATTTGTTCCTGTCTAGTATGTTTTAAACGGAGAATTCACCCAAAGAGGAGCTCACAGTATCTGTACATTCGTTCCGCTCTCCTACAGCGTACGAGTACAGAAAAAAAGACTTTGTTATGTCAAATGTACAGCCTGTAGGAACAATCTAGTCTCCCTATTTATGCATTTGGGGATTTTACATCCTGAACAGATCAAATTGTTTTGTTCTGGCAATGTCACGCAAAAGTCTTAAACAGTGTCTTGTTTGTCTTGTATGAAAAATAATAGACTGTTTCAAGTAATTGTTCTTTTCTTTGGTAGTACAGATCAAATAGAGAGAATGTTCTCATATTCAGGTCTGTCGTTGTACGGTGGCCCCGAGGGTCAAGAAGCAACAATGTTTGAAATAAACAAGACATTGCACAAAACACAACACCATTTCAGAAAAGACGACGTGACTTCACAAAACATTTCAGAAAACACATTATTTCAGAAAACATTTACAAAAAGACAACAGCATTTCAAAAAGCCCACTGGTTCATTTAGTTTTCTCTGTAATGGGATTGTTTTTTGACTCCCAGGGCTACCGTACCACGGATAATTTTCATATTATCAGCCTGTTATTCCTTTCTTAGCTCTTTTTCTGACTGGTGGAGACCTGCCTATACGTATACAACAATTTAAAACACAACAGAAATATTGACAATACTGTGTGAATCATCTGGGTGGATTTTTACTGTAAACTACTTGCCTTTATTCTGCTTCAGACTGTCATGTACCTGTGCATGCCCTGTTTCTCCTCTCAAGATGATATGTACAGCAATCCTACGTGTGACCAATAGATAGAACACCTGAATATCAATGTGCAACTTTACCTGTACCTGTCCACCATAGAGAAACACTCCGCTGCAGCTTCAAAGATTTCAGTAACTTAACGTTTTCAGAAACCTGGAGAGAAAAATATGGGCTTCATGGTATAAATCATGAGTGTGTGTGTGCAATGAAACAGAAAAAAAAATGCCAAGAAATGAAAGACTGTTTAATGGCAAGAACTGTGAACATAAACACAATATGCTTAATTATTTGTGTTGATGTCTTCTTCTTTGACACATTAATCACTTGGAGGAAACAGGATGGACACGAAAGCATGGATCAGTGTAGCACAGGTCACGTGAATGACACAGTGACATGGTGACATTACAGTGTTTTCTAACCTTCTACGGTGAAGAAGTAGAGCCCCAACCCCCGGTTTGTTTATTTTATTCACCCTCCCATCTCTGCTGTGGGTTAACCTTTGGCCCTTGCCAGAAATATTTATGGCCGCATTCAAAAAATATCCCAGAAAACAAACACATATCCCAGACTCGTTGGTCTCTGGCAAATCTGCTCATCTGGCCGTGGCACTCACATGGTTTTTGACCTCTTTGGAATAGCTATAGCTGTCGACCAACTAAACGAATGGAAAGATGTGCACACTGTAAACAGTCCTACAGGAACCATGCTGGCTTTCTTCCATTCAGTCCTGGTAAGTTTTCACCAGCAGCCACATCAGCAGCACAGTGATTAAGACGATCATGAAGTTCAGGAACAGCTCCTGGACCGAGCGGTCCATGGTTGGGGTCTCAGACGGGACGGCGAGCAGGGGACGATCCGAGGGAAGTGCTGATGAGGAGGAAGGATGCAGATGCTTTTTTAAGGAGGCGTGCTTCCTTCCTGGACTTGTCTGAACCTGCAATGAAAGACTTGAGTTAGGATGGCTAGAAATACAGGTATGTGTGTTTCCCCATTTGAACATGTGCTGTGTTTGTGTGTGCATTTGTGTCCCCTCTGTTATCATATCAGAGATTAGAGGGATCAGCCGCCTCTCAGGCAGGTCGTTGCATCTGTTCACAGTTACATTCACTCAACAGGGAGTAGGGCCACAATATCCCCTCATACAAACAAGGGACATGGCACGCATGCAGACAAAAGATGCATATTAACACAATAACACACACATGATCAGATTCGAAAGAAGTGTACTGATGGTTGAGAACAAAATCATTACGTACTTTTGGGCACATTTGAAAACATTTCTGAGCTGTCATGTGCAGCTGTGTTGAGCACTTTTGATTGGATTTGTTCGACTCCATTACTCTCCCAAGAACAACGACATTATTGAGAGTCAACTACACACAAACAGATGTTGTCGGTGAGTTTCTTACCTGTCCTTACCTTAGGCGCTGATCTCACTAGGAACAGGAGGAGAAAGCAGATGCTCCAGTGGTCCAGCGTTTCTTTCTCCAGACCTCGAACGGCGTGTCTTCTTTACTAGAAGCTTCTCTCTTGTGCCGCTTCTCCTCTGCAGCATCTGTCAGCAGCTGATCCTCCTGCTGTCTTCCAGCCCTTCTGTGGTCGCAGGGGGCAGGACCCGCTCCTAAAGTAGCCATCCTCAGCGGACCGCCCATGTTTCACATACACACCGACTGATGTCACGCACCAACTGAAAGACCAATCGAGTGTGTTATTTTTCCATAATCTGGTCCACTGGAGTGTTTCCCATCTGTAACCACGCAGAGTCTGTCTCTCTCTCTCTCACACACACTACAGAGGAGCAACTCGAGGTTATTTATAAAACGTTGCTGCAGATACTTGGTGGATTGCAGTTGTTCCAAACACAATCTTCTGATGGATGTAGGAAAATGAAACAGTATCACCCCAGTATCTGCGCAGAAAGCTTCGCACAAGGGAACAGAAGAATAGGGAAGCAACCCTCTCCAAAATGCAACATGTCGAGGCGTTTTAAATCCAGCAATCCATCATGCTGTCAGAAATTGTTCCCCCTTCTTCCCCTTTCAATATCCCTCCTGGCTGCTGGATGACAGCTGCCAGTCATGAAAGATAGCAAAAGCTAGGAATGTGTGTGAGCACTGTTGCTTTCAGTGGTCGGCCTAAATCAGTTTCTCTTCTCTGATGGATCATCGGACGTTGGCAGCTTGGCTAAACCAGATTCTGTTCCCCTCAGTGAGTGATTGTTTTTTTGGTTTTTTTAGCCAAACATCTAAAAAGTTCCTTGACCAAGGTTTATATCAAGCTTGTTCCAATCAGTGTCTGCCTGCATACTTTTGTTTTGAGTTTTGCTAAGTATGCCAAGAGCCATATGAGAAGATGGAAACTAGCTCACAGCTGGTTTAGTTCGTTTATCTTAGCTTTAAAGACTGGAAACAAGGGAAAACAGACAGCCTAGGTTTGTCCAAAGGTAACAAAATCCATGCTGTGTGTTTAGAGGTAGTAATGCACCAGGCTATTTCTTGACAGGTGTGGTGACTTGTTAGAGATGTGTTGTCATCATGAGTTTGCCAGGTAACCGGTGGAGACTCCCAGAAGTCACGGCTCCCATCCCCCACACAGTAAAATTGGTACTGGCCCAATAACAGGGCCACACAGCACGCTTGCACTCGGCCCAAATACAGCAATGAATAACAGTCCACAGGTGCTCCAGACCTGATAGCCAAAACATGGTTGGCAATAATTTATTGCTGTATTTGAGTGTAAGTTGGTTGTGTGGCCTGTCCCTGGCCTGACCAATTTTTCTACGGAGGAAGAAATAGTCATGCACGTAACTTGTATTTTTATACCCTGGTGTAAGTTCTGTCAAGGACACAGGTTGTCATTTTTGATTCACTGCCATTCTCAAGGGGGTGGGTGTGTAACTTTCTTGTGTAACAGCCTGAAGAGATAAACAGATGGCAGCTCTTTTTGCAATGGAAAATGACTAAATCCCATCCCTGAAGTGTTTTAGTTTAGCTTATGAGCACGATTGTCAGCAGCTGTCAAGTGGACGAAGGGTTAAAGCTAACTAAGCTCACATGTGTTTCCCCTGCTGGAAAATCCAGCATAGACCAGCACCAAAACAGGCTAGCTGTTTCCCCCTAACTTCCAGTCTGTATGCTAAGCTAAGCTAGCTGGCTGCCGGCTGTAGCTTCATGTTGAGTGTACAGTCACGAGAGTGCTATAAATCCTCTAATCTAAGTCACAAAAGCGTTGCTAATAATAAATTGTTGTTTTTTTTGTCCCCCCCTCTTTTGTGGTTGTTAAGTGCCCCCTTTGTATTTTTACATTGTTCCTCCTCTGCATTACGCTGGCGCTAAGAAAAGGATTTTGACAGCTCGCTACAGCGAACCTCTCAGCTCATCTAACACTTGACAGCTGCTTACAACGGTGTTATCTCTGAACTAATGTTAAATCCCCTTGACACACACACCTTGCCTCATACACGGGGAAGGGTTATAGCGGGACAAAGTGTGTATAAGCACAGCTCCCTCAAACCTTTCCATCGCAGGATTCCAAGGTCATTCCCAGAGGATTTGACGGATCAAACCGGCTGCCATTTTATCACCCCGGCGCCCTGCTAGCATTGGTCCAATAGGTATTTGACCTGGGGAGTCCCATTGTCACGGAGAACCAGTGTTGAGGTGATTGAATAAAGCAGGGTGAGGTGTGCAGGCATCTCTGTGTGCTGCATGGACCACGGCCCACTCTGACAGCTGTGTGTGTGTGTGTGTGTGTGTGTGTGTGTGTGTGTGTGTGTGTTTAAGATAGAAAAGAAAAGTGTTGGCAGGGTTACCCTCTAAATCAGGGGAGAGACAGAGGGGTGTCAACAAGGCTGCAGAGACACCATTCCACACATTCTGGGACACTGTGTGTGTGTGTGTGTGTGTGTAGGTGCCTATATGTGCATGCAATTATTATCAAGTGAAAGTTGGTGACACTTGCCAGCCGTGAATTTTATGGCAGATCAAATAAAAGACTGTGGACAAGTCAAATCAAGTCATCACTATCTCTCTACATCGACTTCACTACCACGCTGAATAAGAAGCTAGCACCAAGACACAGCTGCCTTAGCTTAGCATAGCTACAGACTGAAAGCAAGGTGAAACAGCGAGCCTGGATCTGTCTTAAAAATTCCAGCTACCAGCGCCTCTAAAGCAGTCACATATTTCAGCTGGGTCTTGTTTAGTCCAGACAAAAGTGTAAAAATGAACCTGTTTTAATAGGCAGTGATTTAATACCGTGCCTCTCCGCTGATGCTGACACACAGCTAGCTTAGCTAAGCATACAGACTGGAAGCAAAGGGAAACAGCAAGCAAAATCCAGCTGTATCAAGTGTGACCAAGTGTATCCCAAAACAAATCTTTATGTTAAATCGACACAAAAACCAAACAAATTGCTGGTTTGCTCCAAGTTTCGAAGAAAAACTTTTGCTAAGCTAAGCTAAGTTGGCTCCAGCCTCAAGTATATAGGTTAGTACACGGACAGCTTCTCATGGAACATCATATTTTCCAAGATGTCCACCTTACTTCGGGCTGTAATTTCAAAGTCAAATAGATGACGGAATAACAAGATTTGATGCAAAAAAAGTGCTAATCATGAAAGCTTCGCCCTGCTGTGCTTATTCAACAGGCACAGTATGTCCCTGTGTTTAGCCATTAGTCTCCAGATAGCTGGCACTGAAAAAATATTCAGCCCGAAGCTTTACTCATTTAAAGTGTCTGAATCTTTTCCACTACAGCAGCAGTGATTGGAGGGAGGGACAGAAATTCATCTCAGCTGACTGTCATCCTGACAGAGAGATGACACACACGGCAGACCGATCACCAAACACAAAGAACAGCCATGTTAGTGTTTTGTCCAGTTGAAGTTGAACATCAGATCTGTTTTACCTTCCTCAGCACCACAGTATGAAGCTATATGTCTTCTTTTATATGTAATGCAGATTGTTATCATACTGAATGGATTGTGTGTCTTACTGTTTCATTTATCCTTCTCTTGCTTCGTCACATGCTTTGCTCCATGGGAAAAAAAAACCCTGTGCAATTTTGGATTTCTGCACTTTTACCTGCCTGTTTTATCACCTTAGCTCTACGTGACTCATCTCTCCCCAAGAACAGACTGATATCTGCTTACAAGCAGTCTCCAGAGAGGGAGGCAAAGATCAGAATCGCTATTTTAAAAGGCAGGATCTGGTTTCTTTGTCCGTCCATCTCTGTCACGCAGTCTCCAGCTAATTAGAATACAGAGATGCCAGCGGCAGGAGTTTGGCCTCTGGCTGCTGGCCCTGCATTTCAAAGGGCGATGCCGTGCCTCGGGGCACACAAGTGGTTCCACTCTAGTTCTCAGTGTTGCGCTGCCTTTTCAAAGCTTGGCTGATGTGTAAGGTGAAGCTGCCCTTGAGCACCAGCGAGGGAAATGCCTTCCTAATCTCCTGTTCATAACCTGAAAGTGACATTTCCACTTGGCAGAAAGTTGACGCTCCTTTCTTCACATGCGTTGCTCACAAGTTCATTTAGGCTGACCAGCTCTCTAAAGTATTGTTACAGATGCCCTGCACACATGTTTTAGGTCATGTATGGACATTCTCTTACATGTGTCTGACATGGTTTGTGCAGAAAAAAAGTACAATTCTATTTTATTTTAAATGCACATTTTATTATTTTTATCTTGGCTTGGCTCTATTCTCTTGTTTGTCACCTCTCCTGTGTTTCATTTTCAGTCCATGAACTCAGAAGACAAACATTTTTAGATGAAAATGCACTAGATGAAAATGTGTTGCGGATGCTAAGAAATTAGGGTCAAAACCTTGCAGGCCGCTGGCCCTGCTCATTTACCCTGCAAATGAACCTGCATGGCTATCACTCAACGGCCATAAAAGAAACATTCGATGTGGCCGTTTTGTAAAACAAGATGGAGCAGAGTGTTGTGTTCGTGTTGGAGAGGGCAGCCGTGGTCTCCTGCCGGACCAGCTGTTGTTTTGCAGACCAAACAGAGCGTGCTGTTAAGACGACGAAGGGTTCCCGCTGGCCAGCGGGCTCAGCATGGCGCAGTAATTACTGAGATGGCTGAGGACAGGTGAGGGCTTCATTACACAACCCACGCTGGCACAAACTGATGCACACACACACACACAAACACACACAAAGATGCCCACCCAGAGGGGCTGCAGAGTCATTAATCTGGCTTTAGAGGAATTCATTTGCAGCATCTGAGCAGCGGCCGAGGCAGACGCTGCACCAAAACAATACACCGGTACATAAATTACAATCTAGCAACATGTTTGTTTCTGATCACCATCTGTCCTGGTGTGGTTTTTGTTTCGTTAACAAGGATGCAGAAGAAATAAGCCTGTTGTGACAATACTTTTTCATCTGGGTAATGCAAGATTATCCTCAATTGCCAGAATCTGAGTGGAGCCTGATGATGGATGGGTGAAACAGATGAAACGTGGAACGGCAAAAAGTCTCCCCTTACATGTTTACATTTTTATCCCTTGGTATCAAGTTAGCAGGGCCTATAGGATGATCCCTGGAGCAATTTTGTCTGTCTTTTGTTGGGAGATTAGGAAGGCATGCAGCACGGATTTACCATCAGGGTTTAGGTCCCATAAAATGGAGCCACAGGGCAAAACACTGGACGGCAGAACGGGCTTTGATACTAAGAGGGATGGGTAGTTCAGAAGAGGGAATAGAAGGACCACTTGCACAGAGGAGCAAGAGTAATATTCCTGTCATTAGGTCAATATTACCACAGCAGCACATGTCCCTGCTGATATTATTTGAGACACCACATGCTCTGTCCTTAGATTGGAACAACGAGAGGCTATTAAAGTCATGGTAAAACATCAGATTTATTCAAGATCATATGCAAAGTACAAGATTGAAGGATTTTTCCTCTATTGCATTTTTTAAAAATTTGTATTTATTTATTTTTTTACTTCTAAGCGGGCCCACCATTGATAGCATTAATTTCTTTTCATGAATGGTCGACTGTATCCAGAATTTGCATCTGGGATCATCCATAAATCCTGTGAACAAATGTATTTATTTAATTTACCAGGTTTTTTATTGTTTCAGTTTTTTGTTTCTGGCTGACCACTTTGACTGGCTTCATTTTGGCTTTGGTAAAAGAAAGAAAGAGAGAAAAAGGGGAAGATGCTACAACAAAGTGCAATAGATGTTGTTTTTTTAGGCTGCACTAATCAATTTTATGTAGCCTACAAAATTCACTCTGGCCTATTTGGATACTAGAATTTTTGAAAACAACTCCAACAACAAAAAAACATAAAAACCTACAAAATCTACAAAGTGGCTTTAATCAGAGGGCTCTAAAAGCAAAAGTAGACCGGCTGCTGTGGCTGATCTTTGGGAGGAAAATCTTCAGGAACTATCGGTGTTTCATGCTTGTTGTTGCACCCGGACCAATTAAGATGACGTACCATGGATCCCAGTGTGGAAAACAACGTGAGGGCCGTCAGGCGTAGTAAAGAGGAGAAGAAAGTTCTCAAAAGACAAATTAAAGCCAGCCACACTTTGCTGAAACATGAAGGCATCAGTACAACATCGCAGCCTACCAAGGTAACAGAAATTAACCGTTTGTAAACAGGAAGTGGCAGCTGTCGGAGAAGAGAGCTAGCTGACACAGACCTTCAACTTCTTCTGCTTACTCTAATCATGTTTTTTTTTTATGCGTTTAATACCGTTTAACTAGCACAATTCAGAGATGATTTTTTTCATGTAATGTGAGTTGAATATGAGGTTATTAAATAATAACCACCACGGTGATTAGCTTGGTAGCTAGCACTCCCATTGCCAGGTGTAGCTTTATGATGATCTCATATCTGCTGATCTCAGCCATGTTAAAGTATAACAGCTGGTAGTTCAGGCTTTGTGGGAGACTTGTCATTTGCTGTCTTAGTAACTGGGTTTTCCTAAAAAAGTAAAGGAATGGAAATGTGTATGGAAATCTCAGAAGAATGAACAAGAAACTGGAACCTACTCTGAAGTTTGTACATGTACAGTGTGTTGGACTGTAGGGAGTCAGTGTTAGGAATCAATGACAGCTCAGTTACTGTGAGGTTTATGTTTAGGTGTCTTGTCAACTGTGGAAAATAAAGATGACATTTCTTTTTATTTACTAGTCTATTAATGCCCTGATATGTTTATAGCACTATGTAGTTTTGGAGAAGAAATTCTTGCAATTGTAATATTCATAATATTAATTAAGTAGTAAGACAAACTTAGGAATATACATGTTCTCCGTAACTGAATTAAAGAAGCTGTTCTCAGAGGAAAATATGGTCCGTAGAACACTGCTTTAAGCTAGAAAGGTGGCAGGATGTATGAACAAAGTAAGATGTTGTGAAATTGTGTTGTCCTTTGGGTCAGTTTGTTTATTCAGTCATGACAAAGGGAATGTTTTTATTTAGATTGCTTAGGCATACAAAAATCATTCAGTGAAGATCAATTTCTTCCTAAAAATGACATAGTGCACGTTTAAGTAAAGGTTTTTTTTTTTGGGAGGTGTCATCCAACTTGAAAGGGTCTTGCAGACATGCTGGTGGAAGAGGAGAAGCCACAATAATATGCATAAAGTCAACCATTCTGCCTCTGTCTCCTCTGCAGAGCTTGGTGGTGGCTAATGGCGGCCTGGGGAATGGCGTCAGTCGGGAGGAGCTGTCTGCAGTCCTGAAAGAGATGGGGGAGCTGGAGACGCTGATCATGCACCCTCACAAGCCCTACGCCTTCGTCACATACAGGTGCTGCATGAACAACACTGTATACATTATTTTCAGCCTGTAAAACCTCCCTGGAACATCCTGGCTTACAGCTCACATTGTTGTTATTGACATTCCAGATCTGAAGAATGTGCTCGAAAAGCCCACACCCACCTGAATGGAGAAAAGCTGCAATGTGGAGGGAACAGTGTCACACTCTACCTCAGTTTTGTTGACTCAGGTACTTCGTTTTGAACACTGACAGACACACGTATAATTTAGTCAAAGAACTGCTATAAACATCTGACCCATTGTTTACTTTACATTTTAAGAGTAAATTGGATAAGTAAAAGCCAGTAAAGTGATCCTTGCACTGTACGTTCTGTTTATGTGTGTGTGCAGTAACCTGTGAAGAGGAGCCGTCCGTTCCCCTGCCAGAGGGATTAGTCCTAGTGGAAGATTTTGTGTCTCCAGAGGAAGAGGCTCTGCTGCTTGCTGCCATTGATTGGTCCTCTGCTAACGATGATATCACTGGTGAGGGGCGGCGTAAAAGCAGAGTAGAAATGACGCCAGCAAAAGTCCTGCATTCCAAATCTAACTGCAAAATGGCCCGTTTCAAAACGATATATGTTACGACTGGATTATAATGAATGATGCATATTAAATACTCAAGTAGTTATTATGATTTATAGTTTGTATTAATAATCTGTAATCTTAAAAGTACAAGTGCTGTCAGATAAGTTCAGCTGAGTCAGAAAATATTGTTTTCAAAATGATGTAGAAGAAAAGTGTATGGTAGCATAGAATTGAAATGGTGCCAAAAAATTGTACTGAAGTAAATTACCTGGGTTCATTTGCTCTTTCTAATTAAGTGTTTGCAATTATAATGGAGCATTTTAAGAATAATAAATGTACAACTGTGCACCACACACTGACATTAGATGACTTATGTCTTGAATCATGAATAATCATCATAATTGTGCCTGATTTGCTAACCTTCTCCTGATGTCTTTTAGCCCAAAAAGCTCTGAAGCACAGACGAGTCAAACATTACGGCTTTGAGTTTCGTTACGACAACAACAACGTGGATAAGGACAAGCCTTTACCTGCAGGTCAGCTTAACATCATTTTTTTTCTTGTAATCATTCGTTTTTGGCTCATATTTTCATGGATTTGTCTGTCACTCCCATCACTCGCGGTAGCATTTTACTCGCAGACTGCAGTGCTTGAATATTCAGACCCTGAGTGCAGTGCTGTGCCGTTCTAAACAGTGTCTTTTTATAAACTGCGAGTAGGAGTTGCTGAAAATCACTTCACTGCTTATTGTCAGAGAATTACTATCTATTAATAATTTCTGGGCTCCGCTGGGAAATTTAGAAAAGACTTCCCAGTATTTGGATTTTCACTTATAACTCAGTTACTTGAGAGTGTGCGATAAGATGAGTGCATCGCGACTGCTGCTCATTGCACCAAATGTCACACCATTTCAAAATCATCAAGATTGAAAAATAGTAGCAGCTTATTTTTCTGTGTGTGTGTGTCTGTGTGTGTGTGTGTCCAGGTATCCCTCAGGAGTGTCTACCTGCTCTGGAGCGGTGTGTGAAGAACAAACACATCAACGTCATGCCCGACCAGCTGACTGTCAACCAGTATGAGTCTGGACAAGGTGAGTTCCTTCAGCCTAAATCAGCTTAAATGACTGACATTATCGCACACAGCCTTGTAAAAACTACGATAATTAGATGTAGGTAAGTTCCACAGGTCATCATTAACGCTATTCAAACATGACAGAGACCACATGTGGAGAAAATGAGAACATTTCAAGTGTTTACACCCATGAAGTCATCTCAGCAGTATCAGTGATTTCACCGACAAGGGGCTCAATATCTAATCTACATGATATTAAGTTTAATCTTGTGTGCTCAAACAAACACGAGGGAGCTTAACAGAGAGCTCTACCATGAAGAGATAAAAATACAGATGTTAAATAAATATAAGATACTTTTAGTTCTCAGAGGCTGCAGCTACTCTGTATGTAGAGAAGAAGTCAAGTAAAAGATTTTGAAGCTCAAAGCACATCTTTGTTTTTCAGACCCAGTCACTGAGCTGTGGTTGCTAAAACTACGCAGTTGAATATTCTAACCAAACGTAGTTGCACATGTTTAGGTTTTTATTAACTCGTACCACAGGGTGGCAGCAGAAGCTCAAAGACTGAATGGATTTTGATTAAAATCATTTCTTCACAAAATGTTCAGTCAGTCTATCAGGTTCTGCTCTAACTATTTGAATTCCACACGTTTATAATGCTTTCAGGTATTCCTCCCCACGTGGACACTCACTCTGCCTTCGAGGACACCATCATGTCACTGAGCCTGGGGGCGCAGGTACCAACACAATCCATTTTGTCATTTAAACACTTTAAATCAGCTCTAGCGTACATTCTGCAGATAACGCAGACAGTGTTGGTCTGAGGAAAAAAAGGTTTTCGTATTGTAGCTGAAACAACGATACAAAGTTCAAAGGTGTTCTTAGGAGTGTTTTCAGACACTTGTGTTTTGAAATCAGGGTCCTTGTGATTTGGCTGAGAACATTTTGTCACCTTGCATGTGGCTACATCTCATTCTTCTTTATACTTACTGTCATAATCTCTTGCTCACTGTGGCCGTCAACTTTTGTTACAGTATGAAGGTTTGGTGCGTCATTAAATCTCACTTTCTGCCGACCACCTGATTTTATCGATTTCAGAGTCATCAATAGGTGAGGCCTAACTAAACTGACCCGGTCGTCACCGATTAAAACCGATGTGAACTTTGTGTTTGCAGAGAGGGAGGGAGAGAGAGAGAATGATGAATAGTCCTGTGGCAAAGTGTTGTGCAGCGGCCAGCATCACCATCGATTCAGTCACATGCCACCGGTTTCATTGATTGACTAATAGTCCTCCGATGGGAACAGCACAGTTCCTGCCTGTCTCATGTGTGTGTTTCCGTACGTGCGCGTGTGTCAGTTTTCAGTTATGGTTTCAGGCAAATATCTGATCATTTGCTGCTGCTGCATGACTCTCACAACCGTACACAAATACTTATCTGTCTTTCTCTCTTTCTCTCTCTCACACACACACACACACACACACACACGCGCGCGCACACACACACGCGCCTCTACTTCACAAAATCCAATTTTACCGCTGTCAGAAGTTGGAGAGATGCAGTTTGAAATTGTGTAGATGTAATTTCCCAGCAGAGCTCATGCCGTTATGCGCTGTAAGGAAACATTAGGATCAAACACCAACACTGGGGTTGAAATGCTTCAGCTGGTTGTAACTGAGATGCGTGCGTGTGTGTGTGTGCATGTGTGTGTGTGTGTGTGTGCGATGTTACTCAGAACTTTTGAGTTAAAGAAAGAAACGAAATGATGTTTCTTCATACTCTATTTATTAGTGATGATTCAGGTCTTCAGAGAACATTTGCCGCCAGACAGGAAGTGAAACGAGCATCTGTTCAATCACTAATTCAGTACAGTCATTCTGTAATTCTGCATGAATGATATCTATGAATGGAGTTTTAGTTTTTTATTTATATCATTATGATATTTATGTTTAGTTTAGGACCCTCATTAAAAGCACATGGACATAGTTTACTCTACAGAAATGCAACAAGAAAGTAGAAACTTTAGATGTAAACACAACAGGCAATGACAACTATTAATCAGTAATAACTATAGATTAATTGTGTGTCCATCTGAAAGGTTCTTATATAAATGCATGTGTGTTCAGACGGTGATGGAGTTCCGTCACCCTGATGGTCGTCTTGTACCCGTCGTGTTGCCTGGACGGAGCCTCCTGGTGATGAAGGGCGAGAGCAGATACCTCTGGACACACGGGTGAGCTCTTGACATTAGCTTTAGGTGGAAAGACAGAGGAGTGGCGGCTCATTTATTCCTCTATTCCATTGTAGTTTAGCACAGAACTAAAGGATTTACTGTCTTTTTATCTGGGCTTCATGCTGTAATTTGTACAATAGTGTCTGTCTGTGGACTTTTCTTCACAATTTAATCCCTTCACACATGAAGATAAAGCCAGTGACGGTACAATAACTGTACAGATTAGTTAGTTTCACGTCTCCTCTCAGGATTACTCCTCGGAAGTTTGACATGGTGCCAGCCTGCGACCCACAATCCCCTGCTATTACACCGCCAGACGTCAGGACCCACAGCAACCTCACGTTGAGCAAGAGGGGCACCCGCACTTCTTTCACTTTCCGCAAGATCAGACATGAACCCTGCCGCTGTGGTGAGGATCTTAACCTGCTGTCACATCACCGCGAGTATCTGACTGATCTCTGACGACATCAGTGCTTCAGCTGAACGTAAGGCTCTCTCTCTCTCTCTCTCTCTCTCTCTCTCTCTCCAGCCTTCCCCTCTGCCTGCGACAGTCGGGGAGCTCCCTCAACACCTCCGCCGTCTCCCCCCTCGCTGCCTCGTTGCCACGACGACGCTGCCCAACTGGAGGAGGAGTACGTTCACCGGGTGTACGACGCCATCGCCTCCCACTTCAGCAGCACTCGCCACTCCCCCTGGCCTCGCGTTTGCCACTTCCTGTCCTCACTCCCGCCCGGCAGCGTGCTGGCGGATGTGGGCTGTGGAAATGGGAAATACCTAGGTGTCAACACAGAGGTGACTGCTGTGAGTATCGCCGTCACGTGTGTCATTCGGCGATGCTTTAGTGATCCCTGTAGGGAAACTAAAGGGGAAATTGAACCCTTTTTCAACACAGTCAGCAAACCAGCGGTAGCTTAGACAGACTGTGAATCTTTCGCTGACTGCTCAGATACAAGGAAGAAGCTGTGATGGATTCAGAAGGACCAGGTGGCAGAGACCTTTGACAGACTAGTCAGATGGAGATGAGCCTAATAACTGTAGATAAAATACACTACTTGGGCAAGGACATACATCTGGTCTTTCTTGCAAATCACAGCAAAGACTTAAAATATGCTTTGGAATTAGTTCAACATTTTGGGAAATATGTTTGTTTTCTTTCCCAAAGTGAGAGGAGAAGACTGACACAGCTTTCATGTCTATGTTTTAAAGGGATAGTTCGAGTCTTTTGATTGGGATTGTATGGGACTCTTATCCCTAGTCTCAGTATATTACCTGCTGTCAGCTCTCCGCCTGTGTGGAGAGACAGGAAGCAGAGCATTGTACTGGTGTAAACGGAACCAGCAGCAACATGTGTTTTAGCCACCTAAAATAAGTCCCACCTAGAAAACATATTTCCGTTTACATGTATTGAACATTAGTGGCGCTTTACATCGTTCATTCATTAGGGGCGACCGTAGAAATGTGGCGGTAGAACATGGTGGAAATCACATAAGAAAATCCAACCAACACAGACAACAAAAAGACTCTGTAAAGGTCACAGCCGTGTTGCTCAACGTTGCCATATACGCAAAATGAGAAGACGGTGACTGTTTCAAGTCCTCAGCACCCAGTTACAGTGTCACAGTGCAGACCGAACCTCTCTGCTCACGACCTGAAGTTCCAGAGAAGATGAAGCATCTTGACACTTTCTTGAGCAATAGGCTGCTGTTTACTTAACCTCAGAGTGTGAGTCTCACTGGTCATGTGGTTAAAGTCATGTGGTTAAAGTTATGTTGTTCACTATAAGGTAAATCAGTCAGTAGCAAGTTTGTTTTTTTAAAGTTGCTCTCAATTTACATTTAGAAATTAGCCGAATAAACTACAGTAATACATGACATCCTCGCGTTGAGGCGTGTGTTGCTCTCTCTCTGATCTCCTGCCGGGTGCCATTGTTTGCATTAGCTCAGTTTCCATGGCAATATCCTAAATTTTCTGTTTACGTATGCACACAGATATTCATGTTTGGGATTTTGGAGGCGCGTGTAAGCAGCTTATCCTGACTCAGACCGTAACCGTGATAAATCATTACCGAGGACAGCGTGATCACGTCGGTCACGCAGCCACTTTTGAAGTTAAATCTGCTGTTTTTTTTTCTCCAAAATAAGTTTGTCTCGCTCCTCTCCCTCTGCACTTTCTGACTCCTTCTCTGTGTTCCCCCTCCACCTCTTCCCTTCCTTTTCCTTTCACCGCAGATTAACACTGTTAAACTTCCCAGTTTTAATTGAAATGAAATAGCTTGTGTCTTTGTGTGTCAGTAACGGATAAAGTGTTGTGCATGTGTGTAGTATTTCTCAGTGTCTATTATCACCCCCGTCTCTTTTGGGAGGATGAGGCTTGACTGAACTGCTCCCTGAGACAGAATGTGTTGATAATTGTTATTACTGTCATCAAACCTCTGCCTCCTTTCTGCACTGCATTTTACATTTACATCTACTCTCTACTTCAGTCCTCATTGTTTAAATCTCTGTTTTCTATCACTATCACTATACTTTATCACCCTGCCACTGTCCATCCTGTGTGTTTTGCTCACGCTTGATTCCTTTTTTATTGTTTCCCCATTCTTTCTTTGTCCATTTTCATCATCTTATTGTGATAAGAAAAAAAGGGGGTTGATTTTGTATAATACTATTGATTCAAAAAAAACCAAACGTGTGTGTTTTGACACTTTTCAGGTTGGTTGTGACCGTAGCAGCGCTCTGATCCAGATCTGTGCAGAAAGGGGTTTCCAGGCTTTTGTATCTGACGCTCTCAGTGTTCCGCTGCGTTCGGCCACATGTGATGCCTGTATCTCCATCGCTGTCATACACCACTTTTCCACACAGGTAAGCAGAACACAAGTCACGCACGCACGCATGCACACACACACGCACGCTGTATACTGTAATTTGTCATGAATGCTGTTCTGCTCACCTTACAGAGATTGTACAATAGAGCAGTAGACTATAAGAAAGATGAAGATAGATGATGCAGCTCGGCCACACCTCATATTTAATGGCCGTTGCTTTTAAGTACAGCTCTGAACAGGACGTTTTAAGGCTTCTCCTAAATTTCTACTTTCAAATTGGCCAGCAACTGTTGGGATTGAGCACACTGATTTGCATTTGATGCCACAGAAATTCAAGTCATTGTGTTTTTTTGTGAAATAAGAAAAAATATTAGAAAATATTCAATTTTACAGCCGTGTAAACAATTACATAAAAGACTTCTCTGGGGAAGTTCCACAAAAATAAAGCGCTCAGCTGTTCTTTGCTATCTTAAACGCACTGCAAGGAACTTTTAACTGGTTGCGATACAGTCTCAATGTAATACTGATGCCTCCATATGACCTACATAAACAATCAGGAACATCAGTGAGAGGATTGGCTGTTTCTGCATAGTCACTGTAGTTATTCTTAATGTCTGTCATCTGCTTGGAGTCTGACTCACCGAGGTTGGATAAGCCATAAACATAAAGCTAGTCTTTAATGCAGACTGCTGAAGTTGAATTGACGAGTCTCGCAGCCTGAGAAAAGAAGATGCTCTGCCGTCATCCTTGCATCTTTTGTCCACAGGAGCCGCCATAATCAACAAAAAATGAAACTTCCTTGTGGTAGCTAAAAAAAAAAGAAAGGGCCATCTTTTGTTTCTGGTGTGTTCAAATTCCCTTTGAAACCCTGCAGTCTGTTTTCCAACATCACAGTCATAGTATAGTTTATTATTTCACTCCATGAAAACATGTATTATTAAACTGATTCTCCTAACCATCACAACCATTGACATAGTAGCAAAGCAAACAGATTTAAGCAAATGTTTTGCCCCTTGGTTACCTTAAGGTAAAAAAAATGTGAATAAATAATTTGCGTTTGTGTTGTAGGAGCGCCGGCTAGCAGCAGTGAGGGAGCTGGTGAGACTTTTGAAGCCCGGAGGTCGAGCTCTCATCTACGTTTGGGCTTTTGAACAAGAGTACAACAAGCAGAGGTCCAAGTACCTCAAAGAGCAGAACAAAGAGCATCCTGAGAACCGCGGCCCCACTAACAACGCATCCGAAGACAGCCACAGGCCTGTAGACAACATGCAAGATGTTAGCAAAGCAACTGATGGCAAGCTTAGTGTTCATACCAACCGTACGTCCTTCAACACCCAGGACCTGTTGGTGCCCTGGCACCTGAAAGAAGGGAAGAGACGAGGGGAGGAGGAATCAGGAGAAGGAGTTAAGAAGGAGAAAAGGAAAGAGAAGCCCAAAAAGTCTTCAGGAAACTCCTGCTCAGCTGATAGTTTGAGTTCTTCACCCAGATCAGACTGTAACCCTGATCCCTGCTGGGGTTTTGACTCCGACACGACTTCTGGATCAGCTCAGGAAACAAGTGGTGCCACACACAGCCCAGACTCTAAACCCAGTCCAAGTGATGACTCTGCTCATACCGCCACCTCTGCTCCAAAGTCGGAAAGCAGCCCGGTGCCTGTTTTTCACCGCTATTACCACGTGTTCCAGCAGGGGGAGCTGGAGCTGTTGTGTGGTCAGGTAGCTGGAGTCAAGGTGCGGAGCAGCTACCATGACCAGGGAAACTGGTGCGTTATATTAGAGAAGGACTCAATAGAGATGAACTGACACACTAATGTTATAGTTATTTAGCTACAAATACATAATTAAACAAGAGCGTAAATGCATTGTGATGTAAAATTAAATGATATTTTATTTGACAAGTGCCATGAAATAAATGTTGGAACGAAATGTCTGCCGTTGTTGTGCATCATTATCTTGAAATATTTAGGTTTAAAAACCAACTCTGGTCAACTGTCAGACCTGGGTAGCTTTCACATGTTTTATCTATTTAGGTTTATTGATTGGGAAAACGAGTGCTGGAAAGTTTTGACTGTCCTGCTGCAGCAAAATCCCTCTCCATCTGAAATAAACCTGGGGGTAGTTTGAAGAGGATGCTGGTTATGAGCATCTCTGGCTGCTTCTTGTTCAAACAGGACTCTGCAACATTTAACAGTACATCACCAAGAATAAGCTTTGCCTCTTCCCCTGTCTTTGACCTCAGCGTCTGCCCTGAATTCACTGAGCTGTATATAAGCTATAAACTGTGCGTGCGCCCGACCTTTTCAAGTCAAAGGGCCACAGTGCAACATGACGTTTCAGGCTGTGGGAGATTTGTTCACATCTCAAGAGTGCAGAGCGTTGCAAGCCAAGTTAATGTACACTATTTAATAACAAGAAAGCAGCATTTGTAGCAAGGCCTACAGTTAAACTGAGGATCCCTTGTTGAAGACCAGGGACCAGAACATTTTTTAACCTATTTTTTTTAGACTCGCTTACGGAAGATTATTTAAACATCATTTGAATTTAAATTGATTACTGATTTTACAATTCAATTAGTATCAGGGGAGCAACAGTAATTCTTCTGCGTGTATGTGTTGAAACTGACATCATTTTTAGCCAGCTCTGCCTCCTTGAATCTTTAATCTAAGTACAGTTTTATGAAGAAATTGCTTCTGCTTAAAATGTGATGTTTGGTGCTGCTGCTAATTTCCTTTTCGTGCTGGATTAACTGTATTTCAATTTAGATTTGGTAGAATGTAGAATGACTCCATCTCGCCCTCACATACGTGTTCACGTAAACGTGTGAACGTGTGAAACTTTTTCACACTTGTTTTGTCCCTGTGATATGGAAGATGTCCTGCCTCGTTCCAGTGCCAAAGACCAATGGTTTCTCAGATTACCGACCGATGGCATTTACGTCACATATCATGAAGACCCTACAGAGACTCGTCCTGGAGCAGCTCAGGCCTATGGTCAGGCTGCACCTGGATCTCCTCCAGTTTGCCTACCAGCCCCAGATTGGAGTTGAGGATGTCATCATCTACCTGCTGAACCGTGTCTACACCCACCTGGACAAGCTGGGGAGCACTGTGAGGGTCACGTTCTTTGACTTCTCCAGTGCTTTCATCACCATCAGGCCTGCTCCACTGGGTGACAAAGCTGGCGGCGATGCTGGTGGATCACCCCCCTTGTGTCCTGGATTGTGGATTACCTCACTGGCCGACCGCAGTATGTGCGCTTGCGGCACTGTGTGTCAGATACAGTGGATAGCAACACCGGGGCCCCACAAGGGACTGTCCTCTCTCCTTTCCTCTTCACCCTTTACACCATGGACTTCAAGCTACCAGATAGTCTTGCCATCTTCAGACGTTTTCTGATGACTCTGCTGTCGTTCGATGTATCAGCAAGGGTGAGGAGGCTGAGTACTGGGCTGTGGTGGACAACTTCATCACATGGTGTGAGCTGAACCACCTGCAGTTCAACACCAAAGAGCTGGTGGTGGATCTGAGGAGAACCAGGACACCAGTGACCCCAGTTTCCATCCGTGGGCAGAAGGTGGACATCGTTGAACACTACACATATCTGGGGGGTGTACATCAACAATAAACTGGACTGGACTAAAAACACTGAAGTCCTCTACAAGAAGGGACAGAACCGCCTCTATTTTCTGAGGAGCCTCCTCTTCTTTTACATCTGCCGGCCTATGCTGAAGATGTTTTATGAGTCTGTGGTGGCCAGTGCTATTCTGTTTGTTGTTGTGAGCTGGGGCAGCAGACTGAGAGTAGCTGATGCCAACAGACTCAACAAGCTGATCAGGAAGGCCAGTGACGTTGTGGGGGTGGAGCTGGACACTTTGACTGCAGTGTCAGACAGGAGGATGCTGTCCAAGGTGCAGCCGATACTGCAGTATGGCTCTCACCATCTCCACAACGCTCTGGTCGAACAGAGGAGCACCTTCAGCGAGAGACTAATTGCTCCCAAATGCCTCACTGAGCGCCACAGAAAGTAATTCCCGCCTGTGGCCATTAAACTTTACACCTCCTCTCTCTGTTGATTGGACTCAAATGGCTATTTATATATAAAAAAAAATAAACAGAAACAAAACGAAACTGTAATTTAATGCTACAACTATTTCACTGTATATTGTATATATTTCCAGATTGTCTACTTTATTATTTCATTTTATTGTCTACTTTATTATTATTATTATTTTTTTTTTATTGTATTTTCTACTTTAATTTCATCTGTATCTTTATCTTTATCTCTTGTTTCCATTCATGTTATATTTCTATTCCTACTTTGCACAGAGCATCTGTAACACAACAATTTCCCCTCGGGATTAATTAAGTATTCTGATTCTGATTCTGATGTAAAGACGGAATGAATTGTAGGATAATAATGGGGTATTGATGGCGGAGGAACGTAGTGTGGCTGTTTGTTGTGGAGGTGAGTAATTGGTCAGCGGCTCCTGGTAAATTATCCCTGCGGCTCCTCAGTCTTCCGGGAGCCACACAGGCAAACACATTGTGGTGCTTTTATTGACAGTGGTTTATTGATTAAGGTAAGGCCGCCTGCTCTTTTTGTATGTGTGTGTGTGTGTGAGAGAGTGGTTTCATGCACAATAATGTGTATGTGTGTGTAGTAGTGTTACAGTGCATGCATTGTAGTTGTTAAGTCTGTCACTTGACATTTGGAGGGATAATTAAAATGTAAAGGTATGTCTCCCCCAGGTCGAGCCCATTGATTTGACAGGCCACAAGACATTCACAATCTTAGCGCACAGTTGTCGAGAGACGTTTGTACTGAAATAATATGCAACAGTTCCCTCCCTGATGGATCAGTGTGTGACTGTGCAGCATTAAAAAGGAAATAATTCCACGGAGGAATTTATTGGCATAAAATAAGTATGGGTGTTATATACGACCAAAAGTATTTGTCCGCATGCTTGGTTTGGTCTGGGGCTGTTTCTCATTAAGTGGGCTCATTCTAACTCATCTTGATGCTACAGCATACATCGATATTTCACACAATAGTGTCCTTTCAATTTTTTAGGGAAAGATCTTCATTGTTTCAACAAGACAATGCCGGCACGCACCAAACAAAATTGACTGACGTACACAAAGCCCTGACTGGCACAAGGAGTGTGGAGGCTGTCAGGTTTTTAATTTTTTATTTCTTATTTTGTAGTAATAGTAATTTCACAATGATAATTATAGGCCTACAACTTCGCTTCTTTTGTTCTATATGTAACATAAATATTGCATGTCTGCACATCTTTGAAGATCCTCAGGTGCTCTTCATGAGATCTCTCCCATTTTTTTGGTTAAGTTGTTTCTTTTTGCAGGATAAATTGAAAAGGAGTGCACAGATTGTAAAGCCCTCTGAGGGGGCTATAGCAATGCATATAAGATGACTTGACACATAGTATATAGTTTCTTTATACTCATAGCCATATACATAGAGGCCATATCAGCATGTCCCAAGCATTTTACTGGTTACATTTACAGAGAGACTGGGTCAACATACCCTGGGGTAAAACTTAATTTACAGTCCTGTTTCCAGCAGTTTTACACTCAAGGGTTACAGTAATCAGACAGTGACAATTGACAACATTTTCAAGTATATCTACTCTAAAATGACTAAATTTGTGGTTGATCTATTCTTTTGATTACACTCTATTGAACACAAACACATCGATATTGTTTCTAAAACAGCTGACAAAAGTTTTAAAGACCTCTCAACCATTAGGAAAATACAACCATATAAATATAGAAAAGGTACAAATAATTCTTTGTATTTTTTAATTTTCATTGGTTTCTTCAAAGTCCTTCTAGGCAATAGTATCTACAATAGTAGAATGTCTCTGGTTTCTTATATACTACCATATTCTCTTTTGTTTGTTCTGTTTGTTTCATATATATATATATATATATATATATATATATATATATATATATATGAGCTTTAGAAATGATCATTTGTCAATTAAAATAAATAACAATAACTAGTTCTCTCTCTTCACACTCTGCTGTGGTCCTGTCTCTTTGCGACAAGTCAGCCCTTTACGACATCTAACGAAAGCATTTACGACAGTGTCATGGCGGCGCACGGTGTTAGTTTTGAGAGTTCGGGCAGCATCGACGAAAGGAAGGCTAGTAAACGAGAGGCACGACAGGAGGCAATTGAAAAGGTATAAACTATTAGCTTCGTAGCGAACAACCCAGTAAGAAATGTGTGGTCGGTTTTATTTGCTTCTGTTGCTGTTTAAATCACACCCTTCTCTACCGACTTGAAGCTAACAAGCTAAGTAGGCTAACAACTAACGGCACGTTAACGTTAGGACAGGACTCCAGCTGCTCAGCTGTGTCTTTGTACACTATTATCTTTCTCCGGGATGTAAATTGCTATCTGCGTGTTTCTTTCCATCTCTCCCGCTGTCTTTAAAAGCTAACAGCACCGGTGTGCCTTCACATTAACCTGGTTGTGCCTGGACTGCTGGATACTGTTTAACTGTCTGCAGGCAGGAAATTAGAGGACAAACACTGCTGGGGCAGATAGGCTGTGTTTTATAGACGCTTTAAGTCATGGTCGCAGCCTCTTTTTTAGTAATGACAGATGCATACAGGCATTTAACTGTCCGTTATCTTTTTTGCCGCGCAGCTGTGTTTGCACAGTTGCCAGATACACAACAGCAACACAAGAGCAGGTGATGCAGACACATGATGCTTCCTGTAGATGAGCACTAAAGGTCGTAAACACATTATCTGCCTGGCTCACCTGTCCTCGGGTTGGCTGAAGCGGAGTGTGTCTGGGTCTGATTCATTCCGCGTTTAAGTTTGAAGAGGAACTGGCTCATATTGACTCACGAACTCATTGCTGTCATTGTCCTTGCCTCCAGTGGAGAGAAATGTGCAGATAGATGCTCAAATATTTGAAAATCGTAACTATTATCAGCAGCATCATGGCAGTGTGAACTTGCGAAGACAATATCCTTCATTCTGTGATGAGAAAAATGTTCCTGTTTATTTTATTTTTTTAAAGCTTTAGGATCAGTACAGCTCTGCACTTGATTGGCATCAGATAGACGTGTCTGAAAATGCAAATGTTGGTGTACTAGCGTTTCTACGGTAAACCAATTTAACCTATATCGTAGTATGAAAATTGAAGATTAATTTGCTGTGTACATATCTACAGTATTGAATTGTACATGTGTATATCAAGTTACATGTTTGTCAGGGCAGAGTATTTGTGAAATCACCAAAAAAGCGTTACCAAAAAAATACTCAAATTTTTTCATTCTTCGAAGATTCGTAGCGATTGATAATAATGATTGTGTAATACTATAAAATAATAAAACAGAGAAGAAGAACAACAAACACGCTGTTGTCGTGCTCATAACACTGAACTGCTGCACCTGTGTAGAACCACGCAATGTAGACGTGAGCCAAACTTCTCGTCAGTTAACCATAACATTTTATCACAGCGATGGAATATAAAATAAAGCGTATTTGCCTACTAAATCTTTGACTTCCTTACCCTCAGGTGTGCATGAACAAGCATACAAATGTTGGTTTCTTTTACTGGTTATTTTATCAGTATCTGCCACGAGAGTCAGGTAATTATCAGTTATTGTGTCGGCTGAAAAAAAACCCCCATCATGTGCATCCCTAATTGTGTGAAATGGTTATCATGCAGTGAAAATCGCCTACTGTTGCAACCCATGTGTACCTTTATTTTGAATAATGCTTTTTTTCCATCATGTCCTACAGGCTAAGCAGCAGTACGAGAAGGAAGAGAAGAAGAAGGAGCTGAAGAGGCAGAGAGGGGAGGACACATGGATGCTCCCAGAGATCAATCAGAGGCTGCAGGAGATTAAAGAAGTAGGATACAGAGTTCTTCCAATTCAGTGTTCCAGTGTGCTGATTGTGCATATAAAACCAGCATAGCGTGTGTTTAGAAATGTACAACACCATAAACTGCTTAATCACTCTGTTGCAATAGCTTATTAACTTCATACCAAGTTACAGCCATATCGTGCCCCAAAAGTGTTGACTTTATTGTCAGTGGTGTCATACAGAACCTCCACTTTCACTGCCATTATGATTTCTATCAGTGGAATAAGCCAGAGGACAAACCTTAATGATAGTGATGTCAATCAACTACGATGATGGCTGGTGTAGTCAGTCATGCTTTTGGGATACACAGCCCTTGATGGTCTGCCATTGTGGAGACACACATATCAAAAAGCCAGAACCGGAGACAAATTTATTTATGCTTACCATATGCTGACTTTATTATAATAATGTGTCTTAATAACAAGCTATAGTGCAAATGTTGAAATGAAACCTAACTCGTGGAATCTGAATCCCCTTCAGGATGGGTCTGTGAAGAGCAAGAAGAAGAAGAAGGAGAAGAAAAAGAAGGAGAAGAAGAAGAAAGCCAAGAAGGAGAAGAAGACTGCAGCAGAGGCAGGAGATGGCTCTAGTGACAGCTCAGGAGTACGTTATAAAGTCATTTTCTGCTGCTTGATTCCTTCAAACAACTTCTCAAGTTAACACCTGAGTAGTGCCAGTAGATCCTGTTACAGTAGTAATGTTGATTTGTAATTGAGCTAAATGTTGTGCTTGCAAGCTCCAAATGTTTGCCTTTCATGGTGAGCTATAAAGTTACATTTAGATTTCCTTAGAAGGCTTTTTAAACTTTATTTTTATTTTTATAATACAGTGGAAACAGTTTAAACATTAAACTTGGGGTCTCATCCTTTGTTTATTCTTTTTCAATGCTTTTTCTTATTAGATATAACAATCTCTCATAATGTTTAACTTCTTAATCATCGTTTTCATTCCTCTTTCTGCCTGTCAGGACTCGGAGGATGGCTGGGTCGAAGCTCAGCCACAGACACAAGCTGCTAAAGCCTGGCAGGTTCCTGATGAATCCAAGCCCTCAGAGAATAACATCAGCCCAGCCCAGAATGTCCAGGTAACTCACTTACCCGGTTCCATACTTCTCTTCCTCTCTTCCTCCAAATAGTAGAATCCATAGAATTTGTAAACGATAAAGCTGCAGAAATCAAGAAGCTAAAAAGAGCGTATGGTGATACGTTAGTTAGTTTCTCCTGCTGTAGAAGCAGACATATTTACTTGTAGCACCATCCTGCATCACCGATAAGTTGCAGATATTTAAACGTTTTGAAAGGGTTTATTTGGCTTTTGTTTTGGTGCTGTATGTGCGTGAGGGCGTCCCTGTTTGGTGTTAAGTTGCTTCTAAGAGGTCATTGATCTTCTCTTGATCTATACAGCTTACTCTGTCTTTGTTTAACCCATGCACACTGTCTGTCTCCATCCCCTAGAGAGACGAATGGATGACCTTTGACTTCCTGGCGATGAGTACCACGTCCACGACAGAGAGAAGAGCTGAGAAAGAACGCCTGAAAGAGGAGGAGAGGGCAAAGGCTCAGGCCATTGAACAGGTCTCTGTGTGTATATTTTCACCTTTCTGCCAATTTCTTATCTCAAAATCCCACCTACTGTGGCTCCTGGTCTGCTGTCGGGCCAGAGAGGGTGTAGACAGCTGATACATATGATGACCTCAGCTGGCTGACTCACTTATATCTGTTGTTTGAATCCTAATGCAAAATGACTGTGTGTATATAAGAGAGAAAGAAATAACACTCTTGTTAATGTGTGCGTGGATTGCGCAATATGTAAAAACACGGTGTGTAGTCAGTCTCCTTAATTTACCAACTGTGTGGTTACCAAGGTAACAGAGGTTGGCCCCTCTTGGACTGTGTGTGTGTGTGTGTGTGTGTGTGTGTGTGTGTGTGTGTGTGTGTGTGTGTGTGTGTGTGTACACCTATTGTTATCTGCAGGGTGTTATTGTCTGAATTTTCAGTATTTGTACTCCTGTTGTGTTATTGACACTACACATAAATGATTCAGTTGTATGTGTATGTGTGTGTTTGTGGATCCCTTAGGCTGGTTTGCACAAATTGGAGCTAAACCCATACTGGAAAGATGGAGGGAGTGGTCTGCCCCCAGTGGAGATGGCTGGTTCTGCAGGAAAGAAAGGTAAGAACAGATCAGTCTGTTGAGGCATGTCCAGGAGTTAGACAGCAGAACATTTTCCAGCTATTTGAAAAATGCCATAAACATTTTACATTTTATTCACATTTTATTGATTGAATCTTGGTGTAGTGAAATCATCAAACACAGAAGTTGTAGAAGAAACGGAGCTCTAGGTAGACCAGAGTGCATTACGGCTGCAGTATTGAACATTTTGTTGCCCAACTATTGCCTCACTATTCCCCTCAAGTGAAGAAAAAGATAGAAAAGGAATAACAATGTGCAATTTTGAGCGGTCACGCTCTTCACTGTGCCCATTTTTCACCCCACCTCTCATTTCTTTACCCCTACGGCTGATAAACACACATTTTTCGGACCTCAATCTTTGTCAGAGACACTTGTGACAAAGTCAGGATATTTTACAGTTTAACAACAAACATCATTGTCTGAAATGATATCAATGCAATGAAACGACAAACTTCACCAAGAATGTATTCATTATAAATGACCCAAAGAATCTTTTTTTGCTTTATAATCTCTAAAAAGATTTTATTGGGGATACAGATATATCTGTCAGGCTATACTAAGATCAACCAGCTTAAACAAGGGCACACTTTATCAAGACTCCAATTATTATATTTACTCACTGAAAATAGTGGTTGAGATGTTGGCTGTACTGCTTTTGCTTGTGATTGTATCACAAAACTCTCCTCAGTTTATGCAGCTGTTGTGGGTTTGTTGATCTTTTTCGTGCCCTTTAAGTATTTCTCATCCATGTTGGCCTTGAAATTACATGTGTTACTGTTATGTTTGAGAGGTATATGAAAATAATCTGTCTCTTGCTCCTTTAATTCTAATGACCTGCAAGCATTCGTTTGAGTGAGCTGGAGAGTTTGTCAGAATGGCTCAGAATTTCAAAGACCAGAGAGGACTTGAATATAATTACGTGTGCAGAAAATGCAGCATGAATGAGAGAACGGATAGAGCAAGGAAGAGCTTTTGAGTCAGGGATTTCATTAAAGGGAGACGGATGGAGAAAGAGAGAGAGAGAGAGAGAGAGAGAGGGAGGGTAAGCTGTGTTAAGCTGACAAGCAAATGCAGGTATGTGTTCATGTGTCTGTTATCTCTACACAGTGAGTACAGTTCCCTCTAGAGTTGGCATGGCCTCTCTGTTGTAAGCTTTATTCTAACCGCATGGCAAAGTAAGATGACGCAAACATCGCACACACGTTTTTTTTTGCTTACTTATCCCCTTCGAGCTGTGTGCCAGTTTGTTTATCTCATCGGAGTATGAACATTTTCAGAAGGTGTGTGTGTTGTAAGCATTGGATACACTTTGTTTTGTTTAGATCCTACAAAATACATGCTGGTGAATGGTCAGGTGTTGTGTTGTCAGCTGCAGGATCATTTTAAAGAGACAATAGGCAGCTTGAAGTGGTGCAACAAGAGCAAAGCAATTCAAACACTAGTTCTGTGTTTGCTGACAGACCGATTTGTGGATGAACGAAAGAGACGCTTATACACAACAGTTCTTCTTCACACTGATCCGTGGCAGGTGTAAAATGTTAAATTAGTGAATAATAACTAAAATGTCATAAAACAGGTCTGTGAATAAGTTTTTTGTTTTTTTCTTCAACAGTTTTGGTCCATCTACATTTTAAAGCAGATGGTTAAACATCATCATGTTCACAAACACAATGACTCTGGTCAAAGTTTTTTCACTTGATCTGCTCTTTCTTTTTCCTCTTTAATCATTTGTGAGCATGGATTACATTTTTTTGCGGAATCGCTATTCTGTAGTAACTAAAGCTCTCAGATAGATGAAGTTGAATACGACAATACAACATTTGCCTCTGTAATGTAGTGAAGTAGAAGTTTTAAATAAGCTTTACATGGAAACACTCAAGTAAAGTACACATTCCTTCCCTGAATTTGTACTGAAGTGCAGTACCTGAGTAAAACTGTTAATAGTTATTATAATCCACCACTGGCCAGTGTGTACATGTTGTTTACTTGTCTTGTAATGTGTATGTAAATGAGAATGTGAAAGATGTGACTGACTCACTGAAGATTTTGAATGTCCCTTATTGTTCCTGTTTTATTCCCTCAGCTTCTGCAGGTCCAGTGGTGAATGATGGAGGTCTGAGCTGGCTGAGGAAGAGCCAACAGAGGATGAAGGAGCAGGCAGAGAGGGAGCAGCGCAGCTTCAAAGAAGTGGTGGCTGAAAGATACGGAGTGAGAATTGACGGCACACGGGCATCTCACGCATTCACATGCACAATACAGCACATACGCTTACAAGGAAAAGATACCAAACTGATGAGAACGTTGAATATTATTAAGTTTGTTGCAAATTTGGACCTAAAAATGTTACACCGTGGGTTCACACAAACAAACAAACACACACACACAAACACACACACACACACACACACACACAGTGTCCTTTGTTAAGTTACTTTCAGCAGTGTCAGCACTTGTTCTTCTAGCTGACAGCATTGAAACTGTCACTGTCAGAACATTGTGTGCATATCTGTGTGTGTGTGTGTGTGTGTGTGTGTGTGTGCGCGTGCGCACGCTTTCTTTCGCCTTTGTGAGAACTCAGCAGCCGTAGCAGTTCACCTCATTTGTGTTTCTTCTCCATAGGCCGGGGCATCTTGTATCGAATATACTGTTATACTACCTCATCATTTACAATATAATCTTTGTGTTTGTGTAGCCCAACATCATCTTAATGGTGTGTGCTTTAGTGTGCTTTTGTGTAATTCCCGGAGGCCCTCTGGTTTATCAGTTGTGTTCAAGTCAGAGCTCTCACTCGGCATAATGTTAATTTGGCAGTTGTAGTGGAGATTACGCAAGAACAGCTGAGTAGATGGTGAAATTTGAGGACTCATTTTAACCGATTTGAGTAAACAAGAATTTATTCGTTTTTTTTCCTGATCTGAGACTGATCATTTTTGCACTGATTTGTGTCCATGGTAAACATATTTTCCCAATGAGCTCAATATTAATTGCATTAAATGGGTGAGTAGCGTAAGCGATTCTGGAGAAAAACAGTCGATGTTTAAATCTCATTTCCAGGTCATCGAATACAGATGGCTTAGGGTGGTTTTGCATGGCAACAGCAATCTTTGTGAATTATTCTTAAGCAGCTGTTTGTCTGGCTTAACAGAGTGGAGTTCTCTTAAACTACATTGCAGCCATATTTAGAGAATTCCACCGCAGGTAGATGAAAATGAAAAAATATGATGCATAAATTATCATTCCAACTAATCTTGAATCATATTACAGTTGTAGTATTTCTCAAAAGCTCTTCAATATGACTTTTTTACTATATCATGCGTATAGTACACTCAAGAAGTATTTCTGTATTGTAATATGTCTTGTGTCGTCTTATTTTGTAGTCGATGGAGGAATTTCAGCAGAGACTTGCAGATGCAGAGGAAGCTGTGTATGGACAGAGACGAGAAGAAGGAGACAGAATGGCAAGAGGTGGCTGGAGGAGAGAGGAAAATGAGTCCAGAGAGAGATGGAGAAAACAAGAGGGAGATGGGGCAGAGAGAAACCGGTGGAGAAGAAATGAAAGGGAAAGGGATTCGTCACCCGCAGACAGAGAGAGACACCGTGCTGGGAGAGGCGAGGAGAGGGAGAGGGGAGGGTATCGAGGCTGGGACGAAGAGAGAAGTCGAGACGGAGACAGGTTTAGAGAGAGGGACAGACATAGAGAGAGAGACAGAGATGGTGAAAGAGACGGAGGGAGAGACAGGGACAATGAAAGAGACGGAGGGAGGTATCGAGACAGTGAAAGAGATAGAGGGAGTGACAGGGAGAGGGATGGAGGAAGAGACAGGGACAATGAAAGAGACAGAGAGAGGGATAGAGAAAGAGACAGAGAGAGGGATAGAGAAAGAGAGAGGCCCGATGTTGCATCATCATCATCATCATCATCAGCAGGAGAAAATTGGAGTCACCATTCGTCCTCTCTTGGGTCACTAAAGAGCCGCTTCCTCAAACCCTCAGAGGATGATGACAGTAGTGAAGGTGGGTTGATGTCGAGGCCTTTTCTAATGGATGTCAAGCTGTGCAAAAGTAAACAGACAGCAATGACTGTATTTACAGTTTTGATCAGACTGCTCAGTCAGTCACAAATCAGGAAACAAAAGCTATTTCATCAGATGTCTTACGCAGTCTTTGATCATTTCTTTCCTGTGTAGCTCCACAGCGCCGTCCTCGTCCAACAAGGCCGGCGGCAGGGTTTCTGAAACCCAGTTCCGATGATGAAGACTCTGGTCCTCGTCACGCCGGCATTCCAACCTGGAAGAAGAGCAGCAATCCTGCCCGGGAATCTGACAGCATGGAAAAACCACAGCAGGAGAAACAGAGGGATCCTGGGAACACTGTAACTGATCCTCAAGGCGGTCTGCACGGCGATAAAACCGCTCTAACGACATCAAGGTTTTAAGCCTTTCATTGTGTTGTCTTTTCAAACACCAGTGTATTGATTGAATATTCCACTCTCATGTGCATTTGGGTCAACATCATCAGTGAATCAGTTGTATTATTGCTATTTCCCAGTCCTGCTATTGTCCACTTTTTTTGAAAAGAAGATGAATGCTGAGCTGTCGTGGCAGCAGAGGGATTCTGCATCGATATTTGACGAGGAAATTAGATTAATTGGCCTGATGAAATGACATGCACACATACACAGTGCTTTAACACACATACATGGAGAATATATAAGATTTTGTTTGAGGTTTTTTTTTTCCAAGGACAAATTAATGTCACAAAGGTGATGATTAATATATGACGACAGACATTTGAAGCTGTAGGTGAAAGCCTCGTCAGAAGCTTCAAATGTAAAAATTACATTGAGTACAAGTCTGATTCATAACAGGGCCGCATGCACAGCAAAACTATATGCGTTAATGGAACACAAAACATAACAGCATCAAATTGTGTTAGATTGTGTTAATGTATTCACATAGCAACCTTCCTAGGTACTTTCCCACTGTAATCCCTTCTATGTCTTCACATATGTGCTCAGTTAGTCTCGTGGGACCTGCTTATCTGCTTTTGAACATTAGTCTTGAATTTCCCAGAAAAACTCCCTCTGATCTCTTAGCCAGTGACTCGTATATTATCTGTTCTGTTTCTGTCCTAATAGCTGTCTTTCTGTGTTAACTAACCTTTCTAAATCCGCAACATACATGATTATGTTGTCTCATTTAAAGGGGTGCTAAACTGCAACAACACTCAGTGGCACAGAAACTTTTATGTTTTCTTATTTTCATGGCAGTCCCAACATACCGTGCCGTTGTAGGCCAGATGTCGGAGTATCACTGCTTTGCAAAGCCTCCGTAGTTGTTCTGTGCGTTGCCTCATTAGGCTAAGTTGTTTGGGTAAACCAGCACACAGAACCCCTGCAGCATGAAATGAGTCTGCAGTGTGGCAGCAGAATGAAATGAGGCTATGAGAAGTGTAATAGCCTAGAACGATGCTTCCCGAGCTGCAGCTCAGATCCTCCCAGGCAGGGCTGTAATGATCTCTGGGGGGCAGGAAGACTCAAATGAATCATAACAGATGAACAGTGTGAGAGAGTGGAGGAAAACAACTAAATGGTTAACTTAAAAACTTCACAAATAAGTTTCCCATCAGAGGGTTTAGGACTGTTATTAGTGTGGAATAATTAAGTCATTAGATCCTGTTGTCCAGGGGGTGAGATGCGGCAGAAGCCTGGAGGAAAGGAGGTGGTGACGTAGTGAACACATGACGGAGTGTTTGTGTTTTACGAGTATTATATTGAGGAGATGTTTGGTCTTTTTCACTTTTTAAATGTCCCTTTCAGCCTCTCGGTTTTGGTTCAAACCCTCCTCTTCTTGTTTACCATAGGAGTGAGAGTGAGAGTGAAAGTGAGGAGGAAGAGGAGGAAGAGGTTCCCCTGCTGTCAGAGGAGGAGATGAACAAACTGGGAGCCAAACTGGTGAAAGCAGAGATCATGGGCAACACGGTGAGTAGGTCATCGCTGCGTTACTGTCAATCAGAATGACTTTTAATGGAGAATATAAATATAATCAAGATAAAGAAATGGAACCTAACAATCAATATACCGTATCTCCCTCTTACTATACAAGTATTTGTCGATATGAAAAACTGTAGAGCTTAAAAAAAGATTTCTTTCAACACGTTGATTTAGCACATCAGGGGATCCATTAATTTATAGCCTTCATTGATCTGTGCACTTAACTTTCACTCTGTCCATCTTCACATGTCAATTCTACTGGGATCTTTTATAGGGAGCATTAAAGAACAGTCTTCTACAACGCACGCTACACACACAAACACACACACACACACACACACACACACACACACACACACACACACACACACACACACTATAATGCTAAGTGTTATCAACGTGACATCCAGCATCTCCCTACACGACTAAGCAATCAAGCTGATATTCCCAAACCTCTTCATGAGTGTTTGTGTTAAGTGCCTTTCGCAGTCATGTGCTCAACTTTTATGCCTTGTACCTAAAGGATGTGATATCTGTTACGGCCGTATGGCCGAAGAGCTTCTCTGTGTGTTTCAGACAGATGTTTTCTTCTTCCAGGCTTTTTTAGTGTTTATGATTACAGCCAGTCATCAAAAAGCACTGACAGAAACTACATTTGCATTAAGAAATGTGCAGCTATATATGTTATTTTAATTTTTTGTTATTGTTATGTATTCCTTTTTTGTCCTCATCACTGTATCAACACCTTGTGTATAACCATAAACTTGCACACAGCATCGTTGACTACCTTCTTAAAAATTCCTGTCTGTGTTTGTGTGTTTCAGGCCATGGTTGAGAAGCTAAAATCGCAGCTGGACGCAGCACATAAAGCCAAAGAGAGCCACTCTGCCCGCATGAAGCTACAAGAAACAGCTAAATCAAAGCAGGTCTGTTCAAACTTGCATCGTCATGGCCATTGTCGAAGTAATGAAACTGAACTAACTGAACTAATGTCAACAAGGGCAAATATTAGCATTAACAGCTTCGACCAATAATTGGGTTGTTGTTTGAGACTTTTGCATTAATTTTAGCAAGTTTTTGATAACTGGACAAGACGGAGAGCAACCCAGAGTTTGGTAAACATGATAAGACAGTTCGAAAATGACAACTACATTTTCTCTACTCCATTTCTCCTCTTTTTATCTGTCTTTTTCTTAACTAAACTTACTGTTTCCTGACATCAGTTTCCTCTGTGCTTACAACTGTCTCTCTCAGATTTACTACGTCTCCAATGTGCACACACACTTCACTGTATCTAAAACACTGCTCATTTTCAGATGTATAATTGCGTAAATTCTCTGATACAGACGCATTGCCCAAACTTGGATACATACAGTATACACTCGCACTCAGATCACGCACAGATGTAAACAGATGCAAACACAGACACAGATACCGAGTTTCACACAGCACTTAACTCGACTCTCACACACTCGCTGAATCTTGCTGTGTCAGATTTATCTGCTGGCTGCTTCTTTTTCCTCTCCCGTAGTCTAAATGCTAATCCAAATACTCAAGGCCATATCTTTTCTAAACTACACAACCAAACACACACACACACACAAACACAGCAGGCTACGGCAGCATCCATCTCTCTCGCTGTGCAGGGCAAGTGCCACACACACACACTCGTCTTCAAATGAAACTAAATTCTCCGCTGCTACGTCTGACTGCTTTTTAAAAGGAATTTGTTTGTTTGAAGACTCTCTGCTGCTCGGCTTTTACGTCTTGCCGTCCGTATGGAAATGGCTCCTGTTTGGCATTTTAGCGCAGCGTAATGGGAAACAAATGTCTCTCTTACCAGGGGTCATTCAGAGTGTGGCCCCGTGTTTATGTGAGTGAAAGAAGAAGAACGAGACAGATTGTGATGGAGGCAGAGGAGGTTACATGTGCCATCCTGTCTGCGTCTGTAGTGCAAGCAATTAACACAGAGCGATGGCAGCACCCTGACACTTCAGCACGGCTTTATCTCCCCTCTTTGGAAAAAACGGACACACGCACACACGTATATAAATGGAGGTATATTTCTGACTCCAGACAACTTTATGAACACATGGACTATTTATATAAGCTGTATATCATAATTTTCAAAGTTGTCCTGTCAAATTAAAAGATGAGGGTGAAATCCTCAGTCACCCCTCAGAGAAGATGTCATAATTCTTTGTTTTAGTGCACTAACCAGATGAGCGGTACTTCAGACCTCCTAGAGATGGAGTGCTGTTGATTTGCACTCATTGGAGACCCTTCTAATTTGTCTTGTTATGGAAGACTTTTGGCTCGTCTTCCTTATTCAGTGTTTTCTTGACTCTTGTTGCCTGTTTGGCTCATGTTCAGCTTTTTTTCTCTGCATGTGGAGCCTTGAAAGGCTGAACTGGAGGAGGGGAAATATTCCCTTCAATCATTTCTTTCCTTTTCAATCCAGTTTCATTCTCTCGTGGCTGTCTCCCATCCTTTCTGCTACTCCCAACGTGTTCTTGTTTTTGGCTGTCTGTCTTGACATGTCAGGTCCAATTTCAGTCTTTGCTGAATGTCCGTTCTGACAACAGCTGCGGGTACATTCGACTGCTTTTTCTTCTCAGTCTAATTGACTTCCACCAACAAAGTGTTTAAGTGAGAAAAGATGAAATGGTGTCCTGTTTATATTTTCTGCAAAAATCAAGAATAGCTCCAGAAGTTGCAGTTGAGACTTCAGCTCCTCATAGCAAGCGCACATTTTGATCCATGAAAAACATGGACCTGTGTGGTAAATTGGCACTGAAGCAGCAGATTTTATTCACTTTACTCATGAAGTTTGTAAACTTAAGTTTTCATTTTTTTTCTCCCCAAAACTACTAACATTTATTCAAAAAGGCTCACTGTGTCTCTACAACTTCTCAAACAAGGGGAACAACATTAATCCAACTCGCTGATCAAAGACGGAAACCATATATTTCGAAAATGGAGGAAATGGATTTAATGTATTCTTGTAAACAGATTATGTTGGATAAAACAAGTGCTGCAACTAATTATTATTTTCGTTGTCAGTTAACCTATTGATTATTTCATCGATTAGTTGTTTGGTCTAATAATTGTGGAAAATGTTGATCAGTGTCTCCAAAAGCCCAAGATGACTTCCTCAAATGTCTTGATTTGTCCACAATCTGAAGACATTCAGTTTAAAGACTGTTTAATTAATTGCGAACTGTTCTGATTATCGAATAATGCATTTGAATAATTTTTAGGAAGAAAATTCAAAAAGCTTTCTTTACTTCTCTGTGTGAGGTGAACTGAAAATCTTTGGGTTTTGGACAAAAGATACATTCTGACTGCTCCTCTTTACTCCTCCTGCTCCCTGACACACATCTGCATGTGTGTCAGGGAGCATTCATGATTTAGTGAATATGATCAGCAAATGTAGCATTTCTGACCCGAGGAGTGGTTGCAGACAGGTGAACATTACAGTCATTTGTTGGATGTTTTCCATCATCAAACATTGTTATTGTCATTATCCTTTTTTTCACTTAAGTATCTGTTTGGTTCCCAAAACGTGCATAAATGAAAATAATGTTTGGGAAAACTGTCAGTCTTTAAACAAAAACAAACAAAAGTGAAAGATGTCCTGGCTGTGTCTTGGTTTTTCAGGCTGCAGGTCGCTCCAGTGAAGACCAGGAAGTCCTGCTGTTCAGAACAGACCAATCAGGTCGGGCCTGGCCCGTCAATGCCCCCTCTGGACCTCAGGAGCCCCATGGAGGACGGCGGAAGAAGAAAGCGGTAAAGAGAGAGGGATGATGGGTGGAGAGACAGTAGAAAAACAAATGACAGGACAGAAGGGACAGAAGCTTTTCATAAAGGAATTTGGAAGCTGGTGCACACGTGTAAAAATAAATCTTGAAAGTCACCGCTGAGGACAAAGATAGACACACACTGTTACAGATAGAAGACAGAGGTATTGAGATTAAATGAAGTTTGTGTCCTGCTATGTGTTCCTTGTCATTTGATGTTTATCAGAGTGTGTAATGAGAGCAGCAACTCCACCTGACTCTAAGTTGAAACGCGTGTAATGTAAACAAAGCTCTCCAGTCCATTTTCTGTTTATAGTTATTATAAATCTATGAAGTGGTCCAGTCTCCTTTACTGTCTGTCTGTTTCCCCCAGGATCAGTCTGTCTTTCTCAGGTCCATCCATCTCTGTCTGTCGGTTTTCCCCCTCTTTCTTCTCTCCACTGTTGTCTCTCACCTTCTAAATCCTCCCTTTCAAGGACATGATTGTGTCTTTTACAGGCAGCATCAAATATCCCGTGAATTGATCTTTTCACTGTCTTGCTTCTTTTTTTTTTACATCCCTGTTTTTCCCTCGCTCTTCAGATTGAGACTCATGTTGACGGCGAGCGTGTGCGCTACTTCGAGGATGATGACAATGTGGGTCTGAAGGAGATGGTGAGGAGAGAGAAGATGAGCACTTCACAGGATCAGAATGCCCTTTACTCCCGCATGGCTGCCAAGGTAAGAAACCTTACTATTACCAGAATGAGCAGAGTAACCATTTTTCTTGTGGACAAGTAAATATATGCTTACATTCAGTGTTGCTCACCAATCTGACAATCATGATAAATGAATTTCCTTGCTCATAAAACACATAAAACATAAGTAAATTTTTCCTAAAAAGTTATAATCCTACTTGATTGGAAGTTTACCCGCTATCAGTAGGAGTTGTTTCTACCATTTGCTGGACTGTGTGTTTGTGTGTGTGCCCACTTCAGAGGGGTCCATAGTGCTACCAGAGGTCAAAAACTCCATGAGCTGATTGACAACTTGGCATTGTCGGGCTCATATCAGTTATGCCCCAATCTGGCAACACAAGGGCAAAGTTTTTCTCTATCTGGCAAGCTAAGAGCTGTTGTTATCACAAGATTGCAGCTTTAGAGTGCAATTATGGCATCAAAGACAGTGTGCTAATAACACTGTAATCAAATCTCATTTGAAATGTTTTTCTTTTATCTTTTAATCCTCAAAGCACACCTGTGGTTCCCTTAAAGCACACTGGAGTAGCGCTGCTGTGGTCCTGCCGGGTTTCCATATTTTCATAGAGCCCCGGTCGCTGTTTTCCCACTTTCTTCTGTGTGTTTCTTCTCTGATCAGTCACCGTGGACGCCACCTCAGAGTTAGTCAGAGCAATGCGTGAACTCAACTCAGTGGCAGGTTCTTCAACTCGTCAGGCGAAAAGAAAAAGCGAAGCTGTTTTAATTTATTGAGGACACAGCAGGCAAGTTGGGTTGAAAGTAATGAATCAGTGCAGGTCAGAACTGAGTAAAATGTGGTAAAAAGTGGTAAAATATATACTTATACTTGAGTAAAAGTCTTTCAATATCTGATCAAATATTGCAACGGAGGCAAGAGCAGTTGTGAATGATTACAGATGCTTACAGAAACACATGAACACATGTATGGACATATAAACATCTCTGCTAATACTACCTGGGGTTCGGAACTGGACCTATGGCCTGTTCAATTTTGGATCCAGCTACAGATAACCGAATACTTTTATTGTTTATGCTCAGGAGACGATGAATGACTCTCTTATCAAAGCTTTTATCTCTCCTCACCCAAAGAGCAACGGAAAGCTTACAGGTAGCAGAGCCCTGTTTTTGTAGCTGACAGACATGATCAGTTAAACTTGGTAAATGTATCAGCCACCCTGAACAGGTAGACGCTCAGGTTCCGTTCTGTCAGATCGTTATGCATTTAACTCTGTGGCATTATCCATTCCTCTCCACTACTACTCTTGCATCTCCGCGTCTCTCTCTGCAACTCTGTCTTCCTCTGTGTGCTTGAAATAGACGCACAGCAGCAGATGGGTACTGGCAGTTTGTGGTGCGCCTGTCAGTCTATCTGCACCCTTACAGACTGCACTTCTCCACGAGCTGAGACACATTTCTTCTTCTCTTTTCTTCTTGTTTACTTCTTCACCCTGTACGTAGGGATATGACAACAAATAGTGTGAAAATCCTCCTGACAGGTGTTTGTGTGTGTGTTGGGGGGGGCATTCATAAACAAAGGGATATAGGAGATACACACACACACACACACACACACACACACACACACACACACACACACACACACACACACACACACACACACACGCACACACGCACTGTCCGCACCTACAAAGAGTGACACTAAAAATACATCTACAGTTACCATGGCAGGGCTTCTATAAATACCACTTTTATCCATTGGTCAGAGACGGAGTCTGGTAAGTTAGCAGACTAGCATTGTCTGGAGATTTATCGTAGTGTATTTATCAATAAAACATGAGTAGTGTGCCAGTCTGACATATGTTAATCCCCTCCACTCTCCTGCTGCATGCTGAATCCACAATCTATAATTTAAAACTGCATCAACAGTGTGTCCGTTTCTCATTAGCGAAGACGTAATCGACAGCAGCGAACCTGACGTTGATTTATTACTCTCATATTCCTCGTAATTAGTCTGCATGTAAGTGTGTGATGGCATTTTTGTGTGCGTGCGTGTGTGAATAAACCTGTAATCCTGCTGCACACTTTGGTACTTTCCTTTGCACACACACACACACACACTCACTGACTCCCACACACACACACACACACACACACACACACACACTCCCACGCTGTCACTAAACTAATCCAATTTTCCCTCTCACTCACTCACTCCTACACAGCGACTCATGCACACACACACTTTAGCCATGCTTGCCTCTCTCTCTCTCTCTCTCTCTCTCTCTCTCTCTCTCTCTCTCTCTCTCACACACTCACACACTCACACACACACACACTCTCTCTCACACATACACACACACAGATTCCAACCTGTTGCCTGGTCGCCATGGTGACAAGACTCAGACGTAGAAACACCAGAGTCGATACTCGACGTACTGCCTCACACTGTTTAACACACGCAGACCAACTTACATACAGGGCAGTACGCGCGGATCACACACATACACATACACGCACACCACGCACACACAGGCGTTGAAACAGCACAGACGGTAATATTGCGTCAGTGAAGCTACCAGCCAGTTTCTAAGGACAGTCGGTGTCCCTACAGTCATTTTTAAAGATTAGCATGACTTTCTTTCCTGTTTGAAGAAGTGTCAGTTTAGAATCTGCTTTGTTTTCAAGCTTAAAAATGAAAAGTGAAAGCGACATTTTTAGTGCACAAATGATTAATCAAATATATCCAAAATGTAGCAAGAAAACAATTGTCTATGCCCAGACTGTGCTCATTTATACATTAGCGTGTTTAGCCAAGAATAATCACACTCCTGTTGAACAGCATTCACCATTTCTCCTCTCCATTGCCACCACTTTTGCTCCACTCCACTCTCCAGATGATGGGGAAGACAGACGGCGACAACTACACGCTGGACGACATGTTTGTGTCGGGTGCGGCGCAGCGGGAGGGCGAGGGCAGGGAGGAGGAGCGCATGAGGAGCAAAGCCATCGGCGAAAGTAGGAGGCTGGCTGCCTCCATGGAGAAGTGCCAGCACTGCTTCAGCAGCCAAGAGCTCCAGAAGCATCTCATCGTGGCTATAGGGAGCAAGGTAAGAGGGAACGTAGGGGACTGGGCAAGGGAGTTTGTACTGAAGTCATTAGCCTCTTTATTGACTTGTGAGTCAATTTTCATAATGGATGTGTTTTTTAAGTTGTTTAACAAGCAAACATGTAAATCATCGACTGGTTAGGATCCGGATTTTTAAGTGTCTTGGTTATCTTTTGCATGTATGCAGCTTATTGGTTTACCAGAAACTTGGATAAGACCTTTGATTTACCTGGATAGTTCACTGGAAGTACTTCAATGGATACCAGGATACTGTTGCATTTAAACACTGTATACATGTTTCTGAACCATCTCGTAGTGGTTGAGATGGTGAAGACACACCTGGATACTGTTATGGTCATGTTTGCAGGAATATGAATAACTACATGATGATTATATTCAAAAACAGGATAAGAAAGAAACCTCAGTAACAACAACCATAAAAATCCCAATTTAGTCAACACTTTCCTTTGTGGTGTGGGCAGACTAAATAGCATAGTGAATGCTGGGTTTATAGGGAACCAATCTATACATGGATGGTGTCATTTTGCTTCAGCAACTACAATGTGGGGTCAGTATCTACCTGAGAATTATAAATTGAAGCAAAAAAAATGTCTCTATTGCCAATTGAGGTGTGTTGTTCTATCCAACCAAAACCTATTTATATTTAATCTACACGCTTAAAAGAATAGATCTTTATAATGTTGAAGCTTGCAATTTTATTCTTAAAAGATTACCCAAAATGATTAATTGATTATTTGAATTGTTGCCAATAATTAAATCAACACTCATTGCAGCTCTAAATAAAAAGAATAAAAAAAACCTGAAGGTTTTGGACTGTTGGTCAGAATGAAAAATCCAGATATAATTAATCTAATTATTAATCGATGCATTTTCTGAGTGTTTTCTGTAACGTTTTTGTTTTGGCAACTTGTGTCCAGGCGTACGTGAGCCTGCCTGCGGGAGTGTCCATGGCAGAGGGCCACTGCCTCATCTGTCCTCTCCAGCATCACTGCTCTGCCACCGGATTGGACGAGGACGTGTGGTCAGAAATGCAGGTTAGCCAATCCATGCTTCGCGTCATATCAGTCCAGGCTAAAGTGACAACGTCACCGACTGTCAGCAGTGTCAGATATAATCGGAACCGAATGCTGCTTTCATTCATTTCAAACAAGAATGATTAAAATTTAATGGAGTTCTCTTCTGTTCCGCTTTGCTGTCCTCAGCTGTTCCGCCGTACTTTAGTGCGTATGTTTGAGTCCCAGGAGCTGGACTGTGTATTCATGGAGACGCACATGAACCTACGCAGGAGACAACACTTGGTCCTCGAGTGTATCCCGCTACCCCGAGAACTGGGCGATATGGCACCCATATACTTTAAGGTCTGTATGTGTGTGTGTGTATTGACTTTATCCCTCTGATTTAGTTAATTTTGTCAGGTTTCACATGAGATAGAAGTATTGTCGGGGTGGGATTGACAGAGTCTCTGTGTTCCTTTTAGAAAGCTATCATGGAGTGTGACGAGGAATGGGCCATGAACAAGAAGGTTGTCGACCTCTCTTCGAAAGACATCCGCCACGCTGTACGTTCCCTTTTCTCTTTTCTATTTCCTGCACTCTCTTACTTGTTACCTTTTTAACCTCCTTATTTCATCCCTGTTAATTGTTTGTTTAATGCCTCTTAGGTTCCTCGAGGTCTGCCATACTTTGCTGTTGACTTTGGACTTCAGGGAGGATTTGCTCATGTCATTGAAAATGAACAGAAGTTTCCTCATTACTTCGGCAAGGTCAGTGCATGTGCATAAAAGCTCTGTCGTTATGTGTTCCTGATTTTGGTTACAGAAATTTCGTCGAACAAACTTCACTGTCACATGACTGAGCGATAAATGACTTCCAGTTCTTGTACAGAAATATTTCAATGTGATCAATCTCTCGTCCCCTCACAGGAAGTAGTTGGTGGCATGATGGACTTGGAGCCGCGTCGTTGGAGGAAGCCGATAAGAGAGAACTTTGACGATCAGAGGAAAAAAGTCCTGCAGTTTGCACAGTGGTGGAAACCGTTCGACTGTACCAAGACCAAGGACTAGCTAGGAAAGACTATGTAAAAACACACTGAATCCCAGTTCAGGATGTTTTAATGTTTTAAATATTAAAGAGGCAGTGTTTGATGTATATGTAGTTATGCTCAGAATTGTTTCATATGCCTGTTTCCTGTTTCCTCACATTGAAAAGACCTAAATCTCACCCTCCCTTCATGCATTAATATTAAATATTAAAATAAACACTTTGTGACACATTGTGATTTGTGTGTGAATTTTTTGAAGGTATTTCAGTATCCAAAAATACTCTAAGGGGTTGAATTTGTTAGGTTTTTTTTGAGCAAACAAACATGTAAGAAAGATGTAATTGATAAGTTTGTAGATGGTGCAATATCTCTACAGCAGGTTCCTGCCGCCAAGACATGAATCAGAGCTGAGTCTGTGTGTCATCATACCCACTATTTTTCAAGCTTCTCCTGCCAGCACTGCCCTTCCCCGCTCTGGGTTTTAATTTCTTACTCTGTGCCCTCGCGATCCCGGCAGCTGTCACTTAATTCTAAGAGGTTTCAGTGTCATCACAGCCACACACGCGATTGGAGCGCGCAGGAGCAATTGGCCACCTTGCTCTCCAGCGTGCGACCTCATCCCTTTTTTTTTTT
>CAEMYA010000018.1:5733290-5751683 GCA_903131615.1 Diplodus sargus | reverse complement strand
TTCAGCCCCGCTATTGGCTCTTTGATGAGCTCATCACTTCAGAGACTCACCTTATTTCCAGGTGTCATCTCAGACAACGTGTGGTGAGTGGGTGCAGACGGTTGGTGCTGAATTTGTGTGAATCACTCGAGGTGGTTAGCTTTTTATTGCACTGGGGAAAAAGCTGTCCCCAGATTTTAAGGAGACATGTACTCATTTTTAGGTTCATTTTATTTTGGGTTACTAGCAGTTTAGGTTTACATGCTTTAACGCTCAAAATCAGATCAGTTTTCACACACTGTCCAGTGCTGCAGCTCTGTATTCCCCCTCTGTATGAAACGCTCTGTTTTTGCTCCTTCCTCTTTAAGACCCCCTCATGAATACCCAGTCTCCTCGGATTGGTCTGCTCACACACGCCTGACCCAACACCGCTAACAACTGAGTGGCATAAATTATGCAAATATGTAAAAAGGTGACAGAGCGATGTCACAAAGTCACAGAATTAAAGGCGCGACTACTGAAGAGGCATTTCAGGAGCAGCGTTTTCTGTGGGGGAGAGGAGCTCCTGTTGGTGGAAACGCACTGATTTCCTCCAAAGGATCCTAGTCCCCGTAAAAAGTTCCTGAGTTGAAACGCTACACATCTGGGAGAGAAGTAGTGATTAGATGGGAGAACGTATTTCTAAATTTCACAGGAAAAGTACCATAGCTACCGCACTCATTTTTTATTAAGTCTTTTATTTATGATATAACTTTTCAACTCTTCAGCTTGCACTAAGTCACATTGACAGTGAGTGTTTGCTAAAAGTACAGAGGGAACAGGAACATGATGGCAGCAGAGGGCGTGTCCTCTACTTGCAGGCGCAAATTCCTGTCAGCAAGGACACAGTGGCATCGAGAAAATGAATTTCCCGGTTTCCCAACGAGCATTTTGTAATTATCTATCATTATTATAACATCACCCGCCTAAGACTTGTTTCATTGTAAAAATCAGCGATGCCATGCCGACCACAGCTCAGCGGTCAACGGACTGTGGATTTTTTATCGTTTATATGTGCATCAGAGGGGCGCTTCCGCCATAAATCAGCAGCAATTCAATTTGACAGCCTTCTCTTTCGCCCATCAATTGAATGTGATGTAACTGCCAAAACAAAACCCCACATCAGACTGTGTACTCAGAGGTGAGATCATAACGTGATCATTTCTGAAGAAATTCAACCGAATCGATGAAGATTTTAGTGTAACAAACATGCAATTTGCTTCTCTTTAACCTGATTTGTTCCTTTGACAGCATCCCACGGGACGCTACAGCAGGTTATTTATATTGTGCAAGTGACAGAGAGGCCCAGGTTCATGGTTAATAGCAGCACAGTGGCGCGGAGTGATGTATGGTTATGGCCAATTAGATTGGCTGGGGGCAGATTTATGACCGAGACAGCCATTTCTCTCCCCATGTCTCTCACACACGCGTGTCCTTTCTAGAGTTATTCTGCAAGCCCACCCTCCACCAGGCTGTTTCATCCTCCTCAGCTGTGTTTCATTCACTTATCCGCTCGCTCTGCCCCAGCTTCTCCCTGATTTCTTCTCTTTTCTAACTCTCTCACGTTCTCTTTTGCATTTTACACCGCCACTCTGCTTCACTGGCAAGGCGGGAGGCATATGTTTGACGGAAAGACGTGGCAACAATAAGTCTGTGTCACCAAATCGAAACCTGACACACACACACACACACACACAAACACAGGAGAGCTAAAATATCTAAAAGCTTGAGTGAGTTGTGCGTGTCTCCGAGTGAATGTGCGCCTTCGTTTTATGTTTGAGTGACTGTGCTTATCTCTGGGGGAGAGCACCTGGTTTTGAGTCGCTGGTGTTTGTCACAGGGCCGAACCTTTTCTTATCTTCCTGCATTCCACAACTACACATGTTTTCGATGCAAACGCTGTGAGTGTCTGTTCCTTCGTGGTTTTGTCTATATATGGGTCCCCCCGGTTCCCCCTTTCATGCATTTATCTGAAATATCTGTCTGTATGTGTGTGTGTAAATATGCAGGCTAATACCTGAGAGATGACACTGTAAATCTGACTGCAAATCCCTCCTTCTCATCTCATGCACTTTATAAGTCTATTGACCGCAAAACATTGTAAAATGTTTTATCATTTTTACATAACTGGCTTGAAGGTTAGTAGTGTTGTTCAGGATTGGAATGGGTCCAGATTATTTGGATTATTGATAATTTGATAATTCAACCATCCAGGGTGCCGGAGACTCTTTACAGAGTCATAGCTTAAACAACCATCATAAAACATCATAAAGTACTGTAAAATACAAGTTGGCTGTGTGTTTTGTTATAAACAATACTGTAATCATGTTTCATGGTTGAGCGTGTTGTAACTTTAAATGTTGCTGACATTGTTATAACAAGAAACTATTCACTTTGTAACTCAACGTTATAACAAAAGTAAATAGTATATTGTTAACAGAAAAGTGTCTTGAAAAAACACAAGTTATCTAGTATATGAGGTGCCCTTTCTGTTTATTCTAATTCCGCGATAGCCCAGTTGCGGAGCTATTGCCCTGTCTGCACTCGGCTATAGATGTCTGGCTGCTGCTGGGCTTATCTACTCTGGAGCATTATTTATTCCATCGCGGTGTTGGCTTTATTAAATGCCTGCATTATTACTGATGGATGGCAGACTGATTGCTAAGAGCAAGCGACCAGATAAGGAAATGAGACAGACGAGAACAGAGCGTGTGTGGAGTGTGTGTCAGTGCAAGGCTGTGTTTGAGAGAAAGACAGTGGTGAGTGGGTGAGTGTTAGAGAGAGAGAGAGAGAAGGAGCACAATTCTATGCAATGTATTGGGGTCATGCTGCTCCAGAAAGTCAAATGAATTAGCAGGCACCTCCAGGAAATTACACTGCGATCTGTGCGTGTGTGCGCACATGCATGCACTCATATGATGCATCATCTGTCTCAGTGTCTCTCTGCTTGTCCCTGTGGGGCCCTAAATGAACAGGCATGCTCTGCCAATTGAGGTCAAGGTCATGGATGTGATTAGTGGCAGACATGAGCATCATTCTGTTCTCTGATGGGAGGCAACAAGCGTGTACCACTGCTGCCAGCTCCATTATCTGCCAGTGGAGCAATATTTGTCCTTGTATATCCCCATGTTGAGCACAATTGGCACATAGCCATGAACTTGGCTCATTGGCCATGACTGTTGTGTGATTACAATTGTTGCTTGATTGCCATTTCCACTTAGTTAATTGGAGAACACATCACCTGTTGGTTGCCTGCCCAGGTGTCACTATTGTTGGAGCCTGTAAATGACACCATGTTGCAATAACAAGGAGTATTAATCCAACATTCACCAACCGTGATTTTGATTGTTTATTTTTTTTGTTCATTGCACTGATGAAACAAACCTAATGCAGAAAGGTACTATTGGGTCCATCGCATCATCCACTTATGTATTCTTCTCAAGACTCAACACTCAAGATCCATGTATTTGCTTTGTATGTAGCTTGTTGCCATATCACACAGTCGTTATTAGCTCATGAAATGTGTTTATTTGACATGGAGACAGATCCGCTGTGAGCTAATATAATTTTGAACTCTAGCATTATCCATCAAGGTATTCTTCACCTTGGAAACTGTAGTTTGTCAAAAGAATCCTGACTCAAGGTCAACATACTGGATTTGCTTTGTAAGGAGCTTTCAACCATATCATAAAGTCTTAATATGATGGAAAAGTATTGCCTGGCTCTGTGTCCACAGAACTAAATAAAAGACTGAACGAACAAGTCCGCTTTGGTTGATATTGTACATTAATGGTGCCAGGCCATCAATATTCTTGGTCAGTGCTAGGGCAAGATGATCTCTGAAGATTATTTTAAGGGTTAGATGGACCTTTCTGGCCAAGTGACCCAGCGTTTCCCTTCTGTCTGTGGCGCTGGTGCCAGTTCCGCATGACATTTTGATTTAAAGGATGCATTCACTCAAAAATGAAAATGTAAAATTTATCTACTCAGCCTCATGCTGATGGATAGAAAGTCATGTGAAGTTTTGCAGTCCACAAAACATTTCTGAAGTTCACAGCAAGACAGCTTTGCAGCATTCTCCTCAACAGCTGAAGTAGAGGGAGTCCATCTACATTCCCCCATCCAAACAGTCCTCAGAAAACCAAAATTAGTTAGATGTTACATTTACACACTTTTTAAAGCCAAAGTATTTACCATAGCCGCAAAGCTAAAAGTGCTACCGCGGCTGAAGTTGGTGCAAGAATCAACCCCCTGTCAAAAGTGTAAATAATGTCTAGCCAAATCAATTTCAGCTTTCCAGGCTCCTGGATACTTAGATTACAACAGATGAGCTGTATGGAGCCATTTCATATATTATTTTTTGTGTGTGTTAAGTCCCCATCAGTCATTTTAGAGACTGCTGCAATGCTGTTTAGCTGTAATACTTCATAATCTTTTTGTGGATTACGTAACATCTCCTGCCTTTTCATAAGCATGAGAGTGAGTTACATCAGACTTTTCATTTTTGAAACACTGACATGCAGTGAATGTGGAACTGTATTGAGGGATTTACCAGAGGAACAGTGCACCTAAAGGTTTTGGGTAAAAATATTACTGTAAATCCAAAATATGTAAGTGGGATTGATTATGTTCCCAGTGAGGTTTTTAAACAGCATTTAGACCACCAAGTAAAATATATATAATGGAGTGGCATAGGTAGCCAAGGTGTAGTTTTGTAGGCTAACCTAGAAGTTACCATTATATCCCAGCCTATGGGATTTCTGAATTGGATTTTGGAGTTTATGATACTTAGATGTTTTGTTCAGCAAGATAATCTTTCCTAGATGAACAAGACTTTTGTGATTTTTGAAGCGTAAATCAAATCGCTAGAGGAAGAAAGCTAATGTTAGGCTGTAAACGGACTACATTGCAGACTCGAACGTCACCACTACTAAGCACCTTACTACACAATTTCTATACACATTTCATGTCAACTGATAAAACTACAAGTTGTGAAATTCATAGTTAGAGTAGTTTGTAATTAAGGTCGGCCTGTAAAGACGAACTTGTGAGCAGATGAGTCTCTGTGTTCAGCATAATGACGTTTAATGGACAGCTTAGTCTCAGTTAGCCACTTGTTTGCAACCGCCATTTCCAAGACACCTACGCGCTTCATAATTAAATTGAGGGACATTTAATGATGTATTTAATGTCCTATAAACAGTTTCACAGATGCAGTTTTATAAGGGTGGTAATGGGGAAAATTATTTTCGGGCTGCAGTACCGCCAGTGGCCACTGGGCCAGACTGGAAGCAAAGCTGAGCGGCACCCTCCAGGGCCTGATTTAGCCACTTGTTAGCAACGACCATTTGTAGGTGAAAAGTTCCCTGTTAATTGGCAAAAAACACATGTGTGATTTGTGACAAAATTCAAAGGGGCTCAAAAATATTGGTCTCTCTCCATTCACTTTGAACAAAGTTTTTCTGAAATAAGATCCCATGGGGCAAATAAGAAGGGGCTCTCTATTAACAGAGAAATATAGGTAGTATAGTAAAGTATATATATATATATATATATATATATATATATATATATATATATATACACAGTTTAGGTAAATAAATACATACATTATAGTATCTAATTTTCTATCTATCTATCTAGATAGACAGACCTAAATATTTTACATTTTCTATCACAAATAGATGGACAGATAGATTTATCTGCGCTCTGATTGGTTGTGGTTTGCAGTCTCAACTCAAACAGCAGAGCAGCGCGTTGATGCGCACTTCTCAGCGCGAGCTCGACGGATCTGCACATCACCGGCTGCTGCTGCTGCTGCTCGCGCTCTCTCCGCTCTCCACCTCGCTCACCTCCGCTGCGCTCCACCTGCTCTCCGAGACGACACGAGACAAGGAGCCGCGGTGAGCGACTATGAGTGGATGTTGGACACACGATGAGAGGGGCAGCCGGCGGACAGACAGGAGCACCGCTGTCGCAGAGGACTAGGAGGAGGAGTGACGGAGGAGGAGAGGAGCCTTCACATCTGCCGTGACTTTGGGGATTTCTCTCCGGGAGAACACAGGGGGGGAGGAAGACGCCGCGGTCCTCACGGTCAAGGCGGAGTGAGAGGAGAGACTGACATGTGTGAGGATTACCGCGGCTGAGAAGCATGTCGCGTCCGGAGGCCGTTTGTCGTTTATCTGTTTTGCAGTTTCATCAGTTAAGGTAACGGCTGCTTTGGCACAGTTGGGGCGCGCGACAGCCGCATGTAAGCTAGCAGCTAAAAAAAAAAAAACGACGTTTAAACCGCTGTTCTGTTTTTTGTAGTATTTTTTAAAATTTTATTTGAAGCATCCTTTGGAGAGAGGACCGTGGGAGGTGCGTTTGTTTTGGGGTTAAAAGGGGCCGGTTTTTAAGAGGCTGTACCCGCACCTCCTCCTCCCCCTTACATAAATGTTTGCGTGCCGTTAGTGCTCTCGCTCTCGGTCGACCCCCCCTCCCCTCCATCTGAATAGGTCGCTGAGTCTCACACGCAGACAGACGCATCTCATATGCACACACAGACCTGGACATCATCTCGCGCGCACGCACACACGCCGCATATGCATACATAATTACACAGACAGACCTCACCCCCCACCCTCACCCACCCAACCCTCCTCTCACCCCCTACCCTCACACCCCCCACCACTATCTGATGACTCCCCGGCGTAGAGGTGGACGTGGTACGGAACCGACTGTAGCATCATCATCATCATCATCATCATCATTATCATCATCATCATTATCATTATCATCATCATCATCCTCAACACTACCACTTTCATCACCACCACCACCACCACCACCACCATCCTCCTCTTCCTCGCCACCACCATGTCCTCGTCGTCGCGCAAGATCTCCTCCGAGTCGTTCAGCAGCTCGGTGGGCTCGGACTGCGGGCTCGAAAGCCCCGGGGGAGACGGAGGGGACGGCGGTCTGGAGACGGCGGAGGAGAGCCGGGGCTGCCCCTTCTCCTCCTTTCCATCCTCCCACAGAGCGGTGCTCTGGAACGGCCGCAGCCCCGCCGAGAGGTCGGCGTGCCCGGCGGGCGAGGAGCAGCAAGGACCCCACAAGAGGGTCACCAGGAGGAGACGGGTAAACCTGGACTCGCTGGGGGAGAGCCTAAGGCGACTGACCTCACCCATGGTAGGCCTCCAACTTGTGTGTGCCGTCAGAAAGTTGCAATGACATACTTTAATGTTCAATAAGGGCTGATTAGTGGTATCTGTAATAATATCCCATGCTTTATAGCTAACTCAGTGTATAGTTCTACCAACAGTCCTCTTAAATCTGTTTGACATACTCTCTACAATGAGAGCTGGGCACTTTTTGACCAAATCAATGCCTGTTGGTCTTCAAAAGACAGTGATTTTTCGGAGAGGCAGTCAATATCTGACAGCCGGAAGCTCCATTTCACACAATCGCCAAAGTTCAGGCGGAAAAGACAACATTAAAGCTCTTCCACAGGGGCACAATTTCCCCAGCTCCCAGACACTGTCTTTCCTCATATGTCTGCTGTGCTGTGCTGTGCTGTCTATGGCTCTTTTTATCCTTCACTTCTGATAGCCTGAATCATCTGGCAGATTATATAATAAATATGTTGTTGTGAGGGACAGAGGGAGAGAGAGAGAGAGAGAGAGAGAGACCCATGTTCTGTCTGTGTAAATGTAATGATGTGAGGAGTGTGAGGAATGAGCCCGTTTCTTTGGTCTCGGCTTCTATCTGTGTCTCAGTTGTACTACAGGCTGTAATGTAATAAAGCAGTTATTAGAACTGAGCGCAATTGTGATGGATGGCATGTGATTAGCTAATTTGCTATTGCATAGCCTTTTGTGATTCAGTTTTGGGTTTGATTGCATCTCCTGTAATGTGCCCCCGTTGTGTAGGTCAGCAATTTAATATACGAAGTTGACAGACAGACAAACAGAAGTCTAAGATGTGGATGGAACAGATGTGCAGTATGAGAGAGGACTTTAACTTTTGCACAAGTAAATTATACCATAATCTCAAAGGCAGCTTCATAATCAAGTGATATTAAATGAAAAGCCAGTTAGGAAGTAAGTTTAAAACTGTGCAAAACTTCCGACATTAACATGACATGAGGTGACTGCTTCATGCTATCAAAGATGTGACAGGCTAAATCTGACATAGTTTAATCCACAGAGCTGAGATTACCGGCAAATATCTGAACACACCAGAATTCAGTGTGTACATTGAACATTTAATCTTTTACAAAAATGATAGAAACTCAGCAATATGAAGCACAAAAGTTAAATAGCAGTGACATACAGACTTTGGCTATATTGTATTTAAAAGTCACAAACTCTCTCATGAATAGAAGCTCTCTATATATGTTATGATGTCAACCTCTGATCTGTTGAAAACTATTTTTGACAACGCTTTTAACATTTTTCGGCATTTTAGGGACAACCTAAGCATCTCAATGCAAATTTCTTGGTGGCCACCTGTAGAAATCAATATCAATATTTACAACATTTTACTACATGATTGTTGCGTCAACTCTAATTGACTGTTTACATTTTGGACTGAGATTTCACCTTAAACCTGCATAGTGTCTTATAGTCAGCAGGGGGCAACTCCACTGGTTTCAAAAAGAAGTTTGATTGTATGTAAGCTGATTAGAAAATGACCCCACCTCTCACTTGATTGATTATCTCAGTAAACTGTTTCCTAATGACTTTATTGTCTCAGTCACTAGTTTCAAATCTTAATCATTACAGCATTGGTATGGAAAAGTATGCTTTTGGGCACGGATACCTTGTGATTGACAATTCCTTACAACTGCATTTTCTGGGGCTATGAGACAGATCCTGTCAGTGTCCTCATCATCGCTACCCTCTCATCCAAATATGGTCACTTCTGGCTCCAAAAAAACAAGATGATGAAGATCATGATGCCAGATTTGAGGCTTTAAAGCTGTAACATTCCGCAAACCAATGTATCATAGTGGATTTACACTGGTCTACCCCTGAGCAAAGTATCTCTCTCATTGGTTTGAATAATGTTCAACTTTCTCCACCAATTACGTGTAAACCTGCACTGTCTGCAAACCATTACAATGATCCTTAGAAAAATTAAAAATAGTTTTTTTCAAACAAACAATTTGTTATAATTTCACAAATTTATATGTCCTGACAGACAATGTAAACATTTAAAAAAATACAAGTATTTTTAATAAAACTATACTGTAGAATTCAAAATAAGCAAATGTACACTGTAAGATCACCTTCAATTTTCATACCATATACCCTGAAGACTTGAAACCCCGATACCACTGCAACCCGAGTATGTAGCATATCATAAGCCAGAGTCAGTTGTCATGGACAGCACTGTTTTACTTTTGTCAATACAGATAACCAAAACTAAGATCTTAAAAATCTAATTGGTGTTGATTCACAGCAGTACCAGTAGTACTAGCAAATAGTGCATAATACTGTGAGCCATTTGAGTCAATGTTGTTTAAAAAATGCTGCTTAATTCACTTCTAATGTGTATCTTTAGTCTTATTCATAGAAAAACAACCACTGTAAACTATGAAGCTTTAAAACTAAAAGTGATCCCCAATCAGCGCACAGTGCAGTCTTGTTTGCGTCTACATAGTCTTAGTATCACTTAGTAACTGACAGAGATTGAAATGGTTGGAAGGGTTAATAATAGATTGATAGATAAATAAACATTTCTGCGCTTTATTCATTGCTTCTAATGGCTTCTAGGTTTATTTATGTATCTTAACCACATGATACGAGCAATGTTGTGTTGTTGAGTACAGGAGGGCGTGGGAATATGTTTCTCCATATTGCAAAAGCTCAGACCCTGTAGTCTCATCCCTGGGAGAAATAGATAGAGATAGAGAATACATATAGGAGAGCTGTGATTTGTCAGTCTTTTTTTTATTTTTGCTGCCCTGACACAACCTCGCAAAATAATGAAATTCAACAGCACAGCTAAAAATCTGAAGTTGGTGTATATTGGAGAGGACCACTGAGAGCCAACTTCAGCTCTCAGCTGCAGCTCTTACTGGCCCTGATCTTTAGCAGCTCTGTGAAAAAAACAGGGAAGAGGGGACACTTAAAGACAGGTTTGAATAACACAGTTATGATAATATCAAGCATTTACGTGAGAGCAACATTGCGTTACTATGTTGTGTGTGTCTCTCTGTATGCAAGTATCTGTTTGCATGCCTGTAAGTGTAATTACAGGCATCTGCTGGACATCAATGGAATATGTAAGGGTCATTGTGGTGTTGTGCTCTGGTCACAGGGACAGTGAAAGGGTAAATGCCCAAGGTCTTTTTTTCTGTGTCTAAAGGGTGTGTGTGTGTGTTAGGCTGCAACTCTAGTGGTTGGAGAAAAAATGTTCCTCTTTAATATCATGGCTCTTTATTTTACAATTCCTGTATCGATTATTTGATTCCTGAAACGACTTTTTGTATCTAAAGGAAATTATTCACCTTTTTCCCAAGGTCAACTCTAGTGCATCACTTTTTCCAGTTTTGGTCCTTGGGGCCCCCTGCCCTGCTTGTTTTAGATGATTCCCTTCCTACCTTTCTCTTGAAACACAATTGATTCAAATGAATGGGTGGTTATGAGGCTTCAGCAGAGCTTGATGACATTTTGAAACAGGTGTATTGGAGCAGTGAAACATGTAAAACATGCAAGACAAGGCCCCCGGGGACCAGGATTAAAAAACACTGATCTGGTGTTAAAAGAGCAAACAAAAATCTCAATAAATCACCATATTTAAGAATTGCAATACATTTCGAAATTGGCACCAACGTTTCCGGATGGCCCTATGTAACTCTCTCTGCCAGCCAGACTTTGGATTTCTGCCAGTGGGTGATTAATGTGTGTCCCCTTTCAAAATACATTAACATTGATGGTGCCATCAAAATGTTTAATTGCTGCTGTTAGTAAGAATGTACAGTAGCCAATTAGCCAATTAGCATGTAGTATATACTCGCTCACTCACTCACTCACTCACTCACAACACAACACACTGTTTATTATCTTTTTTGTTCTCCCTCTCTCCCACACAAAAACACCACTCACACTCACACAAACACACACACACACCGGCTGCGTGCAGTGGCAGTGTCTGTTGTTGACTGCAATGGACCGTGACAGAGAGAACAGAGCATGCTCTCTGTGGTTGTCTTCACCCTGACCACCCTGACCCAGAAGCAACAACACACACATACACACACCCACACACACACACACACACACACACATTTACATCATGTGTGCAAACATTCATTTTCTGTCTCCCTCTCTCAGTTTCGTATATACACATGGAAGGTGGCCATTAGCTTAGTGACCCGTGATGCTCAAAACGCCCTGAGCGTTGGCCACAAATATAAAAAGTGTGAGAAAGGTGTGTGTATTCAAAATCTGTGTCTTCCCTAACAGGTGCCAAATTCAGTCAGGAGTAGATCTATCTTGCCTCTAGCTAGTATAGTCATAATAGTGGTTTGGTCATGGTGCCATGTTCACATGCTTTCATGGAAATGCTTCAACACCACTTTGTATGAGTTAACCTGTTGAAGTGTTCTGTCTTTTTTCGGTGCATATTTAAAAGAATGAAGCTACCTTCTTGACATCAGAAAATCTAAACATGACAAGGTGGTCAATCTACTGACATGTCTTACACTTATTACCAGCGGTGACAGCGTGGCTGTTATCGTTTACACCTTGTCTGTGTGTGTGTCTGTGCATCATCATGGCAAAAAGCGTTCCTGGAGACACCTGGTCAAAGACGAATAAGAATTTTAATTTTGAAAATAAATGAAAGTGTCAAAAAATGTCAATCCAAACACTTTCTATCTTTATTAGAGTGTTCTGAATACAGCTCAACAACACAAATTGAATTTAAGAATGCAGTTACACATTTTTTGATGAATCATACGATTTATCCCATAAAAAATGTCCTTCCTGGGTAACGGGATGGATTTTAAAATTATTTCAATGTCTACCATTTGTTGCATATAAAAGTGTATACATATCCATAGTTAGAGCTCACCAAACAATCACTGCTCAGAAAACTATTTTATTGCAAGTAATGTGATATATTTGGGTATTTATGCTGAAATGGGCTCATTAGTTGCTCTTCACCACACAATATTCCATGTCAAAAAGAGAAAAAATATTGAAAATTTCTTTAAATGACATCTCTTAAACATAAAACAGAATCACGGGGTAAAACTATATAGGCATTTAATAAGTTCATTGTCTTTTCATTTTTAGTAAAACACTTCAAAACACTTCAAAAACTAAAAACTGATTTGAAATAGGTGGTTTCTCCACATTTAATTTTTGTGCTGCTACCACATGCTTTTTGAATGTTTCCCAGTCCTGGACACATAACTTTGATGAGCGGTTTGTTGACGGCTCTGGCTCTGACAGGGGGGCTTGCATATCTGATGCATAGTAGAAGAGCACATCTGCGGTTGTCGGCCACACAAATGAGTTTTTCCCCATTACCTGCCCCATGCTGCTCACTTGGACTTCAACACCCACCACACTAAAACCACACAAAAACATCATTTTCCTGCCAAAACCAACAAACATGGTCTACTTGGCTAAAACCTAGCTTAGCCCTCAACACATTAATGCCACATTTGCATGAAATATACAGTTTTTGTATAAACACATCATGTTTTATTAGCGTTATCCAGATAGACACATGATTTTAGGGCACAATGCACCATTGACTGAAAAGGCAAAATATCAAAATGTTTAAGAGAGAATTACTGACCTTTCCAGACGTCTTGCGGTCCTCCAGAATCTTCTTTATGATGCATATGCATTATGGGTAATGTAGGCATGAAAATCCAAAAGTGTAGACAAAAGTATGTCTTGCATAAAATTTTAAATAAGCTAAGTATTGTTACTATTTATAGGTGTCATTGCAAACATGAACACAATTATGCCCAAGTAGATAATTAATGATTTTATTCATTTTTTAAAAATATTTTTGTCACATTTTTATACTTAGATATTAAGCCTGGACGTTACCCAGGATGGACAGTTTGGTATTTTTGAGCTTAATGGCTCTTTAAATTTTCACGTCTTACAATAAATACTCATTTAAGTGAGTAAAGAGAGGAGAGTTGAGTTATATAATGTAGTGTTTTAAAATGAATATTTATTTTTTACATATGAATATGTGTTGACCAATTACCACAGTTGTTTTGAGTACTTTCGCAGGTGCTCATTTGCTTGTGGAGATTTTTGTAGATCACTTCTCAACATTGCAGGACGCACTTACGAGGGTCAAGTTCAAAGATGGGTTAGGTCCGAGCCATGAGTTACTTTACTTACTATTGTAGTAAGGACCCTAACCCGAACCTTGAGTACTCATTTGTCTGAATGAAGCGTTGCTGCTGGTGTGATCCCATTGGAGGATCCCATTGGTTTCTAGTTGATGATAAAGAGACATAGTTCTCCAAGTGACCACTAAGTAAACTGGAACTATACTCTGTGAACTAGAGTGCAGCTCGGGCTTCATTTTTGTGTCCAAACCGAACTGAATCTGAGACACTAATAATGAACCACGACTGGAGCTCGACAGCAGTTAATTTAAGCTGCAGCACTGGGTTTGTGTTTTCCTATCATACAGTTGTTACCATGGTTGCAGCTTGCCTCTTTACCCTGATTATAGACAAAAAAAGTTTTATATCTATGGTTATGTCATAAATTGATATGACCGAACCTGACCTAAACCCGGCATGTCCCGGTCTGAGTTGGATGTTATGGATGACCATTGGTTGTAGACTCTCGCAGGGGAGTTTATGTGCACATCTTCCAAATCACAACTCTGTATGTTCAGACCTGTGCATCAAGCAAGTGTATTGATTGATTCAACTCCTGCTTGTCGCGTAATGCTAGCTTTTATGGAGTTAAATAGTTCACTGAAATGTTTCAGGAGAATAATCACCCGTGCCATGTCCGATGCAGTGGGTCCTTACACAGCTGACATGCCAGTGCTATAGTGTCACAATAATTGCTGTGCCTCTAAGATTCTGATTTAAAGCAGATGTCAACAGAATTTTTTTCTTTGCACCTGTTTTATTACACTCCTCCTCCCCCACAGAGAGGCCTGATGCGTCTCATGCTGGGATTTATCTGGCAGGGTCTCATCTGGTTCATATTTCCTTTAGTAGCGACATCAACTTTCCAACTAAGCTGAAGCACCACTACCCACTGTTCTGTGACCATAGACCACACCAGTTGGAACTAATGGAAATTTGGAGGAGGGAGATGCAATAAAATGGAGGCAAGGAGGAGGTGGTCCACTATGCAAATGGAAGGTTTACATGCAGTAGAGATAAGTATGACGGACTTTCACGGGGAAAGAAAGCAATGCAGAGCAACAGAGCAAGAGGAATGGAGTGAGTATCGGTGAGATTTTGCTCCCCTCCCAAGGTAAAGAAACAGAGCAAACAAAAGAGACAGAGTGGTTTGGGTAAAGAAGAGAGGGGACGGGTGAGATAAATGGGAAGAGGAGAGTGTGTGTCAGAGTGTGTCTTAAAAGAGAGAAAAACAAAATTCCTGTTGGACACATTTTATTTGAATCTTTCCTTACATGCTGTTTCTCCTGTCTACACTGTATCATCACACCAGGATTACATAATGATATTTATGAACATTCAGTTTATTGCCACAACTCTGTTTTACCATGTTATGTTTATATTGCATGAATCAATAGATGTTGTAGTGTTTTAACAATATCCTAATGACCAGGTGATCCAGGATTGGTCCACCAGCTGTCAACAAAATCCCTCGCTCTAAGCGTGTTTGTGTGTTTGAGTGACTGAGTCAGATTAATGTGCAATGGGGTATGAAGTTGTGTGTGTACAGTAAGCCTGCCAGAGATTGCAACAATGCAGACTAATGATGATGTATGTGTACAGTATGTTTGCTCGTGTGTATGCGTCCGATAACCGTTAGCGCCTGTGTGTTTGGTCATGTTGTAGAATTTTGTGTGTGTACACACACTATTATGTGCATGTTCTGTGGTAAATGAGTAGCCGAATCAAGGCCGCAGTATGAGGAGATCATCATGAGAAAACACACATGCACACGCACACATACTGTAGGCATTCACACCAACGTGTAAGTGGGGAATAGAGAGGAGAAGGTGGAGTAAAAGCATGTTTTTTGCTCACAAATAGACCGTGAAAATATGGCCTGCTGGGTATTTTTTAAGCTACACATCTTGCTCCTGTTGTTGCTAAGGCTTGGTGTAGCTTAAAGTGGTAATATTTTGGTATCAGCAGGCGTTGTTTCAAGTGGCTCTGACTATATTTATTAGCGTTGTTGAAGACATGGACATAAATACAGAATAAAGAAAAACAAGTCACTACTTGAGAGAAGAGAAGCTGTGATACTATTACCCACTGGTTAGCGACAATGTGATGTCTCACTCTTGTTTAATTCGATGCGCTCGTCACCTTTTAAAAACACCTGCCAACTTACACACATCTAGATTTTTTCTCTGAATGCACACACACACACACACACACACGCACACACACACACACACACACACACACTCTCTCTGTCTCTCATTTCTCACAGCCCCATGCTTTTGCTCTACAACCCCACAACTCACTATCTCTCTTGGCCGCCCTCTGTCTCTTTACACACACGCACGCACAAAATCACTCCTGTAACTGTCCGGAGTGGGTGCAGGCCTCTGAATGACCTCTCCAGCTGGCACACAGAGTTTTAGTATTGTCACTACAGCCTTGCATTTGAGCTGTATCACAGATAATCACATTGGACCCGCTCTCTCAGGCTTAATCTGTCAGTGAGGCCAAAAACGCCAGCTTCACACACAGACACAGATAATGCAGGCGTGTATATGGTCAACTCTTAAGCTTTATTAGTATTTCTAGTATTTATTTATTAATTTTGTAGGCATTTGAAAGAAGGATGTGAAGGAAATAAAAACAATCTCTTTCGATACGGGCTAATATTTTTTTCCACAAACACAGGGCTATTCGGAGAACTCCTCCTTTATGACACACACAAAGATAAAATGAAACAAATTAAATTAATAGTAATTATATTGTCTGTGTGCTTACAGATTGATACGGAAGCTGAGAACGGCCATGGATTTTACTTTTTTTTATACACCGTTATCACGTGATAACGACTTATTATCTCGTTATCTCGATACAACAAAGGTTGTTTTCTTGTGATAACGAATCAATTTATTTCGTTATCTCCATATAACAAAGATTGTTTTCTCGTGATAACGAATTAATTAATAATGTGTAGCCTACCGGTAAGTTACACTTCACGTTAGTTTGGTTACCTGACTGGGTTTGTTTAGGGGCTAACGTTACCAGTTAGCAGATGAGAGGCTGACAGACTCCTATCTATCTGGCTGCTTCAGCTAAGGTAACGTTAATGTAGGCTAACGTTAACTTAGCAATGTAACGTGAAACGTAATTAAATGTTCATAAATTCATTTAATATTACGGAACACATTATTAATTAATTCGTTATCAGGAGAAAACAACCTTTGTTATATCGAGATAACCGGATAATAAGTCGTTATCACAAGATAACAGTGCTTAAAAAAAAGAAAAATCCATGGCCGTTGTCGGCTTCCGTAGATAGACCTTTTCCACAGCAAGGAAAAAAAACTACATTGTTATTAATAACATGCAAAATCACTTAAAGTGAAAGTCTGGCATGGTTGTTGGTTTGCTAGGACGGTCCAGTTATACATGAATTGGCTGATATTGGGAATGCAATAAATTACATGTATGTTTGTCTGATATTTCCATTTCTTCTTGCAGACACAGACTGTTCAGGAGGCTCTACAGCGAACTCTACAATTCTACAGAAAACAAGAAATCAGGTGAGAGTCAGGTGTCTGCTTCTGTCTGTCCCCGAACTCACTTGCTCTCTGCCCTCTGTCTTTTTCTCAGTGTCCCTATCACTCATTTTCTCCCCTTTGCCTTTATTTTGTCAGTCTGTCCATCACACATGTACACACCTGTTCAGTCTCTGTGAGCCCATCACTGTCTCGGCTACCTCTCATTCTCCCTGCTCCCTGTCCTGACACAGTGAGACAGACACTTAAAAAGACACACTTCACCTTCACGTTTTGTCTCCACCCCCCCTCTCTCTGTCTCTTTCTCTTACTGTCCTTTTTACTTAAAGCAAATAATATTCCTTCTGTTCGAAAGGACACCTATTTGTAACATAAAGGTTAGAAATCAAGCTTTTATTCTAATTTACTGACTGACAAAATAAATCTGTGTGGGGGAGTGAAAGAGCAGTATTCGCTTCTCCCTTATTACCACTGTAAAGGTGACCTTGAGCCCATATCCTTGTCTTTCTGTGGTCCAGATGCTTCAGTGGATCTGCTTTGTGAACCAACATAGGCTGAACAAGCTGTCGGGTCATGTAAATCACAAAAAAAAAACGTACACATTTTTCTTGCTTATCACCCCGTTAACTGGAGGAATGATTTTTGAAAATCAGCAGCAATGTGTCTGTCCTGGAAAAATATCAGATGAACCTTTAACAGTCAAGTGTTTGAGTGGATCTGCATTCCTATGAGGGAGTAATCTGAAAAAATGGTGGCAGTACTGTTTGTAGTGAAGAATTATGCAGTTTGATGGCTTTTGGTACGAAAACAAGCACAACAAAAGAAAAATTTTCCATGTTACATCTTCAGGTGATAAGATGGAGGTTTCATCCTATCGTTAGCACTTTTTTAGTCCTTATTTGCTGATCTTTTGGCTAATCAGTGCTTATCCCGTGTGTGTGTTTGTTTTCTATGTCTTTGACAGGTGTCAGGAAGTTGGCAGCGAGGAGCGGCGAAGAGAAAAGAGAGAGGATAAGTGCCCATTTCTAGAAAACTCTGGTTCAGAGGAAGACATCCTACAAATCCTTCAGTATATGGCCACCATACTGGGTAAGAATATGAAGTAAAGTAAGATGGCTGTGTGTATTATTATGTGTTTGACAGTGATACATGGTAATGAATTTGTGTTTGTGTTTTTCACCCCTCTGTTTCTGGCAGTGTTCTTTTCATATTGTTGCACCGGATCGATTGTACTGTACTGTGTTATTTTTAATACCACCAAGACACACGTAGGCACTACATCTCTTTTTTTCCCCCCATGCATGTCCTTTAGTATCAGTGTTGTTTGTTTACATGTGGACAATCCTCCCCCAGAGATTAGACCTCTAAAACACACTTTTGACACTTTTAATGAAAAAGGGAAATACAGTATCATGACCTAGGTAGCGCGCATACAGACACAAAAAATATTATTCAAACATGCAAAAACACACGCACACACTG
>CAEMYA010000018.1:5666833-5733098 GCA_903131615.1 Diplodus sargus | reverse complement strand
TCTTCTTTTTTCTTTGCTTGCAAATCCTCCCTCCTCCTCTCCTCATCTCTTTCAACCTTCCCTGTGCGTTTTTCTATCGCCTTGTTCCCTCTTAGTCCCTCTGAGTTTACCCATTTATCCATCCATTTTATGCCACTTATCTGGGTGCGAGTCATGGTGGCAGCAGGCTAAGAGAGTAGCCTAGACATCCTTCTCCCCTGCCACCTCCTTCAGCTCTTCCCGAGGGATTCTGAGGAGTTCCCTGACCAGATGGGATATATAATCCCTACAGCATGTTTTGGATCCAATGAATCCATGCCAGTGAAGTAGTCTGTGCCCAAACCACCTCAACTGACTTATTTCAGTCAGAATGAGTATAGTTCTACTCTAAGCCTCTTGTTGATATTGATATTGATATTATTGTTTTTTCTCAGTCAATACCCAATGTCCATGACCATGATAATTGAACATAAGAGTGCAAATCAACTGAAAGCTTTCCCTTAAGAATTAGCAACCTGTTCCCACCAGTAGTTAGTGGTAAAATACCAATATCATGTCGATGACACACAAATCACCTGTTCAGTTTTTAACAAGCTCATTGGACAACATGTGACTTTGAGCAGATGAAGGGCATCTACTTTTTGGGACCATTTGTTTAATATGGACAGTATATCGTATACATAATATATAGGTTATATTTATATGTGAGGCTGCTACGTCATGGATTGCTACCAAACAAAGTTTTGTTGTATTATGCAATGACAATATCTGTCTTGTCTCTTAACCAGCATTTTCCATGGTAACAGGATGCTAAACCAGTTACACAGAGCGATTCATATGCCTTATCATTCATTCATGAATATCTAGGATACTGTGTGAATATAACTAATGCTGTTATTATTGCCAAACCCACTTAGCTCGCACTTCTAAAGCCTTTAATCTACTGCCATTGCGTCAGTTATTATGACACTGGTATCACCCATAATCGTTTCACCAGTAACTTCCCAGTGTCATCCCCAGGAAACTTGTTGATAATTGTAAATTTGACAGGTGTTTTCAATGATTTATTTGCAGTTTCTTTTCCTATGTCTGTGAAGCTGTGCCCTACTAAGTCACTGTCAATCCTTTCCGAATTTTGGTTTTGTTCTTGTAAATTCTTGGATTGTTCTGATTTTGTTCTATTTCATGGTGTCAGGTTTTATTTAAATTAAATGTCAATGTTAATTTTGCCATAATCCTTTAATCCTATTTTTTCTCAGTCATAATTCAGTCTGTAGGCATGTGACATGATTATTTTACCTTATCAATATTCATTACTTAGCAAGGCTTTGATGTTTGATTACTTTGAACACTGATCTTTTATGGTTGATATGCTTTTAATTATTTTTGCTGATATTTTAAATCTTGGCCAAGACACAACACCGAGTAGAGTTAACATCTCACATAAAAGGAAGCTGTAACAGGAAATTATTATACATAGTTCGTGGCAGATTTCTGTATTGAGAAATAATACTGGAAGACAGTGAACCTAGATGCAAGTGATTCATGTTGGCAAGTGAAGTTTATTGTTGTGTATATATGACGTTATGCTATGATGTTGATAATTTGTGTGTATCCTCAGATGAGTTCAGGTCTGTATTGCTGACAGTGTTTTGCTTCTCCTATTTCGCAGGAGTCCCATTTTGTGAGCTGCGCGAGCATTTCGGAGAGGAGTTCTTTGGCCTTTGCTTTGAAGAAAATGAGCGAGTGCTTCGGGCTGTGGGCGGCAACCTCCAGGACTTCTTCAATGGCTTTGACGCCATTTTGGAACACATTCGCACCTCCACGGGGCGCCGTGCCTCATCCGAGAGCCCTTCCTTCCAGTGCAAAGATCCCCATGAGGAGGAGAAAGGAAGAAGAAAATTGGACAAAGTTGGAGAGCAAGGAGAAAGAGGTGGTAGAGGGAAGGTGTTGCTTCTTCATTGTTTCAACCCTGCCCCTGTTGTTGGATTGGTCATGCCAGGGTTAATCCGAGCAGTTGCCAGGCGGATCTTTCATTCAGAAGTTGAGGTGGAAGAGGTGCCACCTCTAACTCCCTTATTGCCCAATGAAGACATAGAACACACAGACGGTGACTCTGCAACCCCCACCCCAACTGCGTCCCCCACTGCCTCACCCTCCTCATCCCCATCCCCTCCCTCTCCTTTCCCGACCTCTGTTCCCACAGTTTGCTTGTCTTTCCAAATCCAGGAAACACGCCCTCCTTCCCTCTGCTCTTTCCCAAATGCTCCCTCGGTGGCCACTAAACGCATCCCCCCCTCACTCTCCACCAACCCCAGTGATCTGCGCATCGGCCTGGCCACGTTTTGTCGTGCCTTTCCATTTCACCTTGTTCTGGGGCCTCGCATGGAGTTACTGCAGCTTGGAGAAGGGTTGAGGAGACAGGCGCGTATTGAGCCTCACCGGAACTTCTCATTCAGGGACTGTTTTGAGATTGTCTCGCCTAAGATGGAGCCTTCGTTCCAGGGCATACTCCTGAGGCTTGCATCCCCTTTTACAATCCGTACCAGACCCGACACCACGCAGGCTGGCACCAAGGAGAAGGTAAAGAAACCCTACGGATGACGCTGTTTCTCCTATGCTGCTTTTATTATTGTTTTTTTAATGCACCATGTCATTTGCAGTGCCCACCCATTTTAGTAGCACAATATTAATTGTTAATTCAGGTTGTGCATTTTGATACATGATGTGCTCAGCTTGTGGCACAATCAAGTACAAAACTTTCTGTACTGTCAATGTAACATTGTCAAATGTCAGTTTCATTGGAAGCAACACTGGAAGCTTGTGCAAGAAGGCCACAGTTTGATTCACTTTCTGGTTTGTTACAAATGTCCCCAATGAATGCTCACACACAGATTTACAGAGTGTTCGTTTCAAGAAGAGGTCTGTAAAGGCAGAGTGCAGAGTGCAGTGTCCGGGTTTGGTATTGTTGAATTCATAAATTATTCAGTTCTTTGTTTAAAGTTTGAGTGTATCATCTTCAAAAAAGTAAAGAAAATCAGACTGTTAATGCCACAGCACATCCGCAAGCCAGTGACGTATGTGCATGGGAGGAATGAGGTTTGAACTGGTTCCAGTTTGCCGGAAATAATTAATCAGTCTGAGTTGTATGCTATATCCAGTTCTTTATTGATTGGATGGTCTCTGCGGGCTGTCAGTGTCAGCACCAAACACCCTGATGCTAAACAGAACTGACAGAAAGGAGACTGATCGGCCCAGTTGCAGTGCTGTGTTGTGTGTGTGTATGTGGACTATGTTTGTGGATGGACTATTATTTTTTATAACATGGTCGTACCAGTTCATTCTGAATTAAAGGTGCAGTTATAGTGGAAACACGCTGATTGAGGCTGCACTACCGGGGAAAAAGCGTTCGTCTACTATTGCAGAGCACAAATGGTACTGTTCTTGATTGGGAAGCTCTTGAGGGATCATTTCCTGGTCCTGTTTTGGTATCCCTGTTGGTCTTAGTTTTGGTTCTATTGCTATAAGTGTTTGTAGCACTGTTGTTTATATCAAGATACCTATGCACTGGGCCTGCTCTTACTAGATGTCCAGTTCAATAGGGGGTGGTATGGCCGATTTATTGACTATTGGCTTTTTTCCGGCTCCAAATTATTGTTATCATATCCACTTCACATCCATCGGTACATCACTACATTAGTGCATCACTTGTACTTGTGAACTTGAAGCTATGAGAAATTCTGTTTGAGTAAACACCACAAAAGTGAATCATTTATATGGGCTCCTCTCACTAAAGTTATTTGCACTGTAATGTACTGTAAAAAACAAGATCAGATAGTGTTTCTGCTTTGGATCTATAATTGAGTAAATGATGGTCTGGCTTTGACCAGAAACACAATCCCAGGGGGATCCCATACACTCTATACATATAACACACTGCAATGCTCACATTCCACATACTCTCAGAAGTAGCAGCAGGATTCTCCTCCTCACAGTTAGAGCTGAGTACCGCTACAGTACATCTTCTCTCTAGCTTTCATCTACTCTCTGTCAGTGTCACTCATAAATTTTCTATCATTCCCACTCCCGCTCTGCTGCTTACCAGTCTCCAGCTTTTCTTTCCCACAAAGCTTTCCCAGTTCTCCTTTGCATATTCCCAGCTTTTCACTTACGTAATCAGATGGAGAATAATTAAGAAATTAGTTGTAGTTCTTTAAAATTGAAATGCGACAACAGTTGCTCCAATAATGCTTCCTCTTCAATTAGCATGACTTCCCTGACAAAACCTTACTTTGACTTTACCCTGCTTTTTTTGTTTCACCTTATAAGTCTGGCTGGATTTTATGGGAGTTGCACAGATCACTCAAAAATATGTATTTCCCTGTTGCTGCAAATAAGCTTTTACATTTTTTGATGGAACTGTATCTTGTTTTATGTCATCTAAGAAAAATTAGAGTAATTTTGTAAGATGTTTTCTGAAGGACTTTTAGAGATCTGAGGACATGCAGTTGTAATTTTTGTTAAAGAGCTGATGCTTATATTTTGAAAGCATTGGTTTAATTTACTTACTGGACACATCCTTAGTACAAGAGTCCAAGACACAATAATAACATTCGTGCCCTTTAGCTTCTTTTTTTGTTGCTTTTAGATCTATTAATTGTATTGATTATGTCGTAAATTGCTGTTTCTTCAATGATCAAAATAGCATGATATTGTTGCTTTTAAAACATAAAAACCATAAGCAAATGTCTAATGTTATAACTCTAGTCTTTTTAGATGCCAGATGAGTGTGGTGGCCAGCCTATATAAACTAAACCGAGTTAAGGATGAGCAGAAGTTTCAGTGATCTGGTTTGGTGCATTGGCCGTCTAATCTGTCTTCTCACCTCACAACAGAATAGATACGTCAAAAAGGTACTGGTTGAGAAAAGGTACTTCAGCACATTCATGCTGGGTACACTGAGTCAGTGTAGCTGCCCTTTCTATTCCCTTCTCTGTGTGTTGTCACCTGTGATCAGAAACTGGCACTACACTGACATTGAGGATAGACACTTCCTCCAAGCTGCAAACACCATCAACTAGACAGTTGAAAGATCTGTGTTGCAGTATGGGTTTGTGTTTCTTTATCTTTGTCATATGAATCTTGTGTCACCTGGGCAGAGAAGCAGAACAAAGAGAAAGAGAAAGAGAAGGATGGGCTGACATTTTCACCAGAAAGGGCAGCAAGAGAAGGCGACAGGCCAAGGTAAAGAGGCCACAAAAGAGCAGTCCCCTGCACTGCAGTGTGTGTGTATTTTAGTGGCCTGTAGTGGATTTTCAGTTTGACTCCTTTCCTGTCTTCGCCCAGGGACATGGGCTGTGCAAGAGACATCAAGACCTACTGAAAAGGTCAAATTGCATCTTTCTCTATCTGCTTAGTGTGAGCGCTGTGGTCAGCACACAGGGGAGTGGACACAGGTTGTACTGTCAAAAGCTGTCATCTTACCAGTGCGCCATGTTCCTTTGTTGGTTGGTTAGTTTATCAGTAGAATTAAACAAAATATGCTCAACAGATTTCCCCGAAAACCTGGACTAAGTTCTCAGTGTTGTATGTTTTTTGGTTGTCAGACAACACACACAAGGTAACATTCATGTGGAATTTAACCAACTTGATTACCATAACCGGGAAAACATAAAAGTTCCTGCTGATTGTTTGGGCCAAGCTGTGGATGAAGATGTACTCACACTATGTGCTGATTTTTCTTTCTTTCTTTTAAAAATAACAGGATGAATAAGACAGAGAATCCATGAATCACAACACCTACCTCCAGTAGTGATGCCATTGCTGTAAACAGCCAAAAGTTCCCAGACTCTTTGGGTCACAGAGTCGAAATTCCGGATTAGTCAGTGCTTTTTTTATGGTCCTGAAATTCCAAGTGAACAAATATGTGTGGATTTTAGACGTTAAAAAAACAACACAACTGAAGCCTAGACAATCAGTTGTCTTCAGCTGATTTTGAACAGGAACACTCCCTACTTTTCTCTATGACCTTTGTACCCAATGTAATAGGCTAGTTAAAAAGGGAGATAGAGGACAAGGAGATACCATCAGGATGTACAAATCTGCTGTGTCACAACTTGTTACTTAACAAGCGCTACTGCATTTGTAAGGGTTGCTGAATGAGGTTTGTTTGTGTGCATGTGTGTGCACCTGCTCGTCGGAGTACAAAGAGAATCTTGACATTAGCACCACCTTTGATCTGATTCTAGATAAATCACTGCTGTGATGGTCTGTTTGTTCGGTGGAGAGTGCTTTGAAAATCACTGCCCTCTCTGTCTCTGTCTACTTTTGATACATTTACAATACACAGTGAATTAAAATACAAGGGAGGAGGAAACAGAGGAATAGAGACAAGGAGAAAACACTGAACATGGCAAAGACATTTGTAGTCTGGTCGTCAAAGATAATTAGAACGGAAATGTGATGGTTGACTTGATAGGAGATACGTATTATTTCTTTATTTAGATTATTTAGATGATTAACAGTAGATCCTGTAGATGAGTATCTTAGCTTTGCTAAACATCAAGTTTTTTCCCCCTAAAATCTAAATATAAGCACAGCACTGAGCATATCCAGAGTGACCTTTAAATTCCCCGGAGCTTCCGACAGCCCGGTGAGGAGTGCCAAAGCCAAGAAGGTGTGTGTTTGGCGGTTACAAGTGCTTGCTGCTACAGTCATGAAACTGACTTGGCAAGACTGCCTCACTACCCTGCCTGCTCGGTTTAAGAGCACTGTCAGCTTCGCGGCGGCACCCTGCACACTGGATGAGCATCCTGTGGCACCTGTGGCTAGCACTGTTCCCATTAGTTGGTGCCGGGCTATGAGTGACACCTCTTCAAATTCAGAGAGAAAAATTGTTAAAGCAGGTTTATGTTGGTGGATATGGACCTGTATTGCCTTGTCTGGTGCAGACTGATTGTGTTCTTGTATTCTAACTAAATGGTTTCAAGCAATGAAGGGCTACAACAAACAATTATTTCCTCTGCCAAGGAGATTATGTTTCCACCCGTGTCTGTTGGTTTGTTGGTTGGTTGGTTGGTTGGTTGGTTGGTTGGTTGGTTTGTCAGCAGAATGACACAAAAAGTTCTAGCAAGCTAGTACCTAAGTGAGAGAGTGAATACAAGTTGACAAGTTTAAATTATGATTGAACAGTGAGGCTTGGTTTACAATTTTTCATTCATAATGATAAATGACAAAGAAAAGCAACAAATCTTTACATTTAAGAAGCTGAAACCCAGCCGATGTTTGACATATTTGCCTGAAAAATAACTGAAATGATGAACTGATTATCCAGATAGTTGGCAGATAATTTTCTTTCAGTCAACTAAACAATCAATGCAGCAATCCTTTCAGCTGACTACCTGTACCCACTTGCATGTAAACATTGTCAGTGTTTATTTCATGTTGCTTGAATGGATCCGGCAGTATGCCACTTGATTATCTCCAAAAGACTTATATCAACCCCTGATTCAAGTCTAAAACTAATTTAACCTCACAGGTGTGACTGCTTGTGACATCAGCATTTAAAGCTCCCGCTGACTCTGGTCTGAAACAGCCAGGCACAAGGTTGTAGTATAGTGTTTATCTAGGCTGCTTGTTTGTGCGTCTGTGGCCGTTTCTGTTTGAGAGTGGGATGCAAGAGTACTGCACAATATAGCCAGGGTCTGACAAGATAAGAGCATTGCAGCATTGTGTGTGTGTGTATGCGTGTGTGTGAGTGAGAGAGAGAGAGAGAGAGAGAGAGAGAGAGAGAGAGAGAGGATGAGGGAGGCTGACTCATTGACTCTTTGCCGCTCGGTGCTTGTTCATGCAAATGAGAGTCTGCTGGCATGCCAGAGTCCGCTCACATAAGACGATCCATTAGCTGTCCGTTCCACCTCCTGCTATTCTTCTCTCCATCTTTCTCCATCGTACATGTTCTCCATTTTTCAAGTGTAGTGGGTCTTCTTCTCCCCGTGTACTCTCTCCTCTCCTCTCCTCTCCTGACTCCCCCTCTCTTTCTGCCTCGATTGCCACCTCTGGCCCTTTCATCTGTTTTTTTTTCTCCTTCCCCCTCCCTTCCCATCTTTTTATCCACCTTCAGCTCCCTGTTGGCAATAGCAACCTGAATCTATACATTTTGATAATCCTAAGACGGAAAATATGAACAATACAGTGTGGGCAGCTTAAGCCCTACTACTGTAAGGTACAACAACATTGACATCAACAAGTGCAGTAAAAACAAAGATCCATCATGTTTAAACACAAAAATATACAATTCTCTCTTGCGAGACAGTAATCAATACATTTAATTAGAATACAGACGTTGGCTTTAGATTATAACACATTGGATAATTGCTAGGTTAGTTCCCTGTTGACATGTCAAGGTCTGGAAAAGCATAGGGCTTGCTAATGTTGAAGTCGCTATATTGATAGCTTCACTATCACATTGTGGGTGTCTGGAACACTACTATACTTTCTTCCGGCAACAACTATCCACGCGATATCTCGCATGACTTTTCCGGCTTTTTATTCTAGTATTGTTTCTTGTTTTTTTTCCTTTTTCAACTTCAAGGTCAATACTGTTTTTCACTAACGACAAAACAATGAATTATCTGTGCATTTATATGGAACTAAGCTTTAGGAGCGCTCCACCTTAACTCACCTCCATGTCAAGTCGCATTCAGAATTCGGCACTTCTCACTTGCAGAATGGCGGCTAGCGGAACAAGCAACTGCTAATGTGAGTTGTTCAAAAACTTTCTTTTTAGTAAACTCTGTGTACACAAACAATGTTCTCAACGCTCGTGTTCATGTGTTGAGACCCTGGTGATACTACGAGCAAAGTTTCATGTTGTGTCGGGCCTTCTTAGTGTTTTAAAAATAGCGATTTTGATTAATTTCCATTGAAAATGAGTTTGAACCGAAAACGAAAATACGGTAAATGTTAAAGTGCCTCTTTCGTCGTAATTATGCTTTTAAACGAAGGTTTGCCTCGGGTACATTAACAAAAAAAGCCTAGGTTGCATTTTGGCGAGAGTTTCGCTTTAAATTTGATGTCTTGTATAGGTGGATACAAATATTAGGGGTATATTTGTATAAACTAGGGCTGCACAAAATTGAAAATATTATTGAATTGCATGATCCAAATTGCAAAAGCTGCATTTTCTTTCTTTCTTTGTTTTGTAAATTGCGTGACAAACAGCATTATAATGCAATTCTGTAGTACTTCAGGAATGCCCAGTATTGTTGATGTTTTTAACCAAAAACATTCCCAATATAATGCTATAATTGTCTTTTTGCTGCACAGCCCTCCATATGAGCTATTTTCGAGTGATATATATGTTACATAAACATACGTTATCTGTGAAGACATGTCAGAGTCAAATGTGTGGAACTACCTTGGAAAATTGTAATTTCCTTCGTGACAATGCAGTGACCTTTAACAAGCGCCCCGTGTAACGACGTGCTGTGAAGAAGAATCACCACTGTACGTAATGGACTAGGACACATCATACTGTCCTGCAATTTGCTGTATTCTTATCTGCTTTGATAAAAATACATGTGACATGCCTTCTTCACCTTCTGCCTCCAAAAAGGTTAACTGTTTACTGTCTCATCAAGCTTTTGTGTCTCTCTTCAAGCCAAAATGTTCATCTGTCCATCCAGCTGTCTCAAGCTGGATGGATGGATGAGCTACAATGCTCCTGTCCCTCCTCATTTTTCATTCAGAATTCCCACCGCACTTTCCATGTCTTACATCTCTCCCACCCTTCCCCCTCTTTCTGTATTGCGTTCTTTCCTAACCGCAATATTCCTTGTGCCCTTCCTTCCCCCTTCATTCACTCACCTCCTCTGTCTCTCCGCTCTGATGACAGGGATGCAGGCAGAAGGAGAAGAGAGTTGCTGAGTTAAACAGAGACGCACAACTAGGCCAACACAACTGCCTCAAGGGATGTGTGTATGTGTGTGTCTATGTATGTCTGTGTCTGTGCATCAGTGTGTGTGTGTGTGTGTGTGTGTGTGTGTGTGTGTGAATTTATGACAGAGTAAGACAGAAAATAAGAGTGACAGAGAAGCAGACAGACACTGAGAGTAAGGCGGTGAGACAATGGTATAATTATACCTACTGTTCATGATTTAAAACGTCACCGCTGTGGTTAGATAGAAATTTTAACCTTTATTGTGTAACAGGAAGAAGCAGTGACACAATTACACAAAAACTGTTAAAAAAATTGACAGCAGTCGTCTTGCAGTCCTTGAGGGTTATGCCAGTCCTGCAGGATGGCTTGATGAAGATGTAGCCCCCCCAGATGCTGTGATACAGGGAAACCCACATTTGAGGCATTAGAGTGCACACAGGAAACTTACAGTCTGTATTTCACCGTGTAGTGACCTTGGATTTAACTTAGGGCATTTTTGAGGTAGACCTGATTAGGCATTGTCCCAGCGAGTGCTTGTTAAGCAAAAGGGCACCTTGCAATTTTTAATGTGAGTTGCAAGACCTACAGTAGCAAACTGACTTTTGAAACCAAAGTCTTTTTCTCAGTGTTTTTCCCCTTTTTAAAATTATATATATTTTAACGATAATTTTTTAGAATTTAATTCATAGTATTACTATCAACACTATTCTCACCAAGCTAATTGCTAGTATGTAGATGATATTCTATACATATCTTTATATACATATCTATCTATATATATATGTATATTTGCAGTATTTCTGAAACTCCCTTACAACACTATGACTACTGCTGGTTTGCCGCTGCAGATTTTAGGCATACAGTAGGCAAATATTCATTTACAGTAATGTAGAATTACAATGCCTGCTGAGCTACTGAATGAGTGTGTGTGTGTGTGTGTGTGTGTGTATGTGTATGTGTGTGTGTGTGTGTGTGTGTGTGCGTGTGTGCGTGTGTGTGTGTGTGTGTGTGTGTCAGCAGTTCATATGCACTGAATCACACCAAGTTGGGTTTCAGGGAATGGGTGTGTCTTGAACTCGGACCCAGTGGGTCGTAGGCTGCATATGTGCATATATGTTTGCATGTGTTATTATGTGTATGTATGTCAAAGTTTCTGAGAAACAGACAGAGGCAGGCTGTGTAGCTCCCTGTTGGACGTATTCTCTGTGTTTGTGTGAAGGGAAATACTGTGTGTGTGTGTGTGTGTGTGTAGATGTAGACTGTATGTATTATGCAGACCTAGGAGAGCCTTGTGCTATAAATAAAACAGGGCTGCAGTGTGCTCACTGGCGGAATAATCTATCTGACACTATGGAGAAAGAGAGAGAGAGAAGTAATGGCAGAGACAGAGAGAGAGGAGCGCAGAGACAGAGAGAGAAAGAGAGGGAAATAGGGAAGCTGGAATGAAAGTATGAGAGAGAAGCCAAAGAGAAACTAAAGAAAAGGAGCAGGTCAAAGGAATGAGCAAGGTGAGAGAGGATGAAGAAGAAGAGTGGTTTATCCACAGGGTGCCTCGCAGAGGTAGTTATCACCGTGAAACAGCTAAGAATCATATTCAAAAGGGCAGTAATGTCTTTTCTTTTTCGGGGTAATTAGCAACCCATGTCTGTTTGAGTCTCTCTCTTCTGGAGAGTTTGTACTCCTCACACCCGTGATGAGGAAATTCAGCAGGTCTTGCACATGTGTGTAAGTGCTTATAAGTAAAATGTCAAGAAGCTAGTGAAACTTTTTACTTATTATTGCAGTTGTTCTGACAGAAATATCATTTTTTAACTCACAGGTTTGCCTCTAGATTTGTCTTATATCATCATCAATACTAAATCTTCAAAGACATTACATATACATTGGATTATAGATTAAGCATTTGTTGTTTAAGGACATACAGATGGAGTTTGTGGTTCAAGGCAGTGACATGATAATGATGACAGGATTGTCTCCCAAATAACAAGGTCACCAGTTTACCCAGTCGTTACAGGGTCTTTTCATACAGGTCAGCATGCATTGTACATTGGACCTGGCCTTGCTAAAAGGAATTCAGAGTGTATACTAAATCACAGTAATCTGCTTCTGCTGCAATTATAATCTGTATGTATTTATGTAACATTGTGTGCATGTTGACATGTGCATAAGTGTGTGTCTTTGTTTCCAGGTTCACAAATAGTATGCAGTAGAGACAGGGTTACACTACAGTCTCAGGCCTAAGTGTTTTAATATCTTTAGGGTACATTATTCATTTTGAATTATGAAAATGATCATGTCTGTTTGCTATTTTAGAACAAATAACAGTGCAAGATCTTTAATTTTTTTCTAAAAGGGATGTTCAAAGGAAAAAGCCACCCTATACACTAACACTAGAGACCTAATTTCCCCTCTATGATTAATAAAGTTATCTATCTAGAAAGAAAAAAAGCTTGATTTCTGTTTGTTAAAGCATTAAGAAATCTAAATGGCCAAATATTTATTTGCCATTGCCACGATATATGACTTTGAGATGTTTCCATGTTCTGCATCAAAGTTGGATACTGGAATATGAATACATTTTTACAGTATTTTTTCAAGAGTTCAGGTTACCCTCAGTCAGCATCAAAGAGCAAAGGCTTCATTCTTGATTCAGCCTTTCACATTAGTATTCATGTAGAGAGAGGCAGGTTTTGAGCAGTACACATGCAGTTAATAAGTACTACATTGGCGCACACTGGTCAGAGGAAAGCAACAGGTGGACATAACATTCTTAGTAAACATGAGGCTGATATTGAACACCTGCCTTCCTAACCCCATGTTCTCTGGATCGGTAGATTTCTGCAGTCGGCATATGATGAGGATTATCATTATCTTTCTAAGTGAATTCCTGTAAGAAAATGAACAAAGGCATGACTTCCTTTATTTACATTTCTTTTCCAATTTGATTGCTCTCCCTGCCAGGTGATGGAGTTGAAGGGTCAGATGATCCATGTGCCCGAGTCTTGCTCCCTGATGTTTCTGGGCTCACCTCGTGTTGATAAATTGGAGGAGCTGATGGGCAGAGGACTCCACTTGTCGGATATTCCCATCCATGATGCAACGCGGGATGTTATCCTGGTGGGAGAGCAGGCCAAGGCCCAGGATGGCCTGAAGAAGAGAATGGACAAACTTAAGGTAGAATGATTGCTTTATTAGGACAACAGAGGAACCTTGAGTTTACAAGACCAGTTTGCCATCTTTCAAAAAGGGGCTCTTCTTTGTGACTTCTTGTGAAGCCACCTATTCATAGCATACACTCCATCAGCTGGAACTGTTTGAAAAGCATGGAGAAATTCACAATAAGCTGATTATGTAATCTAAGCATAGGCACTAGCTTGTGTCACAGCCCAGGTAGTACTGGTGAAATGATTTGACATGCGCTCTAGGGGATTAAATTACTACTAAGCCTCACCAGCTACTAACAGGCCATCACATACATTGAATGCCTCCTGTTGACAGCCGCTAGAAAGCATGTGAGCCTTACCTGAACCCAGCAGGTTTCACTTGCTTACACCATGTAGTTGGTGGCCAGCCCAGGATTCTATGTTTGTGGCGCCAACCATGCACTGAGCTCCGTGTTAGGTAAGTTTATTTCACAAAGACACAGACAGAACATAAATTCTTTAAGAATGAGGGTTATCATTCATTGTCTATTATGGTCTCAACAAAGGGAGACTCACCTTCTTGACTGCTGTCAACCAATCAAAATGACAAATAACCTGAGACCATGACACTTAAAATAGTGGATTTGGTACGTTTTTATCTTTGTTTTCAGTCATGGGAGTTGCAAGACCTGGGAATGTGAAAAAAGGTGTAGCACACTCTGGCTCCATATGTGTTTATCTTCTTAATCTGATGATGTTTAGGCCCTTAGGCCTTATTCGAGATCAACAACCTCAATCAACAAGAAGGCCAGAGGGACAAAATTTCATCAGATTAGAAAGAAAAATGCATATGGCGCAAGATTGTGCTGCACGAATCTACTTCCAGTGATCAGCATCGCACTACCTTCTTGGTGTACGTTGCTTTTCTGTTACAGACGTGGAAATGAGAAACTATCTTTCTCAAGAATCGCCTACTGCACCTTTAAATCCATCCTGGCTGGAAGAGTGTTGCTCCTGGGACTTGCTCCTTTAATTTGCTTTCAAAGTACCTTTGAGCAAGTCACTGAGTCTTGACCCAATCTTATGCGTCTGCTCACTGCATTGCTCTCTCGCTGCAACTTACTCCCCCAGGCCGCTGTTATAAATAGCTATAGCTTAGTTGCCCTGCCTGCTTGAACAATGGTATAGCGCTGCATCAGACAGATTTGGCATTAAGAAGCTCGCCCACGGACACAAATAAGCATATGCAGATACACACACGATCAAAAATAAATCAAATTAATACAGGAATACATTTACATGCACCAGCAGTTTTAATTTGGTGCAGTACTCCCACATCTCTGCATCGCTGTCATGAGTGCCTTCATCAAAGCAAAGTGCAAAACACAACAAAACCTATTAATCTCCTTCTCTTCTCTCCTCTCCCAGGCCACGTTAGAGCGGACTCACCAGGCACTGGAGGAGGAAAAGAGGAGAACCGTGGATCTCCTTTATTCCATATTTCCGGGTGACGTGGCACAGAAACTGTGGCAGGGTCAGCCAGTGCCCGCTCGCAAATTTGACGATGTTACCATGCTGTTCTCGGACATCGTGGGTTTTACTGCTGTGTGTGCCCAGTGCACACCTATGCAGGTCATCTCCATGCTGAACGAGCTTTACACACGCTTTGACTACCAGTGTGGCATCCTGGATGTTTATAAGGTCAGCAGACAGAAAGTTACACACATTTTGAAAAAAGATTCAATTATTAATATTGAGTATTGCTAGTTTAAAAGGAAATTTGCCTTGCTTTTGATGAACATGAGTTTGGCTAGCTAACCTCCATGAGCCCCTCAAGCAACTGGGCCCAAGAAAGCCTCCCCCCCTTTTGGGCGGCCCTGCGTATACTCTGTGTGTGTTCTGTCATGTGTGGGTGTACTTGTGTTGTGGAAAAAGTCACTGATTAATGGCCAGTCTGTGGAAGCTTAGCAAAGATGTGTCAATATTGTCCATGTGACAGTATGGCTTTGGCTCTAGTTACAGTTATCTGTAGTGTGTTGTCTTTCCCTCTATTCATCTTTGCTTTCTATCATCAGATCGGTATTTCTCTCCATTTTTACTCTTCCTGATTACCATCATCTTTCCTCCTTATCTCAGTGTTGGTAATGACAACATATACTTGCCATTTTCCCATAAGAAACATGTGTCTCCTCTGTGTTATCTCTCAGATATGTCATGTCTCAAATGTCTAGAGGAAGGGAGGACGAGATACAGAGAGGAATGCAGAGAGATTGAGTGATTGTAAGAAGGTTTATGTGTATAGCAGTTGAAGAGTGAGTGCGTGTGTGAAAGAGAAAGCAGGAGCAGGAGGACATGGTGAAGAGATTGAGGCACCCATATGTTGCCATTGTCATGGTTACTGCCGAAATGATTTAGCCGGTGGCAGGCCTAAATGAGAGCAGTTTGTCTCCTAGTTTTTCCTTTTCCACACCTCTTTCTCTTCTTGTGCTGTCCATTTTCTTTCCTTATAAGGACAGTGTCAACAGTCATGACAACTTCAGTATCTCACTCCATCAACAGGAAATATTGCAACACATCTCTGCCTGTTTGCTTTATTCACATGTGCTCGTTTTAATTTGCCTTAAGGAAGTAATTCTCAAAGAAGACTTGCTGAAGGCATAGTAGAGTCACTCCGGAACTAGGGATGACTGTCCTCCAATTTCTGGAATGAGATCATGCTTATGACTGAATGAAAGCTACCTTGACCAACAGCAGCATTATAGAGCAATGTTTTTACGATAAAATCCCTGATTGGTTTGTTTTGTGCCTGTCCATGTACTTGTAATGTGAAACAGACTGCTAGCTAGCAAACATGGATATTAATGAGAGCATGACCAATATTTTTTCTTGCCGATACTGATGTTTGAGAGTGAAAAATTCCCATAACGATGTGTAACTAACTCTAAAAGCATGAAATTAGATTTAAGCTTTTCTGATTATTAGCTGTGTTTATGTGACACTACATGGTAAAGTTATTTTCAGTGAACCTGCTGTAAGGGATGTGTGTATGTCTGCATATTAGTGGCAAGAGGTAACTGAAATGCTTGGATATCAAATGCTTAGATTTTTGACTTCTCAGACTGGGTCAGAAACAGTGCAAGGCTTTATAAAGATCTGCTCCAAATGTTCACCAACTCTTTGTTTTCTGTTTTTTTTATGATAAAGGTTAAGAGAGAGAAACGGACTGACACTGTAGTTCTTATATAACAAGAGGAATGAAGGCGTGCATTTAATTTCCACTACTTAGTGGAGATGGTTTGAGTTATTGAATGGCTCTTAATTTCACACACCAGCATATACTCACAGCCAGTTTCTGTCCTTCCTCCTCCCTTTCTCACACAGATTGAGACAATAGGTGATGCCTACTGTGTGGCAGGAGGACTTCACAAGAAGGTTGATAGTCATGCAAAGCCAATTGCACACATGGCCCTGAAGATGATGGAACTTTCAGAGGAAGTGCTGACACCTGACGGGAAGCCTATCAAGGTGAGTTTTCATTCACTGTCCACCATGTGGGCATCTGAAGCGTTTTTGGAGCATGTTAAAGTGAAACTCTCGCCAAAAAGCAACCCAGGCTTTCTTTGTGAATGTATATGAGTCAAACCTTTGTGTAAATGCATAATTACGACGAAAAGAGGCCCTTTTAAGATTTACCATAGTTTAGATTTTGGGCAAGCTCATTTTGAATGGAGTGCTGGGATCACTCGTACGCTAGCATCAAAACTAAGAAGGCTCGACACAACATGAAACTTTGCTCGTAGTATCACCAGGATCTCTCTACACATGAACACGAGCATTGAGAACATTGTTTGTGTACACAGAGTTTACTAAAAAGACAATTTTTGGACGACTCACGTTAGCTTCTGCATCTCCGGCGCGCCACCGTCATGGCAGACAAAATTTGTCGATCCCCGAGTGCGACCAAACAGACAGGAGGTCCACCATTACTCTCTTTCCTGTTAGGTCACACTCTGGGATTGACACTTTTTGTCTGCCATGATAGCGGCGCGCCAGAGATGCAGCAGCTAACGTGAGTTGCGACGAAAGTGCCTCTTTTGAGAGTTCCACTTTAAGGATTCAGCCCTAAGATGTAACAGTTTCTTCTGTTGCCACCACTACATGAAGGCTGCAAAAAACTCTGTAGTTCATGTGTGCTGTTTACTGATCTGCAGCTGCACTATGGCAGCGCAATGTTTATAATGAAGTGTTTCCCACTCACAGTCTTTACATGGGCAGGTACATTAACAGCTGCTCAAGTATATTTGGCGACCCATTTTAGCATTTAGCATAGCAGTCACCCAGGTGAATGACACCATCTGTAGTCGATTAACTCCTGGAAAAACTGCCTTCACTTTATAAAACATGCTGTTATTGAAGAAAGTCAACAGGCCAGAAACCTTCCAGGATAGAAAAACAGAAAGATGACTAGACAATCTCACGCTTGAACTCCATGACAGAAATCAAACACTTTGAGCAACATTTTGGGCAACTCTGGTAGAGAACAATACCAAAGAAAAAAGGCAAATACATTTTTGACCATGTTGTTCCGATCTGCTATGCATTCACACAAAAAATCATTTTGAGTTAAAGGAATTAGGCAGTATTGCCACTTCCTGCTGAGGGCAGTTTCCTTCAGTCTTTGCCTTTTCTCAGAAGTGTGAATGGACAGTGCATCTGTGTGCCTGAGTCTGTTTTGCCAACATCAAAACGTTTGTAAATGATTTTTTTCTGGTTCTGAATATATTTGTGTTTAGATCTGCACATTGCTGACCATTTCAGTTTGCACACTTATTTACAGCGCTATGGACGACATCATGTGCAGTTTCCATGGTGACAACAGAGCACATTATTGACTGAAAGGGTTTGTGTTGTGATTGACATATGGTAATGGATGGAGGTAAATGAGATTGGAGTTGACAGATGGATTAATGATATTTTAAAGAATGGATAAACCCCATTTACTTTTTAAAAAGAGACACATTGCTTAAGAGATGTCTCCTTGACATGAAAATCGTGATTTTGCTTTTAGCTTTGTAGCTTTGTGCTAGAAATGCCATAATCAATTCCTCTCTTGTTATTGCACCCAACTTTATGTATTCTAAGGGGGATACTGATCAAGTTTCAGATTAAGAAGTACCAGAATTTCTTTTTTTTGCACCAATGAAATAGCAAAGCATTGTGCAGCTCTGGACTGCACTGTAGAATATGATATGATATTCAAAACCATTTGGAATAATAAGAAGGTTATTTACAGTGTGAATTTCACCATACACCCCATACAAAACTGTACACTCGACTACCATGTTAATTTGAACGTGAAGTGTATTATCGTACTTTATTTTTCATACAAGCAGATACACGTTTCCTGTGTTTTTAATGGCTAAAGTTGGAGAAAAGAGAAACATATGAGAAAGAGACACTAATGGTTCAGTGGAATGTGTTTTCATGAAACTAGGCAAGAGACATAGTGCACCTTATAAGTGTGTGTACGTGTTTGAGTTCCCCAGCTGCATGTGTCTACACACACCTGCCAACCTGGGTGTCAGAACATAGTCAATCATTGGTGCACCCACATCGTTTCTCACATTGACAGGATTGTTGCTGTCATATGAAGTGAAATGGAGAGCCTGGGTGTTGTAACGGAGAACGCAAATAGGCAGAGGTTTACAAAATTCACCACGTACTGTAAGAAATAATTTAACTTAAAAAATGTGGGATGTTTCTTCACTTTGATACATTTGTGTTTACAGCGATGGATGACGCTTGAGTTGTATGTGATGTTTTGTTTCTCTTTATGTACCACATGCTTCTGAGTGTGGCGTTAATCTCAGCTCTTTCTCCATCTCTCTCTCTTCTTGGCTCTTGGCTTCACCCATTCCCTCTTCTTAATTCTGTCCTCCTTTCCTTTTTCCATTCAGTGCTGTATAAAGATGAGATATGATGAGACAGTTTAGCTGTGCTTACAGTGCGTTCGCCTAACACAACCTCCCAGGGGTTGCCTGAGTGACATTATGGCAGGAATGAATTTCCTTAGCGTTTTCACCTCCTGCAGATAATGTTCTTGCATTCGACCCTACAGCATGTAATAGTTCCTTTTGGTTTGTTTTTTTTGCATGCTAGCGATGGGACATTTATGGTAGAACTGTCCACTTTTCATTACATTGGCTATAGCCATTGCTGTGAGCGTTGCTCCACCTTCAGATGGTTATTGCTCTGATTCATCAAGACAAAGTCTAAGACTAAATCCACGTCGTTACCATGTCAAGCCCCTTTTAACAGTATTTAATGGACTTATGGACTTATATAGAGGAAGGCAAGCTGCTTCCTTGCAGAAAAATGATGAATGTATTGAGTTGGATGGGAATTAAAGAGGCACAACTGAGGGAATTGAGTTTAAACCTCTCATGTTAATTCAGTAGAATAAAAAGGGAACACAGGAAAGGATTTTTTTTATGTCTATCCTCAGTCCAGTCCCTGTCAAGGTCACCCATCACTGTTATGCTGCCTTGGTAGCTTTGGGCACCAGGGTGCTTACTTGCAGCTTCATACCATAAATATTAGTTGAAGTCATCACCTACAGTAGGTTGCTGGTGATATTCTGTATTTTCCTTCTTGCAAACAACCGATAACAAGTGCACTATTTATTTGTGTTTGAGTAACATTTGCTAGAAACTACAATACTGAAACATGTTGTTTCAGGGAATGACTGAGCCTTCTTTAAAAATGAAACGACATATTTGTGACTTTGTATCAAACTTGTGTCTTTATATATTCATAAGCGTTAAATGGTCTTGGGGCTGAGAGCCGCAGACATGATGGGTAATTCAGAAAGTATTGAGAGATTGACTAACACATTGTTGGCATTAGTCTTTTCAAAACGTATTTTTTCTGTTGCCCCCAAGCGCATTTGTTATTGCCTTGTTTAAAAATACATATAGAGGATGACATAGATAGGAGCAAAACATGTATGCGAGAGAGAAGCTACAACAGATAGCTGCTGAATAACAGAAAGGACACTGTTCTGTGTAATGCTGTGCACCTAACATTGTCCATTTGTCTCAAAATAGAAAGGCCCTGCCAAGCATTTTTGGCCAGCTCTCTTGCTCTTCCACTTTCTCTCTCATCCCCCCTCCTCTCTTTCCCTCACCCTCTCCTCTGCAGGCTCTCTCTCACCCACTCCTTGAACTTCTTTCATTTTAATCTTCAGTTTCTCTTGCTAGCTTTTCCTCTCAGTTTTTACTGTTATTTAGTTTTTTCTATATTTTGCACTCTCTGTTGTGCTCTCCCCTTTCTTATCTCCCCTCACTTCATGTTGGTAAAAAGGAGGGTTATAGAGATATTCAGCACTTCAGCACGATAAATGCTGTTCAGTGAGTGCACTCAACTCCGGCCAGTGTTGCACTGTTATGCAAACTAGCATGAGAGCTGTGAGAGAGAACTGAGAGAAAGTGTTTAGTGAGGGTGAAATGGAGAGAATGTTCCAGGGACCCACAGAGAGGAATATACAGAGAGAGTGAGATGTCCAGAGACCATTTTGTGATTGGATGACGCCTATCAACATCTTCACGTTTCGACCCACGACTACTCAGAAGTCATTGCTACATTATTACATTAGTACTCAGTGGGGATGTCCCGGTCCGAGCACGTGATATACGTTATATCAGAAGATATAAGTAATTGTTACATTATGTTGTTAATAAATATTTTAAATTTGACAATGTAGTGTGCTACATTGCGAACAAAGGTCAGATATTATATTGCCTTAAAGTCTAGTCTAAAAATGGCATAGCAGCCTGTGCTTTTAAAAAAATAAATGTAAAAATCGAGAATCGAACCGTGACCTTAGAATCGAAAATGTAATCGAATCGAGGATTTGGAGAATCGTGACACCCCTAGTACACATGCACCGGACGACACATCCGTCTGTGTCCAACTTTGACACACATGACATATGAACGGGGACTTTGTGATGCGTTCAAGTGCAACTCTTACACAATTAATCTGTCAGTGAGTTTTTGTGACATTCAACTAACTGATTAACCACCTGATTGTTTCAGCACTTACAACTATAAAACACATTTTTCCTTCTTGGTTTTATGTGTGTGTTTTATGTTCAGTTTACAACAAGTGGAGTTCAGTTGACAATTTGTGCTGACATGCTTGACATGTGCTACAACTTGCCAAAACTAATAAGTCTTGTGCAGGGACCTTTAGAAGAACAGGTGCTCAAAGTTAAAAAAGGGGCACATGGAAGTAGATCTGCAACAATTAGTCGATTAATTGAAAGGAATAGTCGACCGAGCAAATAATACATTTCAAACTATTGTAGGTGATTGATTATTCATCATTTTCAAACCAAAATGTCAGCATTTGTTGGTTCCAGCCTCTTATACATGAGGACTGGCTGTGTCTTGTCAACTGTTTCAGACAGGTGTTGAATCAATTGAATTAACTTTTTAAGGCAGCAGTTCAACAGCCTTCAATATGACCATAAAGGTAAGGTTTATTGCAGGACTGTTGTCTTTGACTGCATTAGTTTTAGTGCCAGCCCATTTAGCCCAGTAAAGCTAAAAAAAACGGCCAGCTGCAAATGAAACAGCATTGACTCTGCAACAACTCCCCCTCTCTCCGTCTCAGTCTTTCTCCATCGCTGTATCCTTCTGTCAGCTTGACCAGAGGCTGCAACGTGATTGGTCGTCTGTGCCGCTACGCCATGTGCTCATTGGCTCGCCGAGGGCCATGTGCTGTGGGATGCTGACTCATAGAGAAAAGGAGGGGAAGAGTGTATGAGTGTTACTGTGTCTGTGTTTTGAGACTAAGAAATAAAGAGGAGAGTGGGCGCTGGATGCAGATTTATTTGTGTGTGTCTGTGAGTGGTTGCCTGTTGTAGAGACAGACAGACAAATGCACGGCCATCTGTAAGCAGTTTAGCTGAAAATAGGTCACACTAGTTCACCTACCAGCCCTTTCTCTCTCTCTCTCTTGCTTCCTGTCTCTCTTGTTTTCTTTATCTCTCCTCCTCTGCCGTCAAGGCTTTGCCTTCTAATTATAAGTTTATTTTTGCCTCTCTCCCCCTCTCTCTCTCTGTCTCTCTCTCTCTCGCTCGCTCACTCTCTCGCCATCGTCTTTCTTTCGGTCTTTCTGTATGTCCGTGCTCTCTCTACCTCACTACCCCCATCGCCTGTTGTTGCCATGGCTACCTTGCAGTGTGCTGGCATGCACGTAGTGGCGTTGGATACCTAGGTGATGAGATGCTCAAGCGGATCATTAGAAATCTACTGGGTTCCACTGACTTTTGTTGTTGTTGTTGATGTGTGTGTGTGTGTGTGTGTGTGCGTGCGCGCGTGTGTGTGTGTGTTTGCGCTGTAAGTGTGATGACTTGTTGTTTCCAAGTGGAGGATATCAATAGTCGGTCGAGTGGCCGTGAAGTGCAATGGTCAAATTGGAATGATGGCTGGATTGCTTTCACTCTGCCTCCAGTCATTTATAGATTCATACTTCAGCCAGATTATTATATGAGCACCATGTTGCTGCCCTGTATCTGTTACCAAGAGGAGATGGAAGCAATCATTTATTTGATTAATTTCCCTCTCTCGCTCTTTCTATTTTAAGATTTTCATCGCTCTAAAAATCTGCTACCACTCGATATCAGATTAGACAATAACATCAGCTACACTTATTTGGAAGTGTGATTGCCGCAATACAGCGAATCAATGCGCAAACTTCTGTTTGAAAACACGATCACCTCTGTGCTGCAGAATGAATAAATAGCATCTGTGTTTGGTGAAACTTGGCAGGTAAATGGCTGGAACTTTCACTTAACAAATTACGGACATGATAAATTCACAAAGGATTAAAATCGCAGATGGTCTCTGCAAGCATTACAAATAATTATTGTTCCCCATTCAATAAAAGTCCTGTACGGATAGGTCTTGGGACTGCAAATAACAATACTTTTATATTGATTAATCTTCCATGTATTTCCAGCACTAATTAATCTTAAACCCTATTTGCACAGGACTAATATTACCTGTGGACCTCTACTAATTTGTTAAAAACTGTTGTCTGTGGTTGTCGGTGATCTTAACCCATGCCATTTCCATTATTTATTTGAGCTTGTGTGAAATTATTAGCACCTCTGTGATTCAGGTTTTGTCAGGCAACTGAACAAGTATGAAATTTGACAGTGGCTCATAATATCTTGAACAGCAGTCAACAGTTGTGCGATATTGACATTTAAAATAAGTGACAGAGGAGGTTAGAAGCAAAATGTTTTCATATTCAAGTACAGCCACAAAGCATCTGTTACTTGATGTAAATAAGCTGCAAATAGTGGGCGGTTGTAGCTCAGGAGGCAGAGCACATGAAACACACGCGAGGTTCCCTGGTAATACTAGTAAGGTGTGAATTGGGCTTCAGTGTTTAAAAGAAGTCAGGAGCTGCATAACTTCAATTTTCTTCCAAGTGCATGTGTGCTGTCAAGGCATATAAATAAAACACGAGTGTACGGTTTGTACTTTTAAAATCATTATTTTTCTGCACTCTCTCTCACCCTTTACCTCATTTTTCTCCTTCTTCTTCCTGTTCTCTCTCAGCTAAGGATAGGTATCCACACAGGCTCGGTGCTGGCAGGTGTGGTCGGGGTTAAAATGCCACGTTATTGCCTGTTCGGGAACAATGTGACACTGGCCAGCAAGTTTGAGTCGGGGAGCCATCCAAGGTGTATCAATGTTAGTCCCACAACTTACCAGTAAGTGATGGTCCTAAAAACATTTACAGAAATGTACACACGTATACATGAGCTTGACAATAAATGCTTTTTAATATTTCTCTTTTTTCCAGATTGCTGAAAGATGACCGCTCTTTTTCATTTGTCCCTCGTTCACGCCTGGAGCTCCCAGATAATTTTCCCAAAGAGATCCCTGGGACATGTTACTTCCTGGAGGCAGGGACATCTCACAGCCATGCCTCGCTCACCAGCTCTCGCTCTGCGCCCCCGGCCTCTATGAGGAAAGTCTCCTACAGCATCGGGACCATGTTTCTAAGAGAAACAAGTTTGTAGGTCCCACACAGACTAGGATATGCAGATATTCATTATGCGAGACAGTGGGATTTGAACCTGTGGAACATGCAGGAAACAGATCACGCAGATCTTATGAATATGCACATGCATTATGTGTGAAAACTTGGATTCAGACCTGCGGGATGGCATTTATGACTGAAACTTGCTCTTATTGGAAGTGAAAAAGAACAACATGCCCTCATCTCCCCAGAGCAAAGGGAGATAATGGTTCAAAAGACTTGACTCTCTTCTCACAAGGACCTGTCCCCAAGGAGGTGTACTGATGTAGAGAAACCTTGATATTAAACTTCATGATCTAGCTGGATTCCTCAGCTCCATACCTGGTTTCTAGCTCTCACCAGTGGTCCTCTCTCCCAAACGTTAGCCTGACCTGTGTCCAGAGGGCAACAACGCTTGGAGATAACCTGGAGAGAGAGACCATTTACATGACCAGTGTTGCACTCGTTAGAATGGAATTGCGCAAATAGAACAAATCTACTTTCCGTTATCGAAGTGGACACCGAGGAATGAAGTTGTATGAACTTTTAGAACAGCGGTTTTCAAAGTGGGAGGTGGGGACTTCAAATACATTACTTATTACATTAGTTATCAAATGGAGAACACATAGAGTAGCCTAGTGAGTGATTTGGTTAAAGAGAAGATCAGAGATCGGAAGTTTGGGGGAATTTTTCTGTTTTTCCCACCTTCCCAGAGTCAGAGACAGATAAATGCTTTAGGACCCCTTTTAGTGTGTTTGGTGTAGTCTGAAGTTATGTCAAACAGCAATATTAGGCTATACTTGCTCAATTGTTGAGTGTCTATGTGATCAAATAACAAACAGTAATCTGTATCTCGTAGGCATCCAGGAATTGAGAGAAACTAAGCAAGTACATGTTTTTCTGTCTGAGGAGAGGTCCACAGTCTCAGATTTTGAAAACCCCTGTTTTAGAAGATGGCAACATTGCCACAAATGTTTGCTGTGCATCATGGCCTCTTGTAGAAGGACGACCACTACTGAAGAACAGTACGACTTCCCTTCCAACTGTCCCTAAACCATGTCATGCTTTACCAATCAGAAAAATCAGAAACAGACAAACACACGTCGAACATCTGCTGCTCGTTACATCTGTCCATCAATGTAGGACCACTTGGTCGGGATGTGGGAGAGATGAATGAGTGGCCAAAAAGTCGGGGCCATCATGGGACAAATGCCAAAAACACTAGTACTAAGCTGATCTTAGAGCCTTTTTCTGCTTCTAACCCACAGCAAACTATAACCAACTACAATCTAGTCATTTCATTGCAGGTTATATTTCTAGGACAAATTATTCCCAGCACAGTGCCTTTTTTACTGCTCAAATCAGGATAAACACAAGATGGATTCATTCTAAATATCTGAAAATAAAAAACAAAACACAAGGAGCGCTTTATTTATCTCATGTTCCTCTTGTCTTGATGACGTTTTTTTGTTGTTAACTACACTGGATAGTGAAAGATTTAAGTGAGGACAGGACATGTGCCAAAAGTTATGAACCCGTTACTTTGCAAGTTCCAGTCCTTGGCTTGGCTGGTCAGATAAATGAAGCATTCCTGAAAGAGTTCAAATATTTAAAATTCTATTCATCTGTTTTTTTGTCCAGATCAACCAATAATAAACACAATATAGTACTAATAATACAGTGCTATACTAACTTCTACACGTAGTCACAGTATGCATGCTTGACACAGCTCACGTTTACATTCATAATGTTTTTTAATTGCATTGCTTTTTGTTTACCATGTGGGTATGAAGTATTTACTCGCCCCACACAAATGTAACCAACAGGATAAGAATTCAAGTTTTCTCACTCTGAATTACTCAGTGGAAATCTCAGGCCATCCAAATACGTCAGCGTAGCTCAGTAACCCAGACGTGGGAGAATAAATATCAGAAGTTTTTGTCAAACAGATTCTCCATAAACTGTGGGACGTGAAGGGTTGCAGTCGGATCATATTTGAATATATTGGCTGATCCAAGCCCACAAAGGTGGAATAAAGTATTTGTAGGAGGTCAATGTCACAACCTAATTTAATGTTTAACTGATGAACAAAAAAGGTTCAAAGTTCAAAAATGATTCAGCAGCTGCCACACATTTAACGAGTGTCTTGGTTAGCTTAACTGAGCTTGTTTGATAAGAAATTATTAAGCGGGACATGGAGACGTAATGTTAGTGCACTGAGCAGCGACATGCTTCTTTTCATTTCCTCTCCTCACATATCAAAAACAACAACTCCTGCCCTACGGCAACCATGAAGGGACACGCCCCTTTTCTGAACCTCACATAACATAATTCCTATCCCTAACATAACAGGTTTTAATTCTCAAAACTTCACCAGGTGCGGACAGGGAATAGCATCTTGCTATTCCACTACATCTTGCCATATGACATACAGGTAGCTGAACCCTTTTAAAGATTCAATAAAACTTGCCCATTGACTTCTGAGACCAGCAGCAACTGCTAATCTGGCTTTTTTAATTAGACGTCTGGTTCCTGCTCTCTGTTGTGTACGTTTGGTTGTTAAAGGGCAGGACCAGCACACATTGTCAGCTCACTGGCAGGGATTCAACAGGAACATGTGCTGACTATGTTATGTAAAACACAGCTTGAAGGAAAACAGCAGAAGGGTAATTTACTTCAGACACAAAAACTAATGTCCATCTGGCTGAAATGTACCCCCACAATAGGGCATTGTGCCCTTTAACTGAGATTAACACCAGCATCACAAAGCAATGTGCCATATTTGAGGGAAGTCAAAAAGATTTTAGTTTTATCTGCCAGTTTTTGAATCAGAGAGGGGTTTGAAGTGCTAGAAACTGTTTTCATCATTGCCATCAATAATTCCTCTTCTGGAACTGGCATCAGATTCCCTGACAGGAGTAGCATCAGAAAGCTCAAAAAACAAGAAAAAAGATACATTTCGGGGATGAAAATCAACATTTTTGTGACTATTTTTCCACGCAGCCAATCGTTTCTTATCCATATTTACTATAAACAAAAATAACAATAACCAGTTTTCGAAATGGTTTCCTCTCGCTTAAGCATACTATGCAGTATGAAACTGTGGACTAGACAACAATCAGTCAAACACATTGGAGTGTTGATTTAAATATATATTAAAAATATCAGGATCATAAAACAAAGTGAACTAGGCGCAATCATTTAGGGGTCGACCTTGTAATCTTAAATCTATAGTATTTATCTACCGTATGAACTGATTTAAAGAGGGAAAGGGGACATTTTAAATTGAACTTGTTGTTGTTCGCTTCACCTGTTGGAGAGCAGCCTAATCTTGTTCACATTTTGTTGCTTTGTGGCAACAAAGACGCTACTGTTCCTATGACCAAAAGGTCTAAAAGAATCATGGTTTTTGTGACATTATGAGAACCAGAATCTGCAGCACCCGCCTGACACATCCTGCATCTGTTTCCATCAGTGGCTCAGAAGATTAGAAGTAGTGGTGATCAGCCTCGCCCATTCCCAACCCTGGTTCAGCAGCAATGCCAAATACAGTTAGATGACCGAGGGGACGGACATGGAGTGAAACAAAGTGGAATGAATATGGGTGTTTGCTGATGCTATATCTCGCTGACCTTTATTTCACAGGAAATTAGCTTGGATCCTTTTATAGTAATTGTTTCCCTTATCATTGTAAATGATTGCTAAAAGTTTCAGGGGTGAGGGGTCATTAACTTTATTTTGGCTTCAGAAGGGGAGCACGCCAGAAAAAGAAGCACTGATCTTGAGGGTTCGCAAAGCTTTCCAAGAACGTGAGGGGAAGATTCCCATGTGTTCAAAGCCTGGGAAAGTGGAAACTGCTCAGCCTTATTTTTGCCCTTAGGATAATTTCACAAATGATGAGAGGCCACATGGGCCATTTTATTCAAAACTACAGCTTTCAGAGAGCTGCCTGAAGTGTTTCTAGCTTTATTTGAATTTGATTAAAATCTGATATGGACAAGTGAAACCATAAGCAGTCCCCTGTGCATCAGCTTATTTTAGTGGAATAAAAAAACAAACAAACAAACAAAAAAACCAAACAGGATAAGCAGCAGTTTGATGTGATTAATTGAAAATGAGAACTCAGAGAATTCTATAACATTTAAAATTTAGGGGTCACATTTATTACAAAGTGTTTCTGTCATGTTGATATATCATTATTTTTATATCATGTTGTTGTTATGTTTATTCAAATATTACAAATAAGGCCAAGGGGATTTTCTACATAAACATAATGTGATTGTTTAGTATTCACATTGGTTATTTTCCCCTAAACAAACATCTAGTTGTTTAATTTGTACACATTGACTCAACATGATGGTAAAAACTTTGCATTAAATGTGACACTCATGAAAAGAATGAGATGGAAAATGTACATCTAATTAAAAACCTAAAGTCAGTTTATTTATATGAGCGTATATAGGCAAACAATGTCAAAGTAAAGGAAAAGAAAAAAAGGAACATGGACACTACTATCGCATTGTGTCCTGCAGTAAGAAAGACTGAATTTCCTCAGGGTCCTTGTCAGCCCAGTTGAAGTGAATGTGACAGTTGTGTTATTGAGCCCGAGGTAAGGTTCTTCCAAGCCAGCCTCCCTGCCTCCCATCCTGAATTCATTCTATAATACATACACGCATAAATGTATACAAAATCTCTTGTAGCATAAATGTAGTGCTGGTGTCATTTACACTCAACTTCAGCAGCGCCTGAATTCTGCATCCAGGCTAAATAAAGGACATTACATCAGCGCTTCACCCACGCAACTTGTGTCCAACGCTCTCGTCTCCAAGTCTGTGAAATCTTGGCGTAAAAATGAAATGTTTGGTCAGATCTGTTGGTGATGATGTGGAGGTGTTGCAGGTACTGGTTCTCTACAGTTTGGCTGTCAGTCAGTGGACACCTCGGTGCGTACGCTCGCGTGTGTACAGGTGAACAACACGGTTGCGGCGGCAATACAACTGAGCTGTACTGTATCACCCGCGACAAACAACGGACATGGACAAATGTTGTCATGAGCCTGAGGTACGTGTGGGAGGGTCCAGTGAGACAAAGCCAAATACATCCAGCAACTGTCGTCATTATGTGTGTATGTGTGTGTGTGTGTGAGAGAACATATTGAGTTTGCCAATAGAGCGCGGCAGGAATAAGTCCAAAAAACGGGAAATAAGTTAGCATTTTTGCATTTCCGGTTCCCTCTTCTCGTAGTCAATGGGTTTTTTTTTGTCTAGATGCCTAACATACGAGCTGTGGTTGAACACAAACTTGAGATACTGTCACATTTGTTCTACGACATAAAATGCATCAATAAATATTCCACAGTAATTGAAATATTTATGTGGGGGTTGCCAACGAGTGGCTAAATGAGACCACAGAGGTTGTCAGGGACACAGGGTTTTCGTTGCGGTGACACTGAAATCACACGACCATGATGTCGTTCATTATAACATTACCTTTTTCATTTGTGTTTAAAAAATGAATGGAGTGGTGTTCATCTGTGAAGATTACTTTGCTAAGCAAAGCATGAAAGTATCATAAACTTGTGTTTTCCACAGAGCTTATTTTCTGCAATAACCAGGAACCAGGGCGATGCCAACTTTTCATTTCTGCCACTCTCTATGTACAAACACAATATTTTATTAATGACGACCTACTTGTATCAAATCTGGATGATTGAGATGATATTTAAGATATTTAAACTGAAAAAAAATATAAATTGTAATAAAATTCTATTGCAGATTTTTTTTTTGGGAGGGGGTATTTCACAAAATGATGACGTTATCACATTTTCCACTGCTTTGTTGTCCGTTTTTCTATTTCAGCCAGATGTTTTATATGTCAGTATGTGTGCCATCTAAAGCCAACATGCCAGTGTCCCACAACATTCCCACCTTCAAGTCGTGTCTTTTTGTATTTCAAGACTTAAGAAAAAAAAAAAAAGTTTTTTCCATGAACACTATTGTAATTTTTTCATTCCACATCAAATTTTGAATGATTTTCCTTATGATGGATTTATGAGACTTTTTCTTCAACTGAACGAGCATGACAGTGTCATTTTTATTAAAAAAGAATTAAAGTTGCTTAACATATATAATTACAGGACATTGTTATAAACTGTCCTGTTGCCAAGATTAACTTCACCCCCACTGACTAAGCTGATGGGAAACTGGTCTCTATTTGTTTAACACTGGCTTGTTTTTAACAGCAGGAGCAAACATGGTTGATGCTCGTCATCCATGTCCAGGGTCACCCACGGATCTCCAGCGTCACCCCCCATGAGAATAGTAGCTTCCATAACATTTGTTCACCAGCTTGGTTTAGAACTAATAAAGACATTGAAGACATTTAACTAGTTCTGCATTTAACTGGGATCTCTCTCAGCCGCTCGATGTTTTGTACTTTGATGTCATGTTGTAAACACACTGAGCTGACCCTGGACCTGAACCCTGTTTGATCCTGCAGTTGGAAGCAGGTGTTTATGTGGAAGAGGCGTGATGACAGCTGTTGGTTTCTGACTGACATTAAGGGCACATCTTCTGTCTTATATGATGTAAATAAAAAACACCAAGTATCTTTAATAAGGAAGAAAGACTGTGGCTGTTACTATGTATACATGTATTTACACGTTTGTATATCAGTGATATGAGCGTGTGAGTCTGTAAGTTATTGTTTGTCATTTTTGCTGTAGCATTTCAAACAGACGTAGAGTTCATATATATTGTGTTCGCCAAGCGTGTGTGGATCACATGGATAATGAAACGCGAGGGTTACTCCTCCAGGAAAAAGTTTGAGATTAAATCCGCTTAACAGCGAAGGCATTGTTGCATCTTACCGATTCCATAACAGTTTTGGACGTCAATGATGGATTTGGGAAACACAACGCCAAATAGTTCCAGATGGATCATGAGCTCTCAGCAGGATGAATCATAAGATCATCATTTGTTCAACCAGGCAATATTTTTTCACTCTTTTGTGTTCCAGGATTGTCACATTTTAGCTTCATCTCCCTCTCTCCTTATTGAGGCATGTTTGTCCAGAGGACAGATACCAAGCATGCTTTTTAGGTCCTTTCTTTTTTGTTTTTAAACCTCCATTAACTGATGTTTTCTAGCCAGTTGACGGCATAAACAAGTTGGGATCATCACCTTTTAAAACTGATACCATGAACCTGTTAGCAAAGACTTGCTTATTTTACACATTCAGCAGTTAAAGAGCGACATTATCATTCCTTTAGGGTTGAGCGTTTCTGTCCAAGCGGTGAATGAAAATCCAATACGACTGAAGGTCTCCTCAGGAACCCAGTCACCAGAATTAAATATGGCATTTCTACCACGGATACATTAAATTTGTACGTTTCCTTCCTTTCATATTAACATGCCAAGCAAGAGACTGCTGTTCTAGATTCCATCTAGACAGAATTACAGTTTGTAACATCCTTCATATACACATCCCTACACATATACAACACTACAGTCCTGTTTCCAAGCTAGATTAGCGGTTCGACTGGTCAGGTTGGACGGTTAAAAAAGACGATTGTCTCAAACTCTGCTGCTCACAAACCACAACTGGGCTTGTTTCATATTTGTTACAGCAATAAAGCAGAAGAAAAGAAACAGTTCAAAAATAAAATGCAGCAAAATTTGAAAGGAGCTACCATCGAATGCATCTGCGCTGTCGGGGCATTTTAAAGCTGTCTTTGTGGCGAGCCAGAACATCTTCTTATCATTATCCTAGCAAAGTAGTCTTTGTACGCAAACCCGAACCAGACCCTGAGCACAGCGATGTATAAAAGCTAAGTTTCAACATATCCGTGGTTTGCAGAGAGATACAACGCAATCATTTATTCATGAGCGGGTATGCTATGTCACCCGAGGAAGACATACAAGACAAGAATTCTAAGATAAGTTTGTCGTAGAATTTTTTCCTTTTCAACCGTTTTAGCACAGACTGCACTGCAAATACAATATTGCAATCTACTGGTTTTGGCACAAGAATAATACGATTGTCAAAGACTAAAAAGTCTATGCGGGTTTCTCCAATTTTGCGCAGGCTTTCATCTTGTCTTCGCCTTACCAGATTTCAGATGTTTCGTTTTTTTCCCCCTATTTTCTGTATTTTACAGCCTGTCTCACAAAGGTGATCTGCTTTTTGTTACCTGTCGCAGCTTTCGATCGCCATCAGCACCAGTGCCATGTGCTAATGCTGACACAAGTGGCCTTGGAGTCTTTATATCTCACTAGTCTTGATGTCACTTAACCATTTAAAGCTTTCTGCCTCCTGCCATTTTTTTGCCCTTGTCATTGGTATATCTGCTACAGCCTTAGTCTTAACAATAACACTTGAAACTGGATCCTGCAAGACGCTCAGTGACAATTTCAGAGATGTTGCTCATCCTCTGCTCGGTTGAGTCTTCTCCTCTCCCCGCTCCTCCGACCCTCCAGCCCTGTGTCTGTCCATCCTCCCTTTATCTTTCACCCCCTCACACTCTCTGCATATGCAAATATGTCCCCATTACACTAATTGGCTCGGGGAGGATTGAATATTTCACATGGACCATCTATCTCGGCTGCACAGGCGGGTGAGTCGGGGCTGTAGCATAACATCACACAAGCTAACGTGTTAATGGAAATCACACACACTCAAAGTATGAATGAGTGAACAAAGGTCATGTAATTTACACACGGTGCCTGTCATATTAGCCAAATGAAGCAGGGCTGAGTTATGGGGTGGTGTGGGGTTTGTGTGTGTGTGTGTGAGTGGGTGTGTGTGTGTGTGTGTGTGTGCAACAACTCTGCATCAGAATGAATTATGCAGTCATTATTCATGGATGCATCAGTAGAGGTCTGGATGCTCCCGGATCTCTGTGTGCTGACAGTATTGAAGAACATACAGGGTGTTTACTGTCCAGCTTGAGCTTTTACACAATTGCTGTTCTGAACATGATGATGCAGTTGGCCCACAACTGACCTACTGTGCGACTTTTAAAAATATTTCATGCAGGGTGTGTTGTTTAGCATATATCTGATTGTCGTTTTGGAAGGTCGCTTTAATCACTATAAGTGTTTTGGCAAAACAAAAATACCCCACTCTCGGTATACTTACTAGCTTTTTCTTCTGCTTTCAGCGTTTTCATAGTCTTCATCAGAGGGTGGAGTTTCACAGTTGTCATGGAGATCTACATATGTATGAGCTGCCTTCATCGATTGCACTTTTGGGACTTCTCGTCAATGTTGACCTTGACCTTGCAGCGCAGCGCAAGTGGCATTGCTAGTTGCAGTCTGTCCTTTTCACGCCAAGTGCTCAAGTTGTGTAAGTAGCAAATGTACATTGAACCATCTTCTAGGCAGCAGAAAGCGACTATGCCATAGACCAACAAAAATCTGGTCTCAAGCGGCAGGATTTTTCCTGCTATTTAAAAGGCACGCTCTTCAGATGGTAAGATGTAACTATACAGACTACACAAGAGTTCACTATTAGTTTGATGATCAGAGAAGCTGCTTTCGCTCATTTTAAACATTTCCATTTGCGCAGTAATGTCACTGTAACAAACACTGTAACACATTTAAGCCGCAAATCTAAAAGCTGCACTTAATGAACTTGACAGGAGGAGGGTAAATCTCCACGGGGAACAGAATCAAACATTTATCTTGTTGAAATAAATAATTGTTAACAGCTCTGATGGAGCTCAGGTTTTATCAGGAGGATACATGTTGCATCAGCCTGCATCGACCTTCATCAAATGAATATGTACCTGTAGGCTGTAAACATGAAGGTGAAGATATATGATGGAAGGGCTGTCCTTCCTCGTGGCCGTTGTTTGTTAATAAGCTGTCAGACTCTTCGGCTAGCAGGGCGTGTCCGCTCACGCCCACCCCACCACTGTTCCAGCCTCCCCTAGTGTGTGTGTTTCTGTACGCAGGGCGTGGTCCTCAGTGATGAATCGCTGCTGCCCTCTCATCTTTCTCCCGTCGATCACTTCTACTATCACTTTCTACCGAGCAAAGTCCCTCTCCAATCAGAACGCCCGTAAATTTCTCTGTTTTTGCTGTCTTCCTGTATCTTCATTCCATGGCTCGTTTTACTGATTTACCTACAGCACATACCTATTTACCCTGAGTAAGCACTGCTGCGCTGCAACATGCCAAGAAACTAACTCTGACCACTGCCATTATTAAGAAATAAAACATATTATTTTGCTTTCGTCAAGGTTTAAACCAGCAGAATCGTGTTATTAATTCTCGTGGAGATACGTCTCCAAACACACCAACTCTGTCAAGCTGAACTTTGGGGAAAATGTCTGATATGATGCACAAGACATCCAGAATATTTTAGTCCGACACGCCATAAATCATTAATAATCTTTGCTTTTGAATATTTAAATCAGTACAAACATCATAAAGCTTCAATGACGAGTTGGAACGAGCTGATACGGAATAAACACGGCGCTTTGGTGACACCGCAGACGATTTCAACAGCTCCAAAGCCGACTAACAACTGTTGAAGAAAACAGCGGCAGAGGATGACAGACGAGCCGAGGCCTCGCATGACTTATCCCAAACAAGCAATAATCCACATGTCCTGCCTCGCTCTGATATTTTCCACCAGGGTCAGCAGAGAGGAAGAGAGATGAGCAGGATTGGAGGATTAGTGTTGATCCATGCAAATTAAAAGATCATAGAGGCAACCTCACAAGGCTGTGTGAGTAGGATGCCCTTTGCGCGAATCTGCATGTGTTTTTGTGTCTGCGAGCGAGAGAGCTTGTAACCACCCCCCAGCACTTCAATCTGCCTGTGCCGAATGCAGCTGTGTGAACATTTAGCTTCCATTAATCTCCCTAGGATGAACAAAGTGAGGAATAGTCCGTCGACTGGACCACAAATGTATATTTTTCCTAGAAATCTCTGTGGTTACCCATATACAAAATCCTGGTTTATCTCCGAGATCAGCGTATAATACCTTTGAAACAGTGTTTTTACCTCGAGGATTACTGGAAAATGCACCATTAGCACCAGTGTTACAGCAAACGTAATGTCCAGTGACCCACAAAGCCTGGATTTTCTCTCTCGTGATGTGGCCTAGCGCATGAAATCTAACAGTTTTTTTTTCATCAGAGGTCTGTATCAGTTTTACATATAAGTAACACAAGTCGACGGGAGCCTAATTGTACTCAAGAGTTATGTGGTATGACTTGTTCTATAATTGCTGGATGTGCAAATAAGCAGATATTTGCAAGCAAGTCTGTCAAAAGATGTTTACAGAGTGGGATCATGGGAGTTGTTGTTGTCATTGCAAGGCAACCACCACTCAGGCAGATAATGCATTAATGTTTTATCCATGATTTGTTTACACGTTTTGCTGACTTCTTTTCTCACTCGCCAGCGTATCATCTGGTGTTCCCCCCCCAAAAGTTATGTGACAGGTGAACAAATGAAACACAATGTTACGCTGATGAAAATGATGGACTTTCTTTAGGATCTTGTAAGTACACAATTCAACAAATATATAAGAAATTCTAGTCTTTTCTAGACATTTCAATGAAGAAATGTTATATATTTAAGTAAAAGTTGATATGTCCAATCAGTTATTGCAGGTTTAAAGCCTAGCAGATTTCATTCATTAAAAAAAACACATTTAATATTTATTATAGTATAATAAATCGCTGAATAAACGTTTGTAATGCAATATGTTGAAGATTACCTGTCTTTACAACGCAATGCTCATTCTCTTGTTGTCAAGTTTTGGCACAAAACCCACTTGGTTAGGGTTAAGATAACGTCACATTATGTCAGCACAAATTCTCCTGATGTCGCCTTAAAATATCCAGCGGTATCACGCTAACAATTGTTGAAACACTGTCTTGAACTGTGGTCACTGGCTTGGAAGCCTTCTCTCCTGTAACTCCACCACCGCCCCCTCCAAATCCCAGTATGAAAGTTGGATCGTGATATGACACATATGGTAGAAATGTCAGTAAGGTACATTGCCTATGACACATTGAAGTGTGAACAAACCAGTGGTTTGCAGAAAATGCTAACTGTCAGCATTTTATCCCTGCAACTGGGCTTTTTTTGGGCAGTTTATTTGGTGCTGCACTAATCCACATTTTTCATATTATAATGTCATTGTGAAAGTGGGTGGACTTTCACAATGACATTTCACAAAAGATATAGAACTAGTGAGCTTTGTTGGTGATGGTATACAGATTTTGTTACCTTTGGACGGAGCTAGGCGAGCTGTTTCCCCGTTTCCTGTCTTTTTTTGCTGCATTAAGCTAACGGGCCGCTGAATGTAGCTTCAAAGTTACATTGCAGAAAAGAGACTGGTGTGAATCGTCTCCTCCAACACGCCTCAAGAGAGGAACAAGATTATTCCTGCAATATGGACGTGACACTGCACTTATGTTTCGAAAAATGGCGTTTTGTTACGGCTGAGACAGGAGACGATACACAATGTCCTCGTGTAACACTCCCGAGGCTAAATGTATCTAATTGTGTGTGTGCGTGCATCTTTGAAGTCAGTCCGTAACTGTTCAAAGGAACTAGCAAGGCACAGCTGATGAAACAAACTGTACACAACTCTCTCTCTCTCTCTCTCTGTGTGTGTGTGTGTGTGTGTGTGTGTGTGTGTGTTGTTATGGGTGTGATTTAAGGATACGCTCTCGGTATCCTCCTACTTCCTGGAACATCCTGTAACTTCATTACCATGCTCTCATTAGATACTCATTTAGACCAATCAGACTGCTCTGTAATCCAATCATTCCGTATAAATGATGAGAGAAATCCATTATTACTGCAAACATCCAGATAATTAGAACTGGGACGCACCACCTGCTGCACGTTTGTGTCCTTGCATAACGTCGAGGACCTACAGGACATTGTGGAGCGATGGATTTGGAGAGAGATAGCACGGTGTAATCCACTGTTGTTCTTTCGTGTGTGTCAGAGAGAATATGTGAATGCGGCGATGTGTGCGGTCCGATTTATATCCAGTGAGAGCTAAAAGTGAGAGCTATGGGCGACACGGTCACCTTGACCCAAACGCTCAGCACACAGCGGCTTGGTTGTGTTGTGGTGCTGGCAGTACTTTTTATCTTAGCTTTGATCGTTATAACTCAGGAAGTCTGCGCATGTGTTCTTGTTTCGCTACAGTCTTTGTGCGGAAGAGTCGGCCGGTTTTAAGGCCGTTCTCTGACATCTTCGATAGCTGACAGGAACTTCTAACCTCCTTAACGAGAAGAGAAGTGGAAGATGGAGGTGATTGTGAGGAGCAGAAATGGGATTTGGCAGATGCACATCTGAGGAGGGGATTTACTGTTAGAGAGAGAGAGAGAGAGAGCGTCAATTGATTTAGGTGAGGTTTAGGAGAGGACAGGGAACGGACAAAAGGGAGTACGAGAGGAGAAAAGTAAAGAAAAGGTCAGAAAGTACGAGAGTGAAAGGGAGGAAGACACACACACAAATCTATCGTGCTTATTAAATCAGGCTGGACACTCCCAATACACTGCTGTAGTTGTGCTGGTTGTTATGTGGAAAAAAACAGTTGGAATGAAATAAAACACTTTCTGAGACAGCAGAGAAAAATGTTGCTCATCAGTTACAGGGACTCATTAAGAAATCAACATTTCAAATTCAAAGATGGCATTTATTAAAAGGCGTTACTGCAGCCCAGTAAGTCACTCACTCCACCTTTGCATTTTTTGTAATCTTTACTTTTTGTTAATGGAAACAATATGAGGTTAGAGGCCCGAAACAGGCAAAATCACCATGTAGGTGTGTTATTAAAAAAAAAAAACATCTACGAACATCATTACTGATGCCAGTCGGAAGATAAACAGACAGTATAAAGATAAAGATAAGATAAACAGTGAATAAACATGGATAGGCAGTAGAAGCTGTAACATTACCCATATCTAAAAACGACTAGACCTCATATGTATGTACTTGTATGTACGTGTACACGTATCATTACGAATGTTTCCAATTAATGTTCAACCCAGAGAAATCCACAGGTTCACTAAAGGTAATGGTGCATTTGCTCGCCTGTCACTGCAACACCCCTGTAACGTGAGCAAAACTGAAGCATTCCCTCGTCCGTGAGCGTCTCTGCCTGAGTCACGTCGTATAGATTTCCATCAGCAGCGGTGGCTGTTTAAAGGTCACAACCAGCGAAGCGAGTTTGACTTCGGGATCATTCGTCAGATAACTTAACATTGCTTGCTGTGAGCTTGGTCCCCTCTGCGAATCTGCTGCAGTCGGGTTGATAAACTGGAGTGAAGATAAATCCATGTTTAAGTTCTGAAACACTAAAATATGTTGCATGTTTGAGTAAAATTGTAGGGTATTTGCCATCTAAGTATTTTTATTAATTAAATAGTAATATTGTCACAAGTTATTCTACAAGAAAATAACTCAAGCCGTATCATCTGCTTAATTCACCTTTAAAGAAAATACTACAATTATTCAAATTCAACTACTTTATTCATTGTCCGAATAACTGAGTTGAATTATTAAAATAACATGGTATTCGCAGCCGATTATTGATATTAAATAATGTGCACATGGAGGCAATTAGAAGTGTGAGTATCAGCCGTTTTCTCCTCATCATACAAGCTTTAGCGGCCATGCACAGTGTCAAGAAAATATTCCCCCCCGAGTGCCAAAATGACACATCTCTTTAGAATTCAAAACCTCTTCCAACCAGCCAAATTCATGTAACACTTCAACGGTGTAATGCAATAGTCCTAGATATTAATCTCCTCTCTATCATGGATAGGTTGATTGCAGCATAAATTTACCACATAAGGAGAAATAACACAGGATTAATAAATCATAAGCAGATTAAAGTGAAAACAGTGGATTGGAATGTTTCTTCTTCATGTTTTCCTCATTTATTCACCGCGACCCTCCTCGTCTGCGTCTTCTCACAAGGAGCAGGCAGACGTACATGCGGCCGCACTCGCACATGCATAAACACACACACACACACACACACACACACACTGTACTGTGTGCAGCGTGGTAGTTAGAGACATTCTAGCACACACAGGGTTTAAACAGAGTTGAACAGTAAACATCCCTTTGGCCTGTTTGACATCCGACCTTTGTGATCTTGTGCTGTTCATCATCACTCTTCAGCTGCAACAACACTCCTCACTGTGTGTGTGTGTGTGTGTGTGTGTGTACGTGCATGTGTCCACATGTACAAACTGATGGGAATTTATTGATGTTTTGATAATTTTTCACCTTTAGTGGTTTGCAGAAAGGAAAGGAAGGTATGTATGCGTGTGTGTGTGTGTTTGTTGGCGAGGAAACGTTGATTTGTTGTTTTTCGAGGCCTTTGACCCGACACAGCGATGGAAGAAAGACAAGCAGTTGTCGGCTTGCAGTGAGAGATTGCACTCTATTATGAAGGACATTGTTTTTGCATGTCGGTCAAGTTTTAATGTGGAGAGCCGACATAACTGACAACTTGGAGGATGCGAGCAGATAAGGTGGGGAGCTGGGTTGGATGTGACGTGGTGACGTGACAGCTCTCAAACTCCTTATTCTTCTATTAAAGGTAAAATATTCGGACACCGTTGCGTGCGGTCTGAAGTGAAATATTTCTCGTCCGGTGAAGGCGATTGAGTAGAAGCAGTTTTGCAAAGACTTTGCTCAAGGGCAGCTAGATAAAAAACCTGCTTAGTTTTCAATCAACGTAAAGACTCAAACCTGGATAATGTACAGAATTTGTCATAGTCAGAAGCTGCTGTCCTCCTATTTCAATTTAGGACAAAAAAACCCTGCTGTTTGGACTGAGATAATCCATCACAAACCGTTTTATTATTGAGGTTAAGCAGTGGATGAAAGGCGTTGTTTTTACTGGACTGGAGAATTGATGTCTGCTATAGTAACATTTGAACCAATCTTTTGTACAACGAGTTGAAAATTGTAAGCCAGAATAAATGTTGGCAATACATCTTTCTACAAACTGCGAGGTGTTGAAACTTTACATTCGTGTTATGGCCGTGCTGTGCTTACGATCTGGTTAGGTTTAGGCACAAAAAACACTTGGTTAGGGTTCAGAAAAGAACAGGTTTTGGCTTAAAAATACCTGTTTTGATCGCTACAAACACGGCTGGAAACTTTCCAAGGTTCTCCTAGAAGATATCCGGTGGTGTCAGGCTTACAAATGTTGAAACGCAGACTTGAACTGCAGTCACTGGCTTTTCAGCCTTCTCAACTGTAACTCAACAACATCCCCCACAGCTACCAATATGACAGTGTGGTCACAAACATGTAATGTAAATGTGATATGACACATTTTGTGGAGATGTCACAGTGCGTAGCCTTCGACACGTACAAATGTGAATGTATCAGTGGCTTGTAGAAATGATAACATTTTTACATTTAAAACACTAAACCCCTCCACACACACTTTACACTTGCTCTTCTCGTGTGTGTGTGCGCCAGTCTGGGTTTGTGTCCGGATGTGCTTTTGAATGCCCACGTGTGTGTATGTGTGTGCTGTCCATGCCCTTTGTCTCCTACCCAGGAGTGAGGTTTATTTTTGGGGGCGATGTCTGATGGTTTGCTTCTTTTAGGACACAACAAATCACTCCGCCTGCAGATGTGAGTGTGGCTGTTTTTGTTTTTGTTTAATATTTTTTTTGGCCTTAATGATAGAACAACTGAAGACATGACAGGAAACAGGTTGAGAGACAGGGTCCGCTGCAGCCAGGACAAAGCCTCTGTACATGGGACGCCCACTCTACCCATTGAGATAAACGGCGCCTGGGTGTGGCTGTTTTTATTTGTATTTTACGTTTGTATCAGCGCATATCGCTGCCTACAGTGCATGGATGTCCTTCTGTGTGTGTGCAGACTTTCACAGTGCACAGTGACACGCAGCTGTTTGACCCACTGTCCAGCAACTTCAGACTCTGTAAACTGAAAAATTCCTGAAATACTATGGGTATTTAAATCTCAAACAGTCAAACTGTATTAGGCAGCAGCTACAGCGGGGCAGTTCTGCTACTAAGTTATATAAATTTAGAGTAAACACCCAGTGTGTGATGGCTATAACAAACGTCTGAGCTTTCATGCCTATATAAAGCCAGTCTGTACAGTCTTTTGGTGTATATCAGTCTCAAAACTGATTTAACGTTGCACACGAAACATCTGAATCAACCAATTTGGTGGCAATCTCTGCTGTTCAAATGTATTTGGCGAATCGACTCAAGCGCCCTGTAATCAGAGAGGCCTGTGAGTAGCGCTGAGCCCACAGAGAATCATCTGACTCTGCAGCTCTATAGAATCCAGCATCAGCACTCAAGCTCATTTATTTAGTCCGCAGGTCCATATGGTCGAGTCTCAGCGGCTCCCACTGACCCCTCTGTTTGATGCAGTGTGTGATGAAACAGAGAATGGCACGGAGTTAAACAGGAATCTTAAATATCTTTCATAAGAATTAAACAAGGTGAAATGTAAATAAATACTAGATTCATAGGCTAAGCCTTACCCACAACATAAACCTGGACTGTCTCCTGATACATGTAAATGTAAACCAGTGTTTCCCACACATGTACTTTACTTTGGCAGGCCCAAGTATATCTGGCAACCCATTTTAGTATTTTGTACTTAAATTGATCAAATTCATTTACACACCACAGTATGTAATAAATACCAGAATTTTCTCTGTAAAATGCGCCAGTGACTTCCTCTTTTGCCGTCGTAGTAATTACAACAATGTGGGTGGTAGTCAACTGCTTGCACAATCAACCTATACGGTTGTTTTTCTGATGAGCAGGATCTCTTTGTCCTCTTGGGGTTAAAGTCATTTTAATGCAGTTTTAAAGTGAATATTTGGTTCTAAACATTGCAAACTCCAGCCTAAAGAGTGACCAATGATCTCCTAATCAATCCCTTGTGCCGTCGTGTATCTTGTTTCCCTTTGTGTATGAAGCAACATGTTTCCTGGAGGACAGGTGACGGGCTTTGGACCAAGCCTGAGGTCTAATCCACCCAGGCAGTTGTAACATTGCTCTGACGTCAATGCTGTGTACGTAGGTGTGTCAACGCCTAAATGTGAATTGATTTTGTGCACCCCTGAGCGCTCACAATCACTGATCCCTTTCATGGGCTTCTGCATGTGTCTGTGTTAATGAAACAATTGGAAGTCCAGCATTCAGTTTGACTAAGTCAACCAAGGATCGTTATTGGCAACAGGCTGGGTTGAAGGTGCCCTCTGACTGCATTTCTTTCTGTCATGCTTTCAGTTTTGACCATCATTTCATAGAACTTTTATCTCTCTTAAATTCTTCCAACCTGTCTCCATTGCCTAAACATCAATTTCTCTCTTCATCTCCTCTCTCCAAACGAGCGACTCCTGCAACACTCACCAGTCGGAGAGTCTCCATGTAAGGACTGAAACTATGTCTGAAACGCAATGAAATGATTTCCAAAATAATTTTCCTGCTCACGGACAGCAGAATGAGTTTGGCAGCCTGAAAGTTGGCATCACTGTGTGTTGAGAGTAGTTTAGTTTGGGAAAAAGACCAACTGTCCTCCAAAATTGTTGGCATGTAGGTATTTTGATGCAGGTTTAACCAAGTCTCCTCGAGTATTGACTTCCTGCCAGAGTTGTCTTGTCAACACAGTGGAAGATGCTTATTCTGAGCGACAGTTGCTCTCTCTGGCCCTTAATTAAAGGTGGGGTGAGCAGTTCTGAATAAAAGACACTCGATCGTTGACTCTCATTCTCAGGTCGTCAAATAGTGAAATTTCCCCCGACTTCCTCCTTTCATGATCACTTTTCCTTAGTTATCTGTAGTTTATTCTCTTCATCCTTTCTTTGCTTCATAATTGCTTCACTCTTCCTCTCTTTCCATCCCTGTTTCTCGCCGAGGAAACTGGAGTAACTCTCCTGTTGCCCTCGCCAACCCCCCTCCCCTCCATCGCGCCCTTGTGACTGATGCCACAGTTCTGCCTGAAGCACTAGATTGCATTTGTGCAGATGGCTCGCAACGCACACGCACACACACACACACACACACACACACACACACACACACACACACACAAACACACGTACATGCACGCACACACACACGCACACAGGTTGCATTAATACGGCTGGCTGGATGTAGGTGCCCCAGTTACATATGGAAAATGGGGCAGGGGCGGCGATTGTGATGAAGTTGTGTGAATGTGTGTCTTCAGGCCGCTTGTTCTCCACGTGTAAGACATGGGTGAGCAAATGTCATAAACTGGAAACTGGTGTGTGTGTGTGTGTGTGTGTGTGTGTGTGGTTGTGGGTGTCCAGGGATACAAAGATAAGTAAAATCCTCCTTATTGAATATTTTTGCTAGTTCTCACAGCTTGAAGGATCTGATCTAAGGTAATGGGTTTAGGATTACATCAGGATTATCAGGTTTAGTTTGGCATAACGCACAATTCAAACAGTCAGCAGATCGCCCACTGCTGTCCGTGGCGCGGCGCGAAACTTACTGCCAACTGAGAATCCTGAATCTCAGAAAAAAAACAACCTTTTAACCGACCAACAATCATGACTATCCAGAAAATGCATAGCCTGTTTATTCCCTTGTGTTTGCCTGGATTGTTATTCATTCTGGCTCATCTTCTCATCATAGATTGGCTGCTTAACTTCGCCCTTACTGCTGGCTATGTGAAATTTACTGTGTCTTATAATTTAGCGGCACAGTATGCACTTTCTGCCACTAAGGGCCACTCAATGAAAAAAACAAAAAAAAACACTGTATATAAAAGACAGAGTTTGAAAATGTTGTAGCATGGGATCATGGGAGTCGTCTTCATTGTCGTCAAACAAACGCCACTGCGGATGAAAATCCAACCGACGAGACTCAGGCAGAAACGTTCGCAGACGAGGTAATGTCTGAAAGTTTCACTCAAGTTATTTTTAGTGACGGTCGCCGATTTTCCCGATTATTCGCGGTAGCTGTAGCAACAGGCGACCAAATGAAATGTTATCTCCAATGAAAATACAGATTTCCTTTTGGATAACGTAAGCATACAACTCAACAAAACATATAACAAAGTTCTTGTCGTTTTTTTAGAGATTTTAATGTAGAAATGTTACATTTGATAGTTTTAAAATATATTGTAATTTATTCTGTCAAAAAGTACAGACGTGCAATTTGAACATTTACAAAGACAAACTGATTATTGTAACCTGCTAATCTAACGGAGGCATACTGTCATTGTGTTTTAGGATTGTGATCATCTTTCACCATTCAGCTGCATGTAATAACACAGTATGTGCAGTAATGGGCCGTAATACTCAGAAGAAGAATTGGTGTAATTCCATGCTGCATCGACAATAAAACATAAAAACCGGACTGACTAATCAGCTGTCAGTGAGGCTCGTGATGAAGATACACACCAATTACCTCAGTGCGTAAACATAAGACACACGCAGCATGGAGCGCGAGACTAATGCTGTGTTCTGGAGGAAAAAACAGGGGATGCAATAATAAGTAATATTTGCCACTGGCCTTATTTAAGTGTTATAGACGACAAACCATTGTGGAAATTATTCTTCAGTCTGTTTGCTGCAGCGATTATCATCAAAGAATCTGTGTTCCATTTCCTCTCTGCATGTCATTGCCTTTACTTCCGCACGCTGACACTTTGGTAAACACCTGCCTGCCCACTGAAAAGGTAACTCCTTCACATGCGATAATGTCTTTATGAACGAATACTTCAAACATGCGACATGGATTTCTCAACATCCCTTACACTACCCTCTGTAATTCCCTGTAATCCTCTCATCCAATTTTAGACACTCACACACACACACACACACACACACACAACACTCAGCACGAGAGCTAACACAAACACCTGACTATTTAGGCATGCAGCAGACCGTCACAATGGATGCGTCTGTAATCAGAGCGAGCCAACAAGTGTAAACATGTGCTAATCTTTCTGATTGGGTTGCGGAGGTATGACATATCTGCCCCGCGTCTGCCGGTAAGTGTGTGTGTGTCTGCGTGTGTGTGCGTGTGTTCTGATTGCGTCAAATGTGGCGTAACTTTCTAATCACACATCGGGCTGCACAAAGCATGTTTCAAAGCAGGGGAACAATAAACAGTGTGATGACTGATGTTGCAGATGAAACAATCTTGCCGACCCCCACTCAACCTTTCACATTTAGGTAAAACCGGGCTGGAAACCAGAGATGGGGGATGATTGGAGCCTTGTGTTTTCTGATAAATCAAATAAAACCACATCTAAATGTTCTCCTGTTGTAACTATACACTCATTTGGCCCAATTATTGAAATAGAGATGCGTGACGAGGGGCCATTACTTGAGGTTACATGATTTTAGTTATTGCTGTCTCTTGGGTTTGCCCATCTGGCAGTGATTTATGTCATTCACTCTCACCTATTATTTCCATCATAATAATCTAGTAGGATTGACTTGATTGGCTGGATGCTGTCATGGATGGATCCAGGGTGCAGGGTCAAAGGCCCTAACTGAAATCGGATTGGCCCCTGAAATGCCCTGTTAGCTACAGAGCACTTCATCAGTTGAATTTTGAAATAATAATAGTCATAAAACAATAATAATAACGACATACTTATAAAAAAAAACATTGTCTGGTGCTTGAAGAGTGTTGTCATAATGGACAATAATTACAGTATGTGTATGATTTTGTCATCTGTACAATATGTACGATCAGTGACATAAAGTACAAAATGCTGATGATGGAGTGATGCTCACATGAGAAGCTGGTTTTGGTTTATGCTGTCTCATTTCAAAATATTACCTGACATTATGATGATAGCACAACGGGGATCCCACCAGCGGACAACCAACAGAACAGCACAGGATGCCATATCCACTGCCCCCCCACTCATTCTTCACGCACCTTGAGAATAATCACAGCTATCAGAGTGCTGTTTGTCGATTTCAGCTCAACATTTAATACAATCTCACCCATGGAACTCACCGGAAAACTTAACAGTCAGTTGGAATCGCAATTGGATATTGGACTTCCCCACAAACAGGCCCAAGACAGAACGGATTGAGCATGGTTGGACTTATGGACACCTACTACCATGTGTCCAGTATTCAAATTTACACATAATATCAGGCCTTGCTCTGTATTTAAGTATGGCCTCTCACTTGGAAAAATATATGGCTCCTTCACAGCAGTTTGTGCAGTGAACTGCTGGGTAAACAGCCTGCTGGGTAAACAGTCTGAGTGATTGAGTGATATCTAATGCAAGTAGTATGATGGATCCAGTCCTCTCATCAGTTGCAGTGACACTGTGTTATTATCTAAGCAAACATAAACCTCAAAGCTCGGAGAAAGTAAAGTTCCACTGAAGACGGCGTCAATCTCCTCTTCGCTAACTTTCATACTGCCAGCGACATCAAAGTGGCATCCTATTCTCTCAGAAGTGCCCAAGAATCCATGAAAGTATCCATGAGAAAAAAAAAAGAGGCAGGAAAGAAAAAAATAAATCTTTGAGTCTGTTTTCCAGCCAGCAGGACAGACATAACAAAGTCTGGTCTTTGACACTACAGTAAATCACTTGGCTAAATATGTGGTCTTTATCTACAGTTAAAAAAAAATAGTGTTTTTTTTAAACCTGATGTCCCGGCAAACATATTCAGCCACAAATCTCTCCTTAAAAAGAGTGTGACATCTAATATACGGGCCCTTTGCTAATAATAGTGTTACTTTGAGCTTAGAATGTGCTAACAACAACATGCTAGCATGCTCAACTACTCTTTTTTATGGAAATATAGTGGTGTAGGGATGACATATTTTTGTGGGCTAACCTGAAAGTTAGCATCGCCCTGGTTCCCTCAGCAAAAAGCCGACAGGATTTTCACTCGCTGGTGAAATACCAAATGTGGCACAAAATGTCCGCCTCCTCCTCCTCCAGAAGGAACTTTGCGCTCAACCTCAACAGCAGGGTGAGCTGGGTCTCATCTCTTACCTCGAGGTAAACTCCTGATGCCCAAAGCACTCGTCTTCAACCCACATTCTGAAAAAAGAAAAAAAAATCTATTCCTATGGTCTCATCGCTCACACGTTAGCAAACCTGAGGCAACTAAAAATGGCTTCTCTCTGAGGAAGGCCTGTGTGACTCCAGTCTGACCCCGCTGCCTCCTCTCTCCTCCTCCTTCACTGCTGCACAGAACACGAGATTTAAGGCTGCGAGGAGGCAAACTAATTTACTCCAGCTGGAGGCAATGACTGTACGTCTGTGTGTGTGTGTGTGTGTGTGTGTGTTTTTGGGTGATTTCAAGCTCCATTTCTTTCACTCGCAAGTACACATGTGCATCAACATGCTCATAAACATTTGAAAGACTGCCTTCCTGCCATGCTGCCTATACCTGTGCATGTGTCACCAGCAAACACAAACAAAGGGGGGCTCCATGAAGCCATGTCGACAGCAGGTGGTCAGGTTCACGACATCTAACGTCGATGTCGCACAGTTCAGATGACTGCTGGGATCGCGTGCGTGAGGTCACAGCGGTTCAGACAGTTGTCGGTCAGAATTAAATTGCCAATGCTGCTCCGAAGACATCATCTCTCCGGATTTGTCGATTTGAGCCTCGCTATGTTATCACTTCTCTCAAACACTCACGACAACAGGAGGCACCCTCTGCCACAGCCACCTCTTGTGTTTATGTGTCTGTTTGCCTCCGGGGTGACGAGGGGATGTGGAGGATGTAATGTCACAGACGCGCGACTGCACATACACATCACTTGACCTCTAACTTCCCAGCCAGCCTTCTTTCCCTCTGCACGCACAGGAGAGAAAGCTCATGATTATGGGTTGCGATTAAAGTAATGCGATGCAGGGAGAAGGGTCAAACGTGCAGGCCGACACTGCATCGACGAGCTGTCGTCGAGACGGGGGAGGGCGGAGCGGAGATGAAACCGCAAAGAAAACCTGACGGAGACGGAGAGAGAGGGAATGTGACGGTCAACTGAATGTACCAGATTAAAATAGATGACACTGTCAGATGGAAACAGACGATTTAGACTAAAAAGGAGAAAGAGACAAAATGGCAGCATTGCCAGCATTGCAAGGAACAACTATGGCAGACTACATGGACTGTTTACACGTGTTGCTCTTTGATTTTACAACCCTACGTTGGCATCCAAACAAGACTGGTCCTGGGACCAATGTTGCTTCGATTAGGCGTCCATCATGACAATATTTTAACTCTCCCATGGATCTGGTTTTTTAAAAATGGCACAAATTTGAGTTGGTCCTTGGTCAAGATAACCCGCCCCAGTTGTATGCGATTCTTCTCTGGAACTCTGGAACTAGTTATCTTGCTGTAATTTGGCTGCTGAACGAAAAGAGAAAGGTTCCAGCTTAGGCACTGGCACCTGAACCGACTTGGTCGGAAAGCACTGGGAGCAGGACTGAAAAGGTCCAAAACTTACACTGCACGTACAATCGGATGCTTCATGTGTTGCTTTGCACTGAACTCAATAGCTGCTGGGATAACTGGGTTAGAGGAAGAAGAGATGAAGGACAGACTTTGAGGGTTTCAGTCGTCAGCACTAAGTGCTACTCTTTATTGATCTTCAAACTAAAAACAGTCCATCAATGTAATCTATTTTTCCGGAGTTACGCACCACTTATCCTACATAGTACACATTATTTACACTCTGTATAACAGATTTCATACAGCCACTGTATTGTTTGAGAGCTGTTGGGGCGTAAGAGGATCAATAATGAAGAGCTCAGTGCATAATGTTAGGCAATGTGTGTGTTATGAAATCAGATACTCTAGCTTTATATTTCTATAAACACAATATCATTACATGGGGATGAGTTAAGACAATTCAACTCACAGGATATCCACTGACTGCTCTAAATGACTTATCTTATTTATTTTTCCATGTTAGTTTGGGTAGATATGTAAGTTCCACATGTTCTGTGTGTGTTTGTTCTCCTGGTTTATGTTATAGAACTGTGTCATTCAGAATTTCAGAAATGCTTTAAAATAAGCAAAAAACATCAGGAAAAAAAAACTTCACCAATATAAATCTGTTGATTAATATCAAATGTTTGGCTGTACGGTGAAGATATTGTGTGGGTGTTGGAGTTTTCTTTTTGTGGAGATTTTCTTGATTTTGAACCACGGCTCAGAAGACAGACGGTGTCAGATTCTGAACTCCTCCGAGACAAAAACCTGAGAGTTTTGGCTCTATAAATAAACTTGACTCAACTGGACTTATGTTGAATGGGAAAGCAGCTTCAGTGACAACGTCTGCGTGTTTCTTTTTTGGCACTTCTGAAAGGTGTATATGTGTGTGTGTGTGTGTGTGTGTGTGTGTGTGTGTGTGTGTCAGTGTGAGACAGGTGGTTATTTGGATGCGGGTGTATCTCTCTGTCTCTGTGGAGATTCAGCCTTCATCTTGAAGCTGTCCCAGTAGGCGGAGTCTTCCTCTGTCAGCGGTGAGGCCGAGGCGATGAGGTCACCGAACGACAGCAGCGTGAACGTGGAGGGAGGAGGAAGAGGCTGCGAAGGATGAGAGCGGAAGGGAGTCTTCAATTACTGACAGAAAATTCCATTCCATTATTAGGTTATTAAAATTGTTATTTTTAGCCTACAAAATTATATCATACTACTACTGAGAGCTGTACTATCAGACGATCACCTCCTGTGGTATAAAGTGGTATCAAGAGACAGGACGGGCCAGCGCTAGCTGGTTGGCGTGCTAACTTCAGCAGACGCCATTAGAAATAGGAGCCACTTTGAAACGTTGAGCATGTGAATACAGTGGGCCATCACCTCAGAGCCTGCTTTGTCCTGTGGGCCGAGTGCTACAGCAACATGATGGTCAGCGTCCAGCAAACTCTCCTGAAGAAACACACGCACACAAAAACACACACACACACACACACACACACACACACACACACACACACACACACACACACACACACACACACACACACACACACACACGTAAGAACATGCAAACAAACAGCCTACACATCATCTTCACATTCAAATTCAGAGCAAATACTATTCGACAAATGATGCGTATGCGCATTCTTATCAGCATGCTTCCACCTGTGTGTAATCTAGTTGTCAATGTGAATATTTAGTGGACATGTGCATGAAAGGAAAGCACGGTTCAGTCAGATGACCGCTGCATTCATCGCTTCCCAAGCAGGAGCGGTGCAGAGAAAACATCAAGCGTGAATGTATTCTCTGAAAAGGTCCGAGCTTGAAGATAGAAATCTGTGCGGCAGCATGCGTGATTAATACGCGTGGCCAAACCCAGGTTCATATCCCGTTCTCCAGACACGTTCATGTGAATCTCAGCAGATTATTTTCACTATTCACTGCTGACCTCCTTACTCGAGCATTAAACGTGCAATATGTATTAATGCATCCAATACAACAACCTCACAAGGTCACATAACAAGGACGGAAATTGCCTGAAACTACCACATGACACGGTTTGAATGACAGCGCCCACATCTGCATAATGAAGCAGGAAAGCACAACGAAAAGACTTTAGAGAAGCAAATACATTTGTGGTTATAAGTAGGAGGGGAATGCAAAGAGAAAATAATACAGAAATAAATATGTAAAAAAAAATATATATGAATGAATGAATTAAGAATATAAAATGCAAAATTAAATTGGAGATTAAATAAATACAGTGTGAAACTAAAACAGAAGCATCAATTCATGTCACGTTTTGTAAATTAATTCATGCCTACATTTAAGAAAAATATATCCTTTGGTGCATTTAATGGTGTATTAATGTGTTCATTGAGCCATTTATTTATTTCAGTCAGTGAATCAATCAACATTTATTTATGGCTGTGAAATCAATGATGGGTAACTCACTTTTTCACTGAAATTGAGTTAAAACAAAGACAAGGGCAAAAAAGAATAAACAAAAAGGAGAACTACTAACAAAGAAGAGGCAGTCCCATAATAATTATCTTATTTTACGTTGAATCATTTAAAACACCGAGAGTTATCTAAGAGCACTTAAACTGCAATTATGAATAGTAATTTAATTAGTAAATTATTTAACGCAATATAAAACAGTCTTTGTTTTTGATTTCGGTACGTTCAGTCCTCCATATGCAGATGCTCTAAATCTAACCGGGTGTGGCTTTTTTTACAGGCTCTATAACTTCTACTCCAAATACAATCTGTGCTGCATTCTGTGTAACTGGCAGAAATACACTTGGACATTAAAGGCCAAAGCTGAGTGTGTATATGTGGGAGTAACAGGTGGCGTTGTGTGTGTAGTGGGGGGGGGTTAGTCACAAAATGGCAGATAGTAATGGAGCGCGGAGAGGAAGCTGTGTCTCCGGGGACTTTAGGAGAATCTAAAATATTTTGTCATTCTGCCTTTGAAAAAAAGAGAGTTGTGGCTTTGTGACGGCCTGTTTTTGAATTTGTGTTACTGTGTCCCTCTGCGTCTGAGTCCAGAGGCTGCGGCGGTGACATCACTAGAGGTCGGCAGGAAGTAACATGTCTCATCGCTGCTCTCTGATCAGCACGCGGTGAGCCAGAGGACACGCGGTCAACAGCAGTGCTGCTCATCTCCTCTCTCTGTTAACAGCCGGTGCGTGTCGATTTGTATACGAGACAAATCTGACAAATCGAACCAGCTCCGGTTTGTTTGACCTCCTCGGCGTCACTGATCACAAACAACGATGTGTGTCGCCGTTCTTGTACAGGACAGGACTTTGTGTATTTGTCAGGACCAGTAACGCGTTACAGTGCCAGCAGGAGTATTCTGTCATTACCTATTGCATTATTTTTTAACCAGACGTGCATATTTTGGAATACCTACATTCATACCTACTTCTTAATGCCTCATGTTTTGGACAACATTAAGTTACTCCATTGATGACAAAGACATCAAAGATAATTAAATGGTTTTTATGTGGACATTGTTGTTGTGAGTTGACTAATCAATTAGTCGATTGTCCGAAAAATAATCGCTTGATTTTTGCACAAATTCCAGCCTTATTTATCTTTCGGTCTTCTTTTCTGCTGGGGGGGGGGGTCGGCTAATTGGACAACCTATCCAGCATCTGTGTTTGAATATGAAACTTTCAGATGAACAGTTTTGATTTTAACCAAAACGTCACGTTAAATACATATAAAATAAACCAGCGATTCATTCCTTTTTGCTTCAGTGTTTCTTGCTGCAGCCTTCCTCTCTTCATCCTGTCTCCAAACAGCCTCCATATCCTGTATGTTGCTGTTACTCCACTTTGCCCTGCAATCTATACTTAAAAAAGAGGACACGTGCATTACCTTCTATCTGCGATCGATACAAGCGAGCTGTTATTCTCTGGTGTGAAAAAACAGACACTAAAACAGCATTAAGCCTCTGTGACCCAGAGAGGAGAGGAGACGTCGGGCTTTTCAAACCAGTGGCAACCTTTTAGCAGTCACTTGTTAATCCCTCTGCCACTGGGAATGAAGGCAAGAGCGAGAGGAGGAGGAGGAAGAGGAGGAGGGGGAGGGGGAGGAGGAGGGGGAGGAGGGGGAGGAGGAGGGGGAGGGGGAACAGAGAGGAAAAATACACAGGAGGTGAAAGAGGAGAGCAGGTACAACACAATGACGAGAGAAGATGGAGAAAGAGAGGACACTGGAGGAAAGGTCAAAGCGAGAAGTGGAGAAGACCAGGAGGGAAAGCGAGAAGAGGAGCAGAAAAGAGGAGATGAAATGGGAAATAGAAGGAGTGACGGCAGCAGATGATTCTTCTCATGTGACACTCCTCTAATCTCTCGTCGTGGTCTGAGGGGAGCTGGAGGGCCACTTGAGAGGCCCTCTATTGCAATCTCTTCTGTGTATTTCTCTGTGAGACCACCTGCGATGCACTTTGCAGATGCTTTCATGGGGGCAGGCACTGGGGAGCAGAGGACCCTCCGGCTGCGCCGCCGATTCCTTTGAACCGCTGCATTTAAGCTCATTGACTTCCTAAAGGTTGAATCAAACTGGTTTTAGACATGTTGATATTCTACAAAATATGCCGGAAGACCCACTGATAAGCAACCAAGCGGTATTTAGCAAGCACGATATGATATTTTCACGAACCTTAAGTCAAAATAACTATTGCAGATTTAAATATCTTGTCATACGCTGACTACTGCAGTACTTGCAGCTAAATGGGACTGATATGTCCCTGTCACTTAAACCTGTCATTGTGATTGCATGCAAACACGTTTGGACAATTGAACAATCTATGGTTTTGCAGGGGTTTGGGTGTGGGACTATTTCCTGGCTGGTTGCAAAGAACCTAAAAAATAAGAACACACTTAAACATGTTTTTCCCTTATATGGTATGGCTTACCATATCCTCGCCGTGGCTTTGTATTTGACAAATAGAAAAAAGAGTGGTACATTTTTTCCCATCTATCACGGTATAAGTCCACAAATAAAACATGCTAAACAGATCTTTAAGTTGTGCTCCTTTCTGCATAGAGCACAGCTCAACCTAGGCAATATAAAAACTGTGAAATTGGTCCGACTGAAGTATGAAAATGCGAATAAAAACCGGCGAATCTTAAGCAACAAGTCGCAGAAAATAAGACAGTCTGGCAGAGTGCCAATCTGGCGATCGATCACAAGCTCAAAAGGCTGCAGACTGCCTCCAACGCGACCTTTTGGTTGGCATGGGAGTTGTAGGTAAACTGCACGCTGCGGTCAGCAACCTCTCTGGCATGTTTTCACGTCTAATCCTTTTTTAGATCTAGAACCTAAACTAGTCTTGCATCCGTCATGCAGAAGAAAGAATGCATCCGGCTTTTTTTTTTTTTTTTTGTCCATTTTCACACTTCTCTTCAAACAGACTCACTTCAAACACCCAGTCCTCTTCTTCCTCCTCATCTAGATGCATCTTGGTCTGGCGCAGCGCCCGACCCTGTGTGAGCGGCCCAGAGGACAGGTGAAACTCCACCCTCTGTAGGTTGAAGCCCAGACCGGTGCCGATGGCTTTGATGAAGCTCTCCTTCAGGGCCTTGCCGGAGAGGAAGGAAACAGTATCACTCGTTACATGTAGAAAACGACCACAGGCACATAAGGAAAAACAGGACTTCTGTGTGTCTGACAAAAGCTGAGAAGGACAGTCTGTGTGCATCTCTTCTGTGTGTGTGTGTGTGTGTGTGTGTGTGTGTGTGTGTTGTGTGTTGGCTCAGTGGCACATTAACTCAAAACCACAACAGATGGGGATCTATGCACAAATGTACAACAGCGTGTATACAAAAGAGCGACTTTCTGAGCGCGTGAATGTGTGTGCGTTCAGCCAAACCAGACCCCGCTCGGCAGCCAATGAGCCACAACAACAGTATTACAGGGCTAATCGCTATGGCAACCGTCGAACTCTGCCATTAGTCAACAGTGTGGTGATGATATCAGAGCTTGACGTCTCTCTGCCACCCTCTCAATCTCACAACATCTTTACTTAGCACCACTGCTGTCCATCTGTATGTGTGTGTGTGCGCAAGAAAGAAAATACATGAGAGACTAAAAGGACAAAAACGGAGAATGTGAAAAGAGAGACATGGCTATTGTGCATCTGAGAAGGGTAAAATGCAGAGATAGAGAATGTCCACACATGTATCTGTGTCTTAAAGGACATCAGCAACATTATTTCCTCCCCTCTCTCACACGCACACGCGTGCAACAAACACCGCCTATGGGGCCCTCCAGCGATGCAATGCGCGAAAAAAGGGTAGTATGGTTGCCATGGTTACCCAGTGGCGGTAGAACGCGGTGAGCTGCTGGTCCTCCGAGCTGGCTGATTGGATGACGCTCCACTCGTACGCTGTAAACTGACGAGTCATGATGCGGAAAAACTCCGGCACAGAGCTGCTACCTGGAGGGGGAAGATGAGAGGGAGGGAGGAAGGAAAGGAGTGGGGACCAAAGGAAGGGAAGAGGACAGAGAAAGGGACGGGAAGACCGAGGCAGGCGTCAAAGGTAGAGAACAAGCGCTTCCAAAATTAAACTAATAAAACTCTGTTTTTGAGATGAGTGTGGCAGTTTCCTCTCTAAGAATGTCTCTCAACACACAAATCTGAATGTGTCTGTGTGACACACACACACACACACACACACACACACACACACACACACACCAGCAGCTTTGGCCTACACATACATTAGGCAACAGTGGCCCCTTGTGGTTGAATTGGAGAATGCATAAGCCGTACCTTCGCCTTGCTGCAGGCTGATTACACTCACAGATCAGGCTGATATGGATTCATTAAAGATGATGATGGCATCTTGAATTTTAAGTTTTTGCTGCATCATGATCCACACAGCTTGAAAATAATTTGAAGCATATCATATTTTTGGGTGGCTCGAATATCAGAAAGACTCACATCAGCAAACAACCAATGAGAACGGAGAAAGGTTGTGATAACCCTCTTTTATTAATATCGTCCAATGCACCCTTATTTGGGGGAGGAAAATAGTCTAAAATGAAGCCTAAAATTAAAAAAAACTCTGAAATTAATGCTTAAATTGTTCAGCCTGTTTGCAGAAAACCTGCCTCAGTTGGATTCACCTCAGGGTGATTTTTGCAACAGAATTTGCTCGAAACCTCTCACTTCAGCTGACCTCATCATTTTGTCTAATCTCCTCTCCAATGCCAATATTTCATCTGCCTTTTATCCCCAGACAATGACGCTAAGTGACTCTTAATCTCCTGAGATGAGGAGGCTTGTTTATGGCAAGGAATTATGCAATTTTGAGTAAATTACAAGAAGGTTGAACCTTTTGAACAGACCATCAGACTTTGAATGAATTTGTGTGGTTTTGTCATACTGATTTCAAAATGTTTGTGTAGTTTTGTAGTTCCAGTATGTCCCAGTAAGTGGATAAAACACTGCTTCATTAGAGGTAAAACAATTACAGATTTCAGTGACCAAGCCCCTGTTGCGTGATATAATTTGCTCTACCTGGCATGGTGGTCTTCATTATATCCACTCCGACCTGGCGTCCCTGGTCTGCGGCGAGCACAGCGTAGTCCCCCTGGTGGGACACGTTGAAGCTCCAGGCTGGTTGTTCAGGCTCTGAATCTAAACCGACCTGGATGCAGAAAGCGAGGCAGGTGAATCAGATGAGTTTATCACCGTCTTTTAGCAATCACAGCTGTACAATTCATACACTGCATCCAAACTTTACTCCTAGAATACTTTCAATGTGAAAATATGATGTTTAAAGGTACCTTTGATATTTGAAAGTGCAAAGGTAGATGTCTTTATACTGTTGTTACTTTAGTATTAGTGAATAATTAGGGGCAGCAGTATACGTGAGGTAAAGTGCTGTTTAACCTTCAGTGGTGCTGCCAGGTAGGGTTTCCCTCTGGGTGATCGCTCCAGTCTGATCTCTGACCAGGGGACCTCCATCTTCTCACACACTAATTTCCTCAGCAGCAACCTGCCAGCCTGGTGGGGTAACAGAGAGACGGTGTAATTCACGTATGCTGCTGGAGCAGGTGCAATAAGTCAGCATGCAGAAGGGAGCAGAGCCAGAAAGTTCCCAGTCAGACACTCACCATGGCTGATTTAGCATCCTTGGCGAATACGAACTGTCCGATCCTGTCTTTCTCCTCCCGCTGAATGCAGCGAGCAGCGAGCAGCCAGTCAGACCTGCTCGGTGTCCACGACCCGCAGCGGAAAGCCCAGCGGACGGAGCCCATGTCCCCTTACCTCCGTCTGCTCGCCTGAACTCCTCCACAACTTCGGGTTGCTCGCAACTAGTTAGTGAGCTAACGTTAGCATCACGCGTTAGCATGAAGGCAGAGTTTCAGCGACGACAAAAGACAGGAAATATTACATGTCAGTCATTTTGACTGTGGAACAGTTAAGAGGCGGTGAACTGTAATAAACTGCTACACAAAACTTCACCTCGTTGTTTACATTTCGGGTTGACAGCGGCGCGGACATGCCCGGAAGAGCCCGGCGAGATTCGATGTCGTCATAAGTGGGCGCGGTGGGGGATTGACCAATGGGAGCGAAGGAAACAGTGCGGCTCTGAGGATACCTTCAAATGCTATCTTGATTATTGGAAATATGAAGATATTGTGTTTGGGTGTCAGCAGATATGGCAGTTTTCTGATACCACAGATGTAGATATGTGTGACTGAAGCTGTCTGACTGTTACTCGGATATGTCCTTATTTCCCTAAATAAAAAAAAACAACCCTTCGGTGGGCTAAATCCTTAAAATTCATAAATATATAATTTTTGTACCATAAGGGCAACGGTTGCCACATGCTGCTTGGGCAAAGAGAGACAAAAATGATCCAACTGAATGGCTTAGTTTTCTTTTCCAACAGAGTTTATCCCCGTAACAACAATACACTCATATCTAGAGCTCGAAAGCTCGGAAAGCCCAGTTTTCCGAGTTACACGTGAGAGCAGCATTAAAATTGTGCCTCTATGATGTTGTTTTGATTGCGGTGCATCTGTGTGCGTAAGGTGAGTTTTCTGTATAATCTACTACACATATCGTTTTATTGCAGGCGGCGGGAAGATGGTCGACATTTTATTTCTGTGTGTGATGTGGGAAACTATGATTCGCTCGTCTGGTTAGAAAATGTGACTGCTATCTTGAAGCTACTATACCCCGGGAAGAAAACGTTTTTCTTCTTTTTCTTCTTCTTTTTGTTTTGACAAGAAATGCTTGAGCAAGATACAGAAAGGCTATACCTAGAATTTGACTGCATTTGGGCTAACAGAAGAAACGTATACTGGATGTATAGAAATTCAAAATCATGTATATTTTCACAAGGCTATATTCTCCCTATGTACATTAAATGTATATATTGCTTTTTAAAGCAGAACATATACACACTATATTAAAATGTATTCTTTGCTTATAATAGCCACTGAGAAGGGGTGATAACCATCTGATAACGGGTTAATGCGCTGCAGAGAGAATTGAAACATCAGCGCTGTTACTTTTGTTTCAACATATATTCACCAATACACATCTCTAAATCTGCATTTCTCTATATTAGCAGGTATGTAATGCCAATGTTAATGAGAGATCCCTTACTCGATGACGTATTTTAAAAAAATGATTCCCATACGAACAGAAGTCAAGTGACAACAATTAAAAACATGTCTGCATTTCTCATTCCAAATAAAGTGACATACTAACTGTTTGCAGTTCACGTTTATGTAATATCGTGTATTATATAGCTACTTTATTTACTTAACCCTTAAAGAGCCAGAAAGGTTATGGGGTGCCTGACTCCCCGTATCTATGTAGTTTTTTCCTACCCTGTTTTAGCAGTCAGCATTAAATGCTAAAGGCTCTTTTAAGGTCCCATTTACATTTGCTTTGTCTGAGAATGCATTAATTTACCAAATTATATTTTTTATATATTTGATCTATATAAATAAAATTGCACTGTGACTTTTTTTGGTACAGTTAGCATCTGTGAAAATATGACAGTTTCACAGTGTCATGGTAAACAGCTTTATGAAACTGTTTTATCACAATTACACTACGGCCCTTCAAGGGATGAAGACACGTTTTTTTTCTTTCGTTTTGAATAAAACTTGATATATGTCCTGTCTACAGTATCTTTAATAACAATATTATGGTAAAATTCAATACTGTACACAGTATGTTAACCATCAACTCCCATATACTATTTCTACCTTAAGAAGGATACTTTGCTGCAACCCCAGAAAGAGCCAAAGCTCTCAGAGATGTAGTTTTTTTTTTTTTAATTAAAATGAACTTTTCTCTCCATCTGACCTTTCCAGAGAAAATAGAAAAGTAATTGAATCATAACAGAGTACAGTGAAGCAAAAGTGACTTTATTGAGAGAAATATGTAATCCACTGAACCGGAACAACAAGTAATTTGGCTACAAGCGTTGTCTCTGTTGGCCAGGAGGAAGAAGCTGTGTATGTTTCTCTGACAGATCAGTGCTGCAGAACGTAATGGCATAATCACATTCACTACAGAGCCCCCGAATGTCCCAACCAGATGTGAAAAGCTAAGAAACTTCCCTTTACATGAGATTTTTACGGCATAGTGACAGGATTAGTGGTTCAAATGTTATTTAACATTTTAATCACTGGTGGCTGTCTCAGTATTTGTGGGCTAATATTGTAACTCAGTTTCTCCATATTTAACATCTCTTTTTCCTGTCGATCCCACACACGTGTGCTGCCCTCAAACATATCCCTCTTACCTGACACACACTGCTGCATGTATACCAATAAAATAACTGCTCTCTGTGTACCTACAGGAAGACTGCAGAGCCTTTTCAGCCTGTGATGCTGTGTTACCTGTGTAAGCTCACCTGGCAGCAGCCCAGACCAGGAAACACAGGTGGAAAACCCTGCCTGTTGTCTTTTATGTTTCTCTATGGCCTAACTTACATCACATCAGGGCCTCTTCAAGGCAAAAAGTGAACCCTCTGCTCAAACTGGGTCAAAAAAATGATGATTCACTCTTCAGGCCAACCAGCTGACCTCTGCAGCTACACTCTTCTTCTTCTTCACCTGATGTTTCCACAACTTCAAGTCTCACAGAGCCAGCATCGAGTGTAGCAGCTGGGATCATTCGCCCACGTGGAAGACTTCAGACTTGACGGAAACCGCTGTGCTTTTGAAGGAAAGCTCCTCTGCTGGACATGAACTGACCTTTACAACAAACGCATGTCTTCTCCATCTGAGGACCGAAACCTGCCTTTACTCTGACCTGTGATCTATCTCTCTTTGAAACCCTTGTTTCCAATTTACCTCCCTCATCCCTCATCCATTTCATCTGTTTCTCCTTCTATACCTTCTTGCTTATTTCCCCCCCAGTTGTCTCTCCTCGTCTCTGTTTGTCTCCCCTTGTGTTTCTGGGGTTTCTGCCCACTTCCTTGCTGCCAAACTGGATTTCCTGCAGATGAAGCATCTGAAGAGGAAGAGGAAGAGCAACTACAGCGTGAGAGAAACACAGACTCTCATCAGGGAGATCCACAAGAGGAGGGACGTGTTGTTCTCCAGACAGCAGGTGTAGATCTCTTCTTCTTCTTCTTCTTCTTCTTCTGTTAACTAATAGATTGTGACGCCTGGTGAGAGTTAGTAATGCATAGTAGAAATAATAATTGATTAGTTTCTAGCTATTTTCTGATTTCTTTACTTCTCTATGACAGGAAACTGAACATCACTGGGTTGTGGACAAAACATGACAACCTTTTGGAAACACACCTATCGACATTTTTCCATTTCCTGACACATTCCAGACCAAACATCTGACTGGAAATGATCGACAATGAAAATATTAGAAATATGTCAAGTCATGCTGCTGACATGCTGCCTTTTTCCTCTTTCTCACATGCATTTATTCCCAAAAAGTGTTGACAGAGAACTTATCCTCTGTCATCTCCGTGCTCTGAAGTGTGAGCCGAGTAAGAGAGATCAACAGCGGGAAGAAAACAGGAGCACAAACCAATTACCAAACTCTCCCGTCGTATTGTCTTATCCAATTAGCAACTCTTTGTATGCTTTTGTAAAATGTGTGAAAAGGTGAATGATTAATACTCGATATGACAGGTTTGTCTTAAGGGACTTGGACACAATTAACTGAAGTGCTCGACCAAAAAGCAAGTCATCACTAAAAAACACACATAAACACATAATGAGGCAACTTTAACCCAGACTGATCAATCATCTGGGTCATATATTGGCTGACATCAGTAGATACACTGAAATAAACATTGTGTATGTATCGGCTGCGGTAAAATGAACTGTACAAAAATAATTTAGAAGCAGCATTTTCATTTTCTCCATTGTCCACCAGAGAGCACTGACACTGTTTATTGTACAACCGCAAGATATCCCACTCAGCGCACATCGTGGTCAGAGTCCTATGAAAAACAAGACAAATGTAATTTTTTTAAACTTATGTGTTTATGGAAAAAAAAAAAATCCTATCAGCTGATGTATCATTATCTAAAACTTTTACATGTCACTAATGGTATTGGCTTCAAAAATGATCATATAGACCCAAGGATGTATTGTTTTACAGAAATGGCGGCTTTGTATTTATTGGAAAACCTGCATTTCTCTCATTTTACCGGAACCTGCACTGCTTGCACGTTTTAACAGACCTGTTAGTGTCACTTCGCTCACCGCAATACAACGCCGTCGCTACAAAGCCTCGACATGATTGTCTGAATCAAACAATCTAAATGTTGTTTTCATCTTTCTCTTTCTCTTTGTGTGTGAACAGAACACGGCCATTAATGAGCTGAAGAGACAGGCATGGGAGGAGGTGGCGCGAGGTGTAAACTCACTGGGGGAGGGAGAGCTGCGCACCGCTGCTGAAGTGAGTTCATGTCTTCGTTCAAATCTTCTCGTGTGTCTGATATTGCCATGCTGGACCATTGTTACAACTTGCCAATCAGGCTGCTGTGATGTCTTAGCTTTGAAACTCGTGTAGAGGTTGTTCCTGCAACATCATGATTAGCGATGAACCAGGAACATCATTTCAGCTTATGAAACAGCAACAAAAGCTGAATGTACAGCAAGAAATCATGTCTGAGTTGTTCAAGTATTGGACTTTCTGGACTCTTTCAGGATATATGCATTTAAATCATACTCTCTGAGTTTTCATTCTACGCACTAACTGTTTCCCTTCATGATCTCTTGCACAGGTGAAGCGTCGCTACCTGGACTGGCGGGCCCTGATGAAGAGAAAACAGCTTCAGGCCGAGCTCTCTTTCTCCTCCTCCTCCTCTTCGTCCGTGGCCCTGAAGACTGAGTATGATCAGTCGTCTCCTGAGCCCGAGGCAGCCTCTCTGGGGTCTGAGTGCGACCAGCTGCTTGACCTCTCAGGCCTCCCGAAAGACTGTCACTGCGACTGGCCGGAGCTGCCGGCTGTCGGCGAGCTGAGCGGGCAGGCCATGATGGCACCGCCGAGTGTGAAAACAGAGGACGACATGGGTGAATACAGAGTAAGAAGCAGAAAGTCATCATCTCCACAGTGGTGCCACAGTAGTGACAGTGTGTGTGTACCATGACAGCATAAGAGAGAAGCTGTGCTCTGACACCACACGTGCCCTCTGTAGATCAGACGTTCTGATTTAACCTCAGAGTCTGTTAATTAAATTTGCATGTAATTGATGACGGAATGATTTCCGCACCTTCATGCTCATAATATCACTGTTCATGTTACGAGAAGACAAGTAGCCTATCTCGACATGCGAGTATTTGCTAATGTGTTAATTAGCTTCGTTAATGTCCTCATCAGCCGAGGCAGCGATGTTTAACATATCGCAGTGATTATTCTGCCGCATAATGTCGCTCAAGTGGCTCCTCTTAATCCGGCCTTTTGATTGGGCTCATGTAGGTTCACAAGGTAGAAATGAATTTAAATGAAGTGTGTGTCAATTCATTAGGATTTAATTTGAAGGCGATATTTTAAATGCTACTTTTCTCTGATTGCATTGACGTCTGTTTTCAGATCAGATCAAGATCTGCTCACACTGTGGTATCCGTCCATTTACGATGTTCCACAATTATTGCACAATAATTCCCTGATCTAATCTTCCACCTTATTTCTTAACGGCGTTATTAAACTGTATCCAGTCGATTAAAGTTCTTCATTTCGGCAGCCAGACAGTCTGCAGCAGGAATCGAGGTAATAGTTTTGTGTGTCAGACCACGACATGATCACATCGAGGCCTCAGTTGGAGTCTTATTGTTTTGGTGTGTAAATGGTTTAACAAGAGATCTTTCTTGAGAAATCAGCTGTAGGGATGTCTGCCTTCTCTCCAGCGTAATGAAACCAGATGTTTCACTCGGTTTGTGGTTCTCAAAGTGCCAAAAACATAAACTGGGAACACTCAAGAGCAACGTGTCCTTTGAAACATCACGACGCGGTTACTCAAGATAATCCACAGGCCTTGCTGTGAGCAGTTTGATGTAGGAGACAAACATCAGAATAGATTCAGATAGATAAATAGCCCTATACAGGTGAGAGTAAAAATGTATGTGTTTTTGATTTTTTTGGGTGAACTGTCCCTTTAAACCAACTGAAAAACCTTTGTATCCTCACACGCGAAGCTCATAATCGTGTTCAGTGACAGTACTGAAGCTGGATAAGAGCAGTGGAAGCTGCAGAGACATAAATATCCTGATTCTCTAGTTTGGGTCAAGCTCCGAAAACACTGGAGACTATTTCCCATAATGCTTTGTGGTTTGCATCGTCCCTCATCTTTAGTCAGGGTTATTTTATCAGGATCTGTAAAAAAATTCCTTTCACGGACACGTTATACAACTGTCTTCCCTCTCACAACTGTATGTGTAAAATCAGGTGGAGTGCCCCTTTAATGATGTCCCTCTGTCCCTCTAGCTGGATGGCGACGGCGACGTGGGAGATGGAGAAATAGATGAGGACGATTTCCCCTCCCTGCTCAGCGACATTGAGTCCCGTGGTGAGGGGCACATTGGGGACGTTTACTCCCACGACGACCTGCTCAGCTCCTCCAAGGCTCCGACCTCCACTTTCACCAGAGACCTGCCGCTCGCTGGAGGCCTGATAGGGATGCCGGGCGGACTAAACAATCATGACAACATGGGGCCGGGGTTCCTGGTGGCTGTTGAGAAACAGCGGCTGGAGCTGGAGAAACAGCGTCTGGCTGTGGAAACGGAACGCCTGGTGGTGGAGAAGGAGCGCCTGGCGGTGGAGAAGGAGCGACTCCGTTACACGGAGGTGGAGCGGGAAAGACTGCAGCTGGACAGAGAGAGGCTGCAGGTGGAGAGGGAGAGACTGAGGCTTCAGCTCCTCAGCCAGTCGGAGCACGTCAACTCCTCCTTTAACCTGCCGCCACAACAAGGCCCGCCCTCGTCCTCCACGCCCTCTTTGTCCTCCACCCACGACGGGCAGAGGGAGAGGGAGAAGGAAAGTCAAGGCTGGAAGTCGGCGGTGGATCTGGAGACCGAAAGGCTGAAACTGGAGAAGGAGAGGCTGCTGCTGGAGAAGGAGAGACTGCAGTTCTTTAAGTTTGAGGCGGGCAGACTGCAGATTGAGCGAGAGCGCCTCCAAGTGGAGAAAGAGAGAATGCAGCTCCATCAGAGCCACTGAGGGACTCAAAAGAGAGATAAGCAGCAAGAAAGTGATAAATACATTAAGACTCTCACCAGCTCCCAGTAGAACATTTAACACTGGAAACATCCTGGATTAAGAGAATTCGCTCCAGCAGCTGCTCCCTTATCAAGTTTACCACACACGTGTCCTCCGGGAAGGTGTGAGGCACTTTAATGATCACTGGGATTTTGCCAAGGAGGAGACTGGAGATGGAGGGCTGGCATGTTTATGACGGTCATGATAAAGCAGTGCCTTATGATGTCTTCATAAAACGCGCGAAGGGACAAAAGAAATATGCCGCGATGATAAAATCCAGGATTTGTCTGGCACGCGCAGCCCTGAACACCTTCTGATTTATAACGTGACGAGTTGTAACATCTGCTCAGTGCCACGTCTAATGCACAAAATGTGCAGTGTACGGGACATTAAATGCTGGAGTGTGAACGTAACACATTCGATTCTTGTGTAGAAATGTGGGAAAGAAGGATGGAATCATCACAATGTCTTATTCTACATTCATGCACCAAACAGTGCCGGTTAATCTACTGCATGGGTGCTTAACTATGTACTTTATCTTCCTTCATTGAAAAAAAACAGCAGCTCACAACAGTGACATGTACACAGAGATGTGTATGTTATCTAATTTTACCTGTTCAGTGCTTGTGTGGAAATATAGTTTGGAATGCTTTTGACTTTTTACATTCGATTTTTGACAATTTGCCTTGTCTCAGTGAGCCAGCCTGCACAACACCAGGGCCACGAAACTCATTTCCTCATTTTATTATTCACATCTGTGCTTTGCCAGCAGTGACGAGTTACAATATCTGAAAAAAAGATGAAAATATTAGTTGGTATGTTGGTTAATAAATGTACAAAGTCACACGCATTACCATGTAAATGATATTTTGCAACGTGGAAGTAACTTGGAAAAGAGCCTGAGCGTCTGCCATCTGCAGCTGCCGGAGGTTTGGTGTGCATGCCAGAAAAATGAAAGTGAAATACTACTTTTAATGGTTTTTCTTCAGCGTCTATTTTAAATTCTGTTGTGCTGACAAATATACTGTGAAAATGTTGCCGGCTACTGTTCTGTACGAAAGCACATTGCTGCCGTGCCCGAAAATGAAAAATGCATCGTAAGATGCAAGTTAAAATATTTTCACGTTATTACGAAATACAAACGCATCGTCCTATGACGAGAAACTTGTCTTGTTGTTACATGAATCTATTTATCTTACAACACAATATGTTTTATCTTGTCACAAGTTATTTTATGTTATATTGTCGTATTATAATGTAAAACGTTTCATGTGATAACTTCTCACTCGCTCTAAGAGAGAATATCACATCACCCCAATTCTGACTTTCTGACTCTCCATCAGCTGCCTGTCCGATAAAGAATCCATTTTAAGATTTTACTGGTAACTTTTCACCTGAGTCTTGCCCCAAGATAGCAGAAATATCGACCCCATGTGAGCCTCTTTGCAGCCTTGGCTCCTCTGGTTGTTACCAAGTTAAGGCTTAAATCTGAAGGTGACCGTGCTTTTGCCAGCAGGGCTCACAAAGTTTGTCACTTTTTAAAAGTCACTTCTTAAAACCTATAGAATTGTTTATTATGTGACATCCTCTTCTTTATTCGCTTTAATTTTTCCACTGTTCTTGATCTTTTTATCTGTTTCTAATTCCTCTGATAAGATGTCATCTTATTTTCCTTTTTTTCTTTGTATTATTGCTTATATGTGACTTTTAGACTTTTCATGTGGCCAATTTGTTTAGCATTCTTGTTTTAAATCCTCCTTCTGTTTGGCTTTACTGTCAGGTGTTTATTCTGTTATGCTGATTTCCCGAGTTTCCTGCTTTTGCTTGCTGAAGGTGCTACATGAATAAAGTTTTTATGATCATAAGGTTATTATTGTCGTAACAAGAAAAAGAATCTTGTGATGTTGAGATAAGTTTGCCGTA
>CAEMYA010000018.1:5640003-5662882 GCA_903131615.1 Diplodus sargus | reverse complement strand
AGTATGACGGGGAGGGAGGGTAAAGAGAACGAGCAGAGGAATACAGAGTGAGGAGAAATGAGGAGGGGCTGAACAGAGTGGGGGATAATGCGGAGCTGAGGGAGGGAAAGACACAGACTGAGGAGGGGGAGATGAAATGAGCCAATGAAAATAAAAAAAAAGGTGAAAAGGCTGCTGTCTCACCGCAGTGACGATAAAAGAGGCAGATTGAAGGTGCGTGCCCGCGTGTGTGTGCGCACATGTGTGGATTTGCACATGAAGGTGCAAGGTTAAAAGGGTGGCAGAGCCGCCCTGAAATTGTTATTTTGCTTCATCTCGGGGCAAATGGGAAATACTTGTCAGTAATAACCCAGCATGGTATGTAAGTGTGTGTGTGTGTGTGTGTGTGTGTGCCTGTGAGAGTGAGTGAGAGGGGAAATAATGGGAAATGCTTGTCATTGATGGCTTTGCATTAGAAGTGTTAGGTCCCAATGGATTGAAAAAAGGAGCCCAAATGGCAAAATAGCAGCGGGGGATTTAACCCTGTAACTGCTGCTGTACAACAGCGACTGTGCAGCGCAACACATAACACATGTAAACTCTGTTAGGGCTTAAACATTTTGCTGTTCTTGAAAACAACTCAAAGGTGTCAAGATACTAATTTGAAATCTGGCTGTGATCTGAATCTTCTTTGAATAAAAAAACAAAACAAATCTATTATATCGTGTTAGTCCGGCCCCTCGTTTATGATTTCCAAAGGGCACAAACATAAGTGCGTGCGGACACAGCTGGAGAAAAGAAATGTGCAGTGGGTTGAGTGACAAATGCATGTCAGGATGTTCTTGGTCTGTTTTCAAGTGTAACAAAATGGCAGCCTGGTTACAAATGTTCTAAGTCTCAACCCTAACATTATAAGTAAATGGGTTATTTGCTGCAGTAACCCTATCTTAATTCATATTTAATCAGTGCTGCTTCCAAATTGTGAAAAGTGCGGCATGACTACAAATATGAACCACTGACACTCCGCTGTCAGTCAGGATATCAAACATGGTTCCCAGGTCATCCTCGACTAAAGCTGTGTTGTCATTTTCTCTCCTTATGGGCGAAACCTCAGTACAAATCTACAATTTTAGCATTTTAAATTTAGTAAAAAATGTTCTTCAGTGATAGCGGTGTAGGTCAGTGCCAGTCAGTCAGTCGACCAATTTGGCCCAGATGGAAATATCTACTTGAAAGATTGGCACAAAACTTTTTAAAGAGATTCATTGTGCCAAAACTTAGCATGCTAACAAGCTAAACTGTTAGCAAACATGGCGGTTAGACATTAGCACGTTAACATGACAGGTGTGAGCATGTCAGCATAACGATGTTGACATTTAGCTCAAAGCAATAGTCTCACAGAGTCTCTGTTAGACTTATTTCTGGTTTTACAGTCTGCTTCTACAAGTAACTACTTATAGATCAACTTTAGCCTTTTGGTTTCCAGATTCACTGTCTCGGCACCTATTGACATTTGGAGGTTCAATGGTGAACTGTTAAGCATTAAATCATTTGATTGATCTGATATCGACCTAAAATTGAGGTCTGCAATATTTCTTCTTAAATGCTAATCCATTTTTAATTTCCTTTTCACTTACCACATAGTATGACATTTGAGAGACCCGACCTTCACACGCATTGACTGCTTTCCTGTGTAATTTAACACAGATTCTTGTATTCTGTATTTACCCCACTCGTGCTGCACAACAAGCTTTGCATTTCTGGTCCATTTCACACCAATCCAATACAGTGAATAATATTATTCATATGATCTGGGAGTGCACGAGGGCTGCAGGCTGGTTGCTGAGCACGAGAACGGAAACAGGATCAGGGGATAAATAACCACACAGAGAGAAGCAGGTTCAGCATTGATGTTTTACTAGAAAACGAAACCAAATGGTAAGACAGAAATGAAGGAAGAAAAGAGACCGTGTTAAAGCCAGAGTGTTGACAGCCCAGCAGTCCGCTTTGTGCCGTCTACGCATGAAATCTCACGTGTCGGAGGTGGCAACGAAACAAAACACATCAGTAACATGTATAGTTTGACTGCCTGGGGTGTCTGGTGTGGCGAGTGTAGCTAGATCCGCGTCTCTGCGCAAATGCATCCACTCACTATTTCCACTGGTTCTCTCATTGCTGCAGTACTGCTGCAGTGATCCCCTGGGCTGAGAGGAAGTGATAGGAAACTGTTGTTTGTTTTAGCCATAGGGAGGGTCGCTGTCTGAGATACTTCTGCTTATGCTCTTCGAGTTGAGTTTGATTTGAACACGTCTGATGCAGGACTGATGAGGTACGTGTGTGAGTTTTACAAAGAAGTGGAAGTTCTTCTGTTTTTCTTTCTTTTTTGCAAAATGATAACAGTTACAACGCGAAAGATTTAAAATATCCGGGGCAAAGGATCGGAGGAGACTCAGATTGTCCGATTGGTGTCTCGCGTTCTCGATTCATCTCTATCCCATTATTTTGCAGTGTATCAGGGTTGAAAATGAAGTCATTTGTCATTGCTGAGATGCACTTTATACAGAGAGTTCTGTCTTACAGTAGGAAGGACGAAGGCAGAATGGAGGGTAGACAAAACAAGAGAGGGAACAAGGAAAAAAGCAGAATTATACAAACTAACAATAGACGATTTGAGCAGGGCAGAGAACACAATATCTAAATCCCACACAATCTCTTTGCGAGTGTCACCACCAGGCTAATTGTATTGGCACATAGAAGTAAAACTGCGCTAAACCATGTAAAACTTGTCCCTTTCCTAATTGTTCCTCGGATATTAATGTATATTTCCTCTCCCAAAGGCTGGCAGGAAGTGGATGTGCCAAAACAGGCTGTCATCTTTTATATTGCAGATTTTTCAACATTTTATAAGATTGATCGCTCTCGCCGAGCACACGAGATCCAATCTCGTCCCCCAAAAAGTGCAAACCCTGCTCTGTTTGAACTCTTGCTGGATTTCAATCTGTCGCTGACTCACATCTGGTGAGAAGACAAATAACAAAAAGCACTGAGGCGGTATGAATTGCGACACAAATGCTACACTCTCCAAAATGTCAGACAGCATTGTTTCCCTCCCCCCTCTCGTTGTGTGGGCTTCAGTGTCGAATACCGGCATCCCCGTACGGTTTCCGGAGCCTCTGCAGCCTGAGCAGAAGATGTTGAAATTAAAAACATTGCTAGACGATGAAAAACAGTCACTAACTACTCGTAAAACAGACGGGCAGGCAGAAATCAATTTGTCCGACCCTCTCATGGTGCTGGAGTGATCACTCTGAGCTGACCCTGTGTATGCAACCATGTGCGTGCGTTTCTACGTGTGTGTCCGTGTGAGTGCCAGATGGACATTCAGTGTTGAGTAGGACACACAAAGACTGTGGCATAATAATATTCTCAAGATATCAAAAAAACAGCCATATAACAGAATGTATGCCATGGCCTCTGACAATCTGTGATCAATGTTTTCTATAGCTCTCTATAGACGTATAGATATATATTCATTTGTATTATATATAATATGTAGATTTATAAAAAAGATTTGATCTTAATTACAAGTAGTGGCATTGTTCTTTTTATATTCATTATTGCAATGAATTGTTATCTAAGATGATTAAAAAAGACAAGTGAGTTCTGTTTTGCTACGCAGTTATTTACAACAGTTTTTAAAAAGCAAGCTTTCTGATATGGTACCTTTCCCCCGGCCACTGGAGAAGACTGAGGATCTCAAATGGCCACCAAACCGCCGGTTAGAGTCGTTACTTGTGGAGAAACTGAAAACTGCACCTATGGGTCTTTATAGTTCAAGTCAAATGAAGCGCACACAGCAGAGACCAGCGGTTCTCAACCTTATTACCCCCTTTTCCACCATACGAGCTCTGGTTCTTGAACCGGTTCCATCAAGATTTTGGTGCCATCAAGTGAAGCAGCCTGCCTACAAGTTTTAAGTGGAACCATTGTTATCAAAGACACGTTTTTAATGGGAGCTGTTGCACAATGCACGCACACTTCAATTCACACTTAGTTACAGGAAATTGTCACCTGGGAACCAACTTTTCAAGTTCCCAATCAATTTACTTTTTGGTCAAAATGCTCAGAACGGTTCATAATTGGTTGTACAAACCTATTCCTAGTTGGTGGAAAAGCTTGGAGCAGTGCAAAGTATAATGAACTTTCATTTGCCTTTAACTTTGCCCAGATATTTGGATTAAAGGTGCAACATTTAAGAAAAGGACACCTGTTGAATTCGGGGGCAGCGTGTCACCAGAGTCACCTCTAACCGCTAATAATTGTAACCGCCGTTAGCTTGTGAGATCAGTTAACCGTGCAGCTAGCTGCAAACTATCTAATACGTTCTGATTCTGCCCACACTGGGAGCTCAAAGCACGGGGGGGAGTGTTAGTGTTGTTTAGGGTAAAGAGTGGCGAGGGGCTAGCTGGTTAGCATGCTAAACCTTTAATGATTCAAAAGGACACGGAGGCGGACTTTGTTGCCACAACTGAAAGGGCTATAGCCCAAATGTTTTATACAACATATTTATTACTCTATTGCTCATTTTCCAAACCTCTTTAAGGTCCCAGTGTTCAGGTTGAGAAGCACTATGTTCGGTAGCCATATGAGATCTGCCCATGTGTTTTTATTTTTTCTTTCCATCACTGAATATACAGTTTAAACCTCGCCTTTGCCTTAAACCTCGGCAAAAAAAGAAATCATCGGTTTGCTATTTAGCATTTCTACAGTCATGACGATGCTGTTGATGAAGGACTTCGTAAATTACTACTGCTTGTTTTGTTGTTTTTTTTTCTTTTACAAACCCCTGTGAATTCTGTGGCCAAGTTCAGCCGCACACGTGTGTGTTTGGAGGTTACTTCTGTTCTACATTGGCTGATTATCTCACCTGTTTCCGGGGCGAGAAATCATTCTATATGCGTAGTAAGAAAGCATTTTCATTCAGTTCGAACAGTCCATAGCAAAGTAGCGGGTTTGCACAGTCCGAACGTTCAAGGTTACAGTTTTCTGGTCTTCTAAGGGTGATTATACCTGGCACTCAGTCTTTGCAGGCAAGTTAAGATGACGTTGACCATGATGATGATGATGATGAAAACAATGTTTGGAGTCTTAGTAAGGCGTTGTCAAGGGGTGCGGCCTGTCGGCCGACATTGTCCAATGACGACAGAGCAGGAACAGAGTTGTTTGGTTGTCTCTTTTTGTTTTTTTCTCTTTTACTGTCAGCTGCGATCATCATCTTTATCACTATCATCATCATGATCGGGATCGCGGTCACGTTCACAGCTCATAGTTCATTTCTTGTCAGTCTGTGCTGGCTTTCTCGTCGGTTTGTCGATATCAGGATGGTATCCTCCCAGGAAAACAACAAAATGAATGCTGCAGGCAAGTGTGATAGTCAGAGTTGTCTTTTTTTCCCCTCCACTGTTCACTCCACAGTCGTATTTCACTTGTCTCTTGTAAAATAAGTCATGGCAGCAGGAACGTGAGATGATGATGCGCAGTGTGTGTTTGCGTCTTCAAGTGTGTAAAAATGTGTCTTCACTGTGTCTGTATCTGAGTATATATGCATGTTTTGTGTATGTGTGTGTGTGTGTGTGCTATGCATGACAATGATATGTGTGTGATTGTATGTAAGCGCATGTGTGCGTGTGTCCTTGTCGAAGTCTTGTATGTCTGTGTGTCGTTAAGGCACGGCAGGTGTTTTTGGTTTTCAGGGCAGTCCGGAGGAGACCACTGCAAGGCCGGGGTGTCGGAGGGAGGCGTGGCCAGCATGCACGGCTTTGGGGCAGTCTGGCGTCAAGACGCGGCCATTCTCCCCCACACTTCCTGTGATGGACAAACGGGCCTTGTTCCGCATGGCTTCAGAGAAAGACAGCTATTGAGAGGGGAGATGGAGGGGAGGTCGAGGAGGAGGGTGGAGATGGCAGAGTGGAGATGTTGTTTGAAAAAAAAAAAATAAGTGCCTAATACGTGTAGAAACTGTTAAATAAAATGCAACCAATTGCGTAAAGACACAGACATTTCCATACGAACACATGCACCGAAAACACCCATCCATGCATGTGCCTGTACACACAAGTCGGCTGACACTTAGAGAGGTCTGAGGGTGCAATCACACATACGGTTGAAACAATACTGCAGAGATTCAGCTTTTTGCATTCCTTTTTGATGTTTTAAGACTTTAACCCCTTAACGGGGTTTCACCTCTCTCGTGGCCATGGTACAAACTAGTGCTGCAACATCAACTGACAGTTCAAGTCAACAACATTGGCCATATGCAAAGCAATGTTCTGCTGGGAAACGTTGGGTCCTGGCATTCATGTGGATGCCACTTGACACGTACCACCCAGCCAAACATCGTTCCAGACAAAGTACACCGCTTGATTTGCAATGGCACTTCCTGTCGGCAGTGACAAAGCACCCTGATGGACTGCAAAAACTGCTCGGGAATCACCTGAGGAACATGACAAAGAGCTCAAGGCGACGGCTCCAGCCTCCAGATTCCCTAGATCTCAATCTGATCGAGAGTCTGTAAGACGGCCCAGACCAAGGGGGTACAACCAACATTGCAACCCCCAGGACTCAAAGGATCTGCAGAGGGTGTCCAGTGGTGCCAGACACCACAGGGAGCTGGTGTCCATGCCTCTATGGGTCAGAACTGAGTCCGATCCATGGTTGTGCCTCGACGTATCGGTATGGTGGGTGATACATGTCAAGTGGTATCCAACAGGAACCCAGTGCTTCGCGGCAGAACATTGTAAGAGAGTAATTTCGCCCATGAGTGGTTTCATGTTGTGTCTGACGGGTGTTTATTATATTGTGAACTGAATGTGTTTGTGCTTTAAACTGTTGGATGGACAAAACACGTCATTTGAATGACACCTTCAAATGACTTGTTTTGTCCAACCAACAGTTTAAAGCACAAACATATTCAGTAAGTGTCAGAACATTTGTCTCCTCTTTCTATATATCATTTTTTTAATCAAGTTCGAATGGCATTTTTCCTCCCTGCTCAAACAAATTGCACAGCGTGTAGAGGAGACTTCATCCGAATGACTTCAAGCAGACTCTGTGTGACTGCACCCGAAGCTACACATCCAAACTTCACAACAGTTACACAGTTCTACCAAAGGCAAATGTAAAAAGCAGGCAACAACCAACAAACGTGTACATAGTAGACGAGAGGATTTGGGTTGTAGACAACTGCATTTCATGGGTGACCATGCATTTCTGGGTTTGAGTAATCCGAGAAAAGTTCAGGTGAGGATTTGAAAGGATAGGATTTGGAGGTGAGGACTTTGAAAATACAAAAGGAAAAACATGAAGGAGTGATTTTTCTTTCAGGGTTCCAGATTTATAGAGAGGGAGTGACTGACTATACTGCTCAGAGTAGGGTGACACTTCACACAGACGGGCTACACTGTGATGTTTCACTCAAGTGTGTGCTGCTCGATGATAACCTCACATCTCTGAGAGCCAAAAAGCTTTTTATTTCCTGATTAATCGTGCATTTGTTTTATATGATTGGGTGTTTGTGGTGCTGTGATTGGGGTACTTCTTAAAATGTCTCTGCTATAAATGAGGCTTTTCTACGGAAATCACTGACAATCTGGAGAGAATAACCTCTGGAAATGATGCTCGGAGAGAAGAAAATGGTTCAGTTTCGGAACAATGGCTATTTGATGTTCCGTGCATAATCTAATGCAGTATCTGGTTGGAAAAGCTAGTTTGGGATGCATGAATTGGAGGACAATATCTGAAAACTGGCATTTACAATAATTTACTTTACAATTACAAACAGCCAGCAGTGTTTGCTAATACACTGCCAGAAGTTTACCCTCTTCCTCTCTTAATGAGTGCTGTCATGCTGATGTACAGCTCAAATAAAAACTAAAGGGAAAACATAACATAGATACACTACAGGAATATTTAAGACAATCTTCAAGGAACCCTTAATATTTTAAGATGTCTTGGACGTGACTATTGCAACTTGGAACTCTTTCGGATGATTTAAATTAGAAAACATGGCCTACGTCCAGACTACAGCCATGGAGGGAATGCTGTGAGTTGTGGTAAACTTTCTGTGTCATTTAAAGTTGGCACCAGTACCTTTGCACAGATAATAGCCAATAATTCTTGTGTTGCATTTAGCTGTCGTTATGTTTGCATCCGGGGTATTGATCCTGCTAAGTATTTCAAGATGATCATCGAGTCCAGTATTTTCTCTCACTCTCTCTCGTTAATTGCTCCTTTACATCATTAAGAGTGTGCCATGTTTTAACAGCAACATCACTAAGTAGCCCTTCTATATGAAGTGTTTGCCTCATCAATTATTCCTCAGCATTAAAGGCTAAGTAAGTGGGCTGTTTTGCAGATGTCAGGGCTGGAATATATCAGACTGCCTGTTTGGACCATCTATAACAGAGGTGCACAACTCCAGTTAATGGATGACACTTTAACGGTACAGTATACGGACAGGAATGAGTGCTTACTACTAGCTAGCAGGAGTGAACCATCTTTAGAGGATTTTTGTCCCCTGGTTGGTTGTTGGTTGATTAAGGGGTTACGTCAGATTATTTTAAGTGGGTTTGTATGAGGTTCTTATGTCAATGTATGACCTCAATAGATGGTGACTTTCCCATTTGGAGAAGTAGCAGGAGTACCGGAATGGAAGCTAAGCAAGGTACTGCTGTGGTGGGTGGCAGCAACAAAATACATTTAAACCCTATTCATTTAATTGTAATCTTTATTTAAAATAAATTCACCTCTTTGCCAATTTAAATCATTATATCGCTCTCCTCAAATTCACCAGACTCCTTTGACAAAAACGTCAAACGTTTATCTTGCAGAACGGAGTTGCTGGTGTGCTGCAGCGTTGACCGGTTAGTTATTTCTTTTTATTGTGTGCCTTTGGTGCTCTGAAAGGTTAGTTTGGATACAAGCTAACGTGTTAAAACACCATAGTCACACAATGAACTTACTGATCGAGGCAGCGGTAGACAAGCAACTCACTTGTTCGGCGAGGTAAAAATGGCTGCTTTTGTCAAATGAGTCGGGTGACTTCGAAGAGAGCTGAGATGGATCAAACATACAGCATACAACAAAACTAATAACAAGTGTTTTCATAGGTGGGAATTTTAGGTGGCTGCCCTCATCCACAGTGGTAAGTTGCCTATCTACACTGCTTCTCCAAACTCAAGACCACCGACCTCCATCTACTCTAAGTAATACAATGAATATGAATACATACTTCATACAACCCCACTTCAGAAAATAAACTAACCCTTTATATTTACATTTAAACATCACATACTTCCAGTCCTGGTCTGATTTAAATCTGGAATTAAACACCTATAAAATGCAGAGAAGTCTATCTATAATGTGATGATAATAGATCTATTTTAATTATCTGCTGTGGTTAGCTACAGCCAGAACTAAAAATATTTTCCCAAATTATTGGCTGTTAATCAATAACTGTTTATGCATTAAGGCATTTAGAATAACGAAAGTCTGATTTTTGCAGGTTGACTAATGTCAATGGGTAAAAATGAAAAGCAATCACAAAGTGCTGCAGGATAAAGAAAAAATTGATAAAAATCCATTCTATTATTCCATTTGTTCACTTAATAACTCAAACTGATTATACAGTTCGTGTTACCTGAATAAAGGAGATTAAGTCTGTATTTCAAGTGAACATTTGAAACTTTGCTCATGCTGTCAAAACCCTCAGTCTCACCCAAAATTGGTTTGAATTGGCTCGGCGTGAATCGGCGCTTAACAAGCGGGGCGTTTCATGTAGATGCCACAGCTCGCGCAAAGCTTCACCCACACGTCCTCCTAACATGGCCGTGGTGCTTTAGGAATTACTTGTCTTGTTATGAAAATTACGGTGGACGTCCACTGACGTGAAAAACAAATTAAAAGTATTTTTATTCCTGAGATATCCATCACATTATGGCTGGCAAAGTTCTAGTCAGACACAAATCAGTGATAATTGCCGTCACACTTTGGCTAATTAATTTGTAGCTCGAAGCAGATTTTTAATGAGGAACACAAGAGTTTTTGCTTTCAGGGTATGAAAGTAAAGTGAAGACCGTAGAGTACTGATTCATCTGCTAGGAATAGTTTTAGATAGTTTCGGACAAAATAACATATCAGAGAAAACATTTTAGATATCTGTTTGAGGTATAAGTATCAAATAAACTTGAAACTTGTAAGATGTATGCTGGTTGTTATTAAAATGTATATGGAAGTCCCTTTACGTTTTGTGCCTGAAGCATCAGAACCAAAATGATTAACTGTGTAGCCCAGTGACTGGGATCTAGTTTGGAATCCTTTTAAAGATGCAATAGTAAATATTCGAGTCCTGTCAAATTCCGAATGACAAAAAATACTAACTGTAGCTTCAGATAGCTAGCTAGCTCATTTAGCTGTGCAGCTAGGCGCTCAGACCGGAAGCCTCGAGCACCGAGGAATGCGTGTGTTTCCAACCCTAGTGTGGAACCTTTCAACCGGGATGAGTTGAGGCTTGCTGATTAGAATGCTAATTTCAGTACATATCTCTGTAACACAATACAAAGCCATCAAAATGTCCAAAGTGTTATTTTTTTATGTTTTCAAATAGAATTCTTACATATTTCACTGTTAACTATTGAGGTCATTTTTGAGGATGCAATATTAAGAACTAGCGTCCTTTCAAATTCATACTCCCACAAATCAGGTGCAGCATATCATCAGAAAAAACACTAACTGCTGCTAACGGCAGGTACCATTAGTTTGTTAGCTCAGCTAGCAGATCGATTGGGACCTCGAATCACTGGGGAGATGTTGGTGTTTACAACATTAGCAAAGGGGCTTCGGACCGTTATAGGCCAGAGCTAGCTGGTTAGCTTGCGAACTTTGGTTGATATACCTGTGGTTTGGGTTAGGGTTAGTTTCAGCTTCTCAATCAGAAGGGTAAGCTGTATATTCTCATTTATGTGATAGCACACTGAATATTCGGAGGGTTTTGACTGTTGGTTCGACAAAAGAAGCAATAATCAAATGAGAATATAATCGTGAGATTATCGATAATTAAAATAATCGTTAGTTAAGCCCTGCTTAAGAATCTAATTTGACCCTTGAGGATGGAGTTGTGCATCTCTGGTTCCTCATGTTTTTAACTGTAAGCTACAAGTACAATGCAGGTGCCTCGTCAAGTCCTGAGCCAAGAGCATCACCATCAATGTCATCATCATCACCATCATCATCTGCAGCCAAAGACGATGGAACCAAATTTGTAGTCACACATGTCAAACCCCATTCTAGCCAGGGGTGAAGTGCTGAAGAATTAAAAAAATAACGACAGTAAAAAATATCCAGGAAAATATTTGGCCAATAAACGAACAAAAGAGCCAAAATAAGCTTTAAAGAAACTAAAAGAAAAAGCTACATTGGTTCCACAATGCTTGACCGCATCCTCATCATCACCACATGAAGAACAACACGGTTGCGTGGGGCTGCTGCGTCAGCCGCTACATCGACAATACAATAATCTACAGCACCACCACCATGATCAACACCACCATTACCCCACCTATATGGGAGCCTCTAAATCCTACCCCTATATCTTGACCCCCTCGGAGCCGTACACGTTGTACCCCTCCCTATAAGTGGCTAGATTCTGGGTGCTGGGGGAGGGGCTGGGGCAGTGGGGGGGGCTAAGGTCCACCTTCATGCGCTTGGCTTCGGCCCGTGACTTGTAGCAGAACTCGACCAGGGCTACCAGCATGGCCAGGCCAAGGCCGCCCACAAGAATGTAGAAGACCCCGGCCACGTTGGACAGGCTGAGAGCCTGGGACGACTTGTCCTGGAGAGAGGGAGGGGGGTGGGGTTTGGGGAAGAGCGACCAACGAGTGTCAAGGGGTCAAATGGAAAAGGAAGCGAAGAATGGGGGAAAAATTGAAAAGAAAAAGGGGGGAAGGAGCGCAGTGGGATAACGATGGTGGATTAAAGAGAAGACGCGATTAGGAGAGAGGATCAGTGCAGTGAGAGGTGGAGGGAGTAACAGGAGTAAGGAGCCAGAAGAAGGAAGCGACGGAGAAGAAAAGCAAGGAAGCAGGATGCGAGAGTGTGAAGAAAGAGTAGGGAAAAAAGCAGAAAGAGAAAATAGGATACAGTGGGTTAGTCACAGAAATGGAGATTGTCAGAGAAAAAAATCATTTAGTGAAACAGAGCGGCGTTGTAATGTGCTATTCTATGATACTGACATTAAAACTATAATACAATTACACTCTACAACTACAAATCATACTACTACAAGCACAACAGCCGCTACATACAGTACTACACATCTGTGACAGTCAATACAACTATTCTACATGTCAATATATTTAACAAAGTTAAATCAAAGCAGCTTGAATCAACATCTAGTTTAAGTCAAAAAGAGACAATAGCAGGTTGTAATCTGAGCCGTGATGACATTTCATTGCAGTTTGAATGGAATTTAAAGGCTCCAGTAGTGTAAACATCTACAGTAGAGCAGCTCCTATGTTCTAAATTGTAAACATGTGAGTGTTTGAGAACTTATTTCCTACTCTGGAATGAATGTTTCGACTGTGGGAAGACATATGGAAGGCTGTAGCTCTTTAATAGCAAAATGCTAATAAAAAGTACGGTATCGCTTTATATTACAGGTCCATCATTTTCGACTAATCTCACACGAAATTTCCTCAGAATGAACTACATCATTTGGTTTCTGAATATAAGGCAAATGAGTAAGAAGTGAGATGTGAGCTCACAGTATATGCAGTTGTTTATTCCAGAGGGAAGAACTGCTCCACTTAAACCAAGCAATTATTAATTCAGTGTTTATTTGTTGTTGAGAACTTTAATCTCCATTTTTGAATAATTAATTCATTTCAAAACATGAATCAGTAATTAACTTGTAATAGCCTGAATATTTAATTGCAAGTGAAGGCATTTTGCACTTCTTATGACCTGTAAATAGTGCCAAATAACAGAGTTCTTCAAGAGAAATAGGATAATAGGATAATATTCAAAAACTGTGCACCCGTAAAACAAAGCGTTACCACCGCATGTTACTCCAAGTTATAGGAATAACAGATGGCATCCTAAATATGAAGGCTAAAGCCAACTGTTGCTCACAGGTTGCTAAAGCTAATGAGACTGTGGTGTTCTCGTCTGGTTTCAGGTTACCAAACTAGTGTATGACATCAAAACAAAAACATGAAAGTGACAATTGGCTGATGACAATCAACATTTACATCTGTGTTTCTCTAATGCTAACTGTAATGAGAATGGGATTGCCACAGATTGCTACAGAAACTGAACAAGAATTTGAGTCAATCTGATGCAAAATTAAGCGAATGTCCACCATCAGAATAGAAGGTGTAGAGAAAAAGTTACAACGTAGTCTATTGTGGACATTCAAGGTGTGTTTCAGGCTAAATGAGAGCATTGCTATTGATAAAACAGTAGTTGCAGTAATCTGGAGCGTATTCAGGATGAGAGTTTCAGGCTAGCGTTTTTGTGGGCCGCAGCAGCGTGAGACTGACCTTACTTCCAGAGTCCTTGGGTCCACACTCTCCCTTGTCATACCACCATTTGTTTTTCAGTTTGTCTAAGACGCCTGCTTCGCTCAGTTTCAAAACTGCAAGGTTTACCGGGGTTCTTCGCGTGTAAAAATAACATAAATAACATCATAGGTCATGTTATTTTATGTTATTAGAGTATTTCACATTTGCATTGCACAGCTCAGTCACATAGAAAAAGGTACTTTTTGTTCAGATCGAGTGACCTAGCATGGATCCCACTGAGTACATGTGTGTATGCTCGTTGAGGAGGGGCTGGGGGGAGCGAGGAGCTAAGGCGAGCTACAGACATATGAGTGGGACCCACCTTTGTCACTTCAGGTAACACACCCATACTGCCCCAGCTGGTCCTACGCTGAACACTGGAGAGGCAACTACTGTAAAGCCAGGACTATTGGCGTCAGGCCAGCACTGTGCTACGACTGGGAGAGCGAGCTACAGAGAGACTGACTTTAAGGAGGACTTCTATCTTGTGGCAGGTATGATCTTTTCCTAACACTGATCCAGAAGGTTTTGCCTGAAACTAACCAGAGCCTAAGTACAGCACTGTCACAAGAAGACTTTGCCATCATATCCAGATATCAGGTACAAGGGATTAGTCAAGACGCCGTCTCCAGCTCATCCATCTCAAGTTGCTGTAAACGATGAGGGGTACACAGAAAAAAGATCTCAAGTCTTGAGCCTGATGACACTGAAACATTGCACCCAAAGACTAAATTGTCATCAGGTGACAGTCGATGGGTTCTGAGGTTGTTTTCATAGCTACGCTGTTTGCGTGATTTTAAAGGATGGCAAGTCTGCTGGTCTGTCAGACTGAAACGTCTCATCTATTGGAACTGCCATGAGATTCAATCTGTACCGACATTCACGTTCCCCCCAAGATCAACTGTAATATTTTGGGAGATCCTATGACTCTTCCTATCAAGTCCAAATTATAATCATTCTAAAACTTTGATTTATGACTAAACACCAAACTGGATTTCCATCAGCCTCACCTGTACTTTGTGTTTAATGCTAATCAGCGAGTTTCCACTGTTTCACAGGCCCAGAAAAGACGTACTAAGCAACTTTATATCAATGGGAGAAGTGACACCTTAAGTGACACCTTAATTATGTGACAAAGTCTTTAAATTTGTACACCAAAGCAGTGACTGCCAGGCAGGGAAATTAATCAAAGTGGTATAAATTGCTCTCTATTTTTGTAAGAATCAATTTACTCTCAAACAACAGAGATAATAAATACACTTTCAAGACCTGAAAGTGACATGAGAGCAGGATAAATGTTTAAATCCTTAACACAAATAGAGAAAAAACTGAACCCTAAAAATAGACTTGTTGAAATCTGACAAACGAACCAGAGATGTAGGAAACATTATCCAGTAATTGCATTCTGCTGCCTTCAATTATTCATCCTCCACTATGCCTCAAGTCAACCTGAGCCTAAAAGAATCTGAGAGCTACAATTACACTGGGGTCTCGTTTTTCCATTAAAACCTGGTTTGCCTGCCATGTGCTGGAGCAACACATTCTCCGTTGTAGAAGTGATAAGGGTCAGTTTGGTGTCTCTCTGTCTCTCTTGCAATCCGACTCTCACTCGAGTCTCCCCGTCCTCTCGCTCCTCTCCCCAGAGCTGCCACTAGGGGGCGATTATTCCTGCCTTGACAGTAATTGCTCTCTTTATTTTTTCCACCTGAACACTCTTCGCATTACCTCACACTCTGTCCTTTCGGTGGGGTGGGGGGCATTATCTGATCAGTACTTAAAGTTATTATCATGAGGTTTGCTTGATTTATCTCGGCAGGCACTCACCTGCAAAAGGGGGACATATTTCCCTGAATGATACTGACAGTGAACGACTTTCTGATGATTCCACATAAATTATAAAACACATCGATCTTTTTGAAAGCGCGTGTGTTCCCGTTTGGGTTTCAGCCAATTGATTTCTTTCAGAACCGCCTCATTTGACGTTTTTTTTCAGGAAAGTAACATTCTCTTTCTTTGTGTCTCAACAAGCTCATGGGTTTCACCTTCATCACTGGGTCTGAACCTTTTTCACAAAAAGGCAGACACCACTGACAACGGATGCAACATTGTGCCTATTTCTGTAGAAGCAGGGTGTCTCGGGAGATTTTACAGTGTCACTTTTGCCCTCCCTGTTTGCTTCTCGACTCTTCGCCAGGGCAGATGCATGCGTTACGCTCCCAGGACGGGGGCCGTTGCGGGCTGCTAGCCGGTGAGCGGCCCCCGTCCCCCTAGTGGTGGGGTGGGCAGACAGAGAGGGCTAACCTTGGAATCCCCTCCCCCGCTGCCACATTCTCCTTTGTCATACCACCACTTGTTTTTCAATTTGTCCAACAGGCCCTGCTCGTTGAGCTTTAGAACGGCCAGGTTGACCGCGTTTCTTTAAGTAAAAAAAGGAGGGACAGATAAGATAGTTTGGTCAGAGCAGAGGATGGGGTGGGTGGGGGGCAGACAGACAGACAAGATGGACGTGGACCACAGCCGGGAGGGAAACGAGGAGGAGAGGGGGGAGAAATCAGAGGGGTTGAAGGGAAAAAGGTGGGTTAGTGAGGGAGGATGCACCCCAGACAACACTCTCACTCTTTATCTCTCTACATGAGGTCCTTTTTAAAAATATGTTCCCCTTTTTCAAAAAAGACTTTTGGTTATTCTGTTTGCTCTACTGTATCTCTCCTCTGTCGCTCTTCAGTATCAGGCTGCGAAGAGAGGACGCTTGACAGCGAGTGTCAGATTCCTGGTATAAAGTGTGTTAACCAGGTCTTTGCAGCCTGCTGATGGTGCTCTTCTCCCCTCTTACGGCTCCCTTACCTTTCTACTACTCTCTCTCTGTGTGTGTGTGTGTGTGTGTGTGTGTGTGTATGTGTGTGGCTCCAGTTTCCTGCAGCCCTCCTGCTCACACCCCTGAAGGGATTGACCTCCAAACAAAAATTCAGGGACAAGGGGCTAAATACAAGGCAATCAAGCTGCGTGTGCACATGTATACAGCTAAGCTTTTTTATATATCTGGCAAGAGCGGCTCATTATTTTGGTACACATTCAAAGTCACCCTCCTGAAATTTGACATAAAAATATGTAAAACAGTTGTCTGTTGAAACAGTTGTCATTATTGCCCTGCAGTGCAGTTGAAAGCGTGGGTTTGTTTTAAAGTTTTAAAGGTTGCTGCTTTGGGAAAAGCTTCAACGTTTTGGATCAGCTTTTTGACATTCTTTTCATGATGTCAGCGTTGGCTCGGTTATCTTTAAATGAGCTTTTTTTAACAGCAAAGCCTACCTTGTGAACACTTTGCCACGTAGCAGCCAAGTCTCAGATGTGACACGTCTGAGCATCTCGGTGGCCCCTCAGTATCACCAGAAGACTTTAAAGAATCCAACTGCATGAGCAGTTTATATGGGACATGAAGTATAAGTATCGTAAGCTTAAGTCTGGTTGTTTTTTCTTGCAAAAGTGACATGTTGAACATCTGTTTCTGGCAATGATAAATTATGTAATTTTCTCGATTTCTTTCAAGAAAAACACATCTTCCGGCCTGTTTGCATGCTGTTGGGGTTCAGTGGGTTAACGGATGTTATCCTCTGAACTGAAGTCACATTCTTGTTGTTGCATGAAGATTAAAAGTCACATGACGGTAGGTTTTGTGCTCCACAGACGGTAAATGGGATGGATTGGCGTATCACCTGCACACAACATTGGACTTTGTCGTATACGATGGCAATTAGAAAGACGAAAGTCAAGTTTTGTAACATGCATGCATATTTGAGTGTATGATTCAGTAGATTATATTGAGCTGAAGCATATAAAAAGAGTGCCCTTCATAGGACAGACAGTCCACCAGAAGGAAATGTGGCAGACAAACCACTTTCAACTTGATTATTCCTGCAAATGTCTGTTGATTGCCTCAGTATGTGGCCCGTTCCCTCACTCTTGATGTCCAGAGGAGTGTCGACAAAATGTGGCTGCAGGAGATGACTGATTTTGTCAATTCGCTCCCTCCGTGCCCTTTATAAATTCATTTTGTCCTGTCTCTGCCGCTGCGGTACATCTCTGCTTTGTATAGCGACCTGTAAAAGACTTTCCTGTCGCTCTTTTCTCCCGCCGCCTCCCTCTGCTGACCACTCCTTTGTTTTCCCGATGCTGCAATCAGCCCGACTAATCTCCCCACGAAAAGGGCACTGCAGTCACTGCCTGCCTGCTTGTTTGTTAGTCCGTACACCTGCCTATCTGGAAGTCCCATCACTCGTGACTGAAAGGCTGTCACTTTGGAATCAAGGAGGCATGTGAGAGCAAAGGGGCGAGCTCACTGATTAAATAAAAGTCGAGAGATTTAGAGAGGGGACAGTGTTCTCCTGGGTGGTCTGATCTACAAGCCATGGGTAATCTCATTAACGTAAAGAGGTATGGATGAAAAACAGTTCAAACATGTCTTTGTCATTCATGATATAAAAAAAAAAAACAGTCACATTAATAATCACTTCAGGAAAGCATACACATTCCTATCATTCATCCTAATCATCAGGGTATTCATTCTCCTCGTCAACATCATCAAGTCTAATTAGAGCTGCGATCAGTTCACCGAGAGGAGCGACAGGCTCACCTGACGTGCGCGCTCCCAGCCACACGTGTGCACCTGGTAGGTCAGGTTTTCCGCTGATTGGGAGAAGCCAGAGACAACCGTGGATAGTCCCAGCAATGTGTTCTGGGGGGGTGAGAGGGGGCTTAAGAAGGGAGCTATCCACCCGCTGTCTGTCACTTTTCCCTCATAAACGGAAAAACCTGTTGACGGGGAAAGTGACTGGGGTTTTCTCTTTTTGGAGGGACTCGTTTGCGCCGCACACAGAGGAAAGTTATAGGACGGGATGTGAGGCTGATGTGCTGTTCGCATTTTTTTGTTTGTTTCTTTGCCTTTCACAAGAAATGCTGACGGAGAGAGAGAGACGGAGGGAGAGAAGAGAGAGCAAGTTGTCCGGCTTTGCTGAATTTAGTCAATTATTTTCCCCCCAGAAGACAAAGTCTCCATACTGCCGTCACAGTCTCCTGGAAAATGAATTATCTGCATTGCCAGCACACCGGAGTGAAACCTGTTGGGACTGTTACTGTAGGCTCAAGTTAACAAGACGGATAAACAAGCGTCTGCCGAGGGAAAAAAAATCAAAACAAAAGGACTGACTGGGACTTTCTCACTCAATTCCTCCAGCTTGTGCTCTCCTTATTAAAGTTTTAGCACACTGTTCTCCTTGATCTGGGTTTGTAATTTGCCGTTTTCCGATCAACTTTTGGTGTGGGATCCTGTATCACGTATCAGTTTCTAGTCCCCCCATTGGCCAGGCCCCTCTACTTCCTGTTTCTCATTTTTCTGTCTCCCGTTCGTCTATAAATTCCCCCTCGTGGCTCTGGATGTTAGCGGCAAGCAGTCTGAGGTTCTGCCACTCCTCGCGGTCATATTCAGTTCATAAATCTCTCCTATGATAATCATAATCATCATCATCAACATCATCATCATCATTATCACCATCACGACTACCATCTCCCTAGGATGAAAAGGAACAAAGAGACGAGACGACAGGAAAATGGACAGAGTTACCTGTGAGGTGGCCCTGTGGAGGAAGAGAGGGGGTGATCGAAAGAGGGGAAAAGAGAGGGGACGCGGGCATGAAGGGACGGACGAATGAGAGCGACGCAGGACTCAGAAAATGGAGCTAAACGGGCCCTAAATTAACAAAGAGATGGCAGAAGAGTGTGAAGAAAGGGAGAGCGTTTACAGAGAGAGAGAGAGAGAGAGAGAGAGAGAGAGAGAGAGAGAGAGAGAGAGAGAGAGAGAGAGAGAGAGAGAGCGAGAGAGAGACGGACAAAAAAATATAGAGGCCAGAATGGGGAAGATAAAGAAAAGTATGATGAAACACATAATCTGCATGTTCAACATCTAAATCGCTGCTGCTGGGTGAAAACCGCCAAACTGCCTTTTTTTTGCTTTTTGGGAGTCTATAATAATACAGGCGTAAATTGCTCTTGCGCTGTAATCTTTAACAATGATTTTTTTTTTTCACCGTTAATTTTTTGCGGGTGAGACGTTTTTTTTTTCCACCTGACAGCAGTGACAGGTTAAATCTGAATGTAGCTTTAAAAAAAAGGCACAGCAGGGTAGGTGGAATATCGCAGCAATAGTACAGTATCAGCTCTGCTACTGTCTACTATTGTTACACTATTCCACCCACCTTAACTGTGAGCCTTTCGGTGTGGCAATCCCGTATCCTTTGGAGTCCAGGTTCCCTCCGACTTTCATGGTGTCGCACGGCTTGCGCTGCTCCGTGTACTCGTTCATGGTGGACTCCAGGAGGAAGGCGTACTTCCCCTTGGATTTGCGGACCCTCGCCACGCCCTCCGCTGTGGTTTTGGTGAAGACGGTCGGTTCGGCCGACTTCATATACGACCACATCTTCTCGTACACGGCTATTTTGGACCTCTGCGGTGGAGGGGGAGAGAGCGGAGGTTAATGAGAGAAGAACGGGCGTCATTTTGCGAACATATGAGGACAGATTTTCTCACAGATGACGGTTTTCGTGAGGCGAAGACTGCCAAGGGAAGAGAGACCATGTTGGCCAGGCCGCTTACAAATGATTACACTTCAGGCAGAGAGATAACAGACTGAGAAAACACAGCCATGTCACTCCTAAACTACCTCAATCTCTGACAGCTGTTGATAAGGACGAGCATTGTGGATGAAAGGTCTCACAGGAAAAGAACAAAAAGGGACGTTTTCGGCTTTAGTTTGCAGATTCAGTGAAACTCAGTAGCGAACAGTTTGCACTGAAGTGACCCCGTCAAACAGGCTTCAGGCAGTTCGACAAAACTGTAACAGTAGGAGCTGAAGGTATTGTGGAGCTGAGGTATTGAGTCATCCAATCCTGGGAATTACGGTCAAAACAAACAATGAACACAAATCTGAAAGAGGGAAAACACACAGAGTCAATACACGAGAAGCTAATTAGCTGACGGGACGCAGGAAACAGATGGGACAACACACAATGACAGAAAGTACAACAAAACATGACACACAAGGAGAGACTCTTTCAATGACACTCGGGTTTGTTCAGAGTCAACCTTACATCCACTGTCCTATAGCTACAAATACTGCCAAAAGTTTGAGAAAAAATACAGAGCCCAGCTGTTTTTGTACATTACTGAGCCCTTAAAAAAACATATATATGTGACCTGTCAATAGGAAGGACTCTACTCTGGGCTGAGAACCACGGACATTATTGGCTTTTCAGAGGATTTGTCGAAATCTAACAAAAAATACTGAACACTGCTTCATTATTTCAGAACGCCGCGTTGCTGTTGACACATCCGTGCTCTGTTTGCACTCCAGGACGCCCCTGCGCACCTCACTGATGCCCAAAGCGTTCTCGCAGCTTCTCTAGCCACAGATTTGATTATTCAAATCAACATGCTGATTCTCACCGAGACAAGTGGGATGAATCTGAGACGGAGAGCCGAGAACAACGAGCACTATTCATTGAGAACACACAATGACATTCGATGCCGTTTACTGATTGGGCACGAGTGCTTTTTTTTCCCCCGTGCCTCGAAAATAGAAAACGGCAGTACAGTTCTGATATGAGACTTGTGCCGTGCGTTTTTACTTCAGTTCCTTTATTGCTCCAGCTTCTCGTGGAGTCGAACAAACCGCCGAGGCTGATTTTCACTCATATAGTCCTTGAGTGAAATTACACCGCTGATGGAGGGGCTGTGTCTTCCATCTTCCATTTTGATCCTCTGGCACATAACGACATTTATAACCACATTTAAAATGTAACACTACATCTCCCTCGACAAGTCAGCCATCAATCCTGCTTTAAATGAGTTTATGACGGGAATAGTGGCATACTGATCCGATTGTGCAGCCGCTATGAATTTAGTCGCCTGCTGCGACAGAGGAGCTTCTCATAGGACATCTGTCGGGCGCGACGCAATAGATTGTATTATATCGTGCATGTACCATGCATACGTGTACTCTGTATGTGTGTGTGTGTAAAGTTTTGTGTTTTCCTGTGTGTGTGTGTGTGTGTGTTGCCTGTGTGTACTCAAGGGTGAAAATAACAAGCAGAGGAGTCAAACTGTCATCCTCCACAAGCGGCCTGTTTCTTTCTACTCTCTCTCTCTCCCGGTGATAAAGTGTTATTCTGTCGCTCTGCAAGCGACTAGCCATGGCCTCAGCCACCGAATCCAGCGCCCGGGGAGATGGTGCGCGCGCGTGTGTGTGTGTGAGTGTGCTACTAGTGCGTGACGGACACCTATCCCATAATAATGTCACTCATACCAAGAGGGCCAGCGAGCCCCTCGCCTCTCGCCCGTCTATCTTTTCTCTCTCTCTTTTCTCCATCTACCAAAGTCCATCAGAGATTTTAGAAAGAAAAAAGAAAAACGCTTCTCATCATGCACTTCTCTACACCTTTAGCCTCAAGCTTAAGCCATCCATCCATCTTTCACCTATTTTCCACAATTTTGCATGGCTGAAGCATTACTCGCATGCATTTCTATCTGCCTGTGTGTGCGTGCATATATTAGATGAACCGAGAGTGGGAGAGACAGTGATGATGATGACTGTGCATGTGTAAAGCGGCGTCTGGTCTCATCCGGGGACGGATGTGTGACAATACGGCGCGATTCTTTCCAGATTCTTTAACAATGAGCGAGGCTGCGAAGGAGGACATGGATGCTGCGAGTCACCTTCAGGCACCCACGCTATGGAAAAACACTTTTAAATACACATACAAATCTGCGTCGCACACACACACGCATATATGCATACATGCATGCTTACATACTCATGCGAATGCACACACACACACACACACACACACACACACACACACAGATAATTAATGGTGGTGGCGAATCCCCCTCAGCTGTGGGAGAGTAAATTGCTTTTTCACCCTCTACAGATTTCAGCCCGCTCGTTATGTTGATGATGCCAGAGCCGCTCACAGAAGCACAAACTGTCTGCTACAACCTCCACCTCCCCCTCCCCCCACCCCCCACAATACACACACTAGTGCACACATCTTTACAAAGCATAACTGTAAATTGCTACATACACACACGCACAAACACACAACGCGCGGGCTCGCAAACAATCCTGAGTATTCCCCGCGGAGCGTGACGATGTGACAGGGCAGATTTGTTTTTGTCCATTTGATGACACTGGTGTTTTGCCCGGGTCCGCAGAAAAAATAAAAAAAGAATTCTGTCTT
>CAEMYA010000018.1:5621364-5639584 GCA_903131615.1 Diplodus sargus | reverse complement strand
CGTGACGATGTGACAGGGCAGATTTGTTTTTGTCCATTTGATGACACTGGTGTTTTGCCTGGGTCCGCAGAAAAAAAAATAAAAAATTCTGTCTTCATCAGCACTGTGAGCATTTTTTTGTGCCTGTATGTGCTTATGTAATTGCAATCCACATGGGTGAACAGGTCAATGGGTGAAGGCACTGTGGGTCTCCTCTGGGCCATTCGCACATCATTGTCCAGCACACAATTTACAGTAACAGCTCCCTGGAGTATCTACTGCTCCACCTCTGTCCATCTCTGCTTTTTTTTGCTCTTTATTTAGTACTGTTATCATTATTGCTGTTATTATTTATTTGACAGTGCAGAGGAGTGACTCCAATAAAAAAAAAAAAAACATGACATTTTCTTTTTCTTCTTGTACTCCTTGTAAAACCTTGACATGAACTTTGATGAAACCAGGTGTTTTTCCCAAATTTGCCAAAAAGCGAAAGCCAGATATTTCAGCTTAGCGTCACTTCCAAAATATAAGCCTCTCTCAATTCAAGATCAGGAGAAAGTCATCCATTCAGTCCTCTCCTCCTACCTGGACTATTGTAAATGGGTTTACACTGTCATTAGTCACTCGTCCTTGTCCCACCTACAGCCTGAGCAGATTTCTGCTCTTGGCTTTTGTTTGGCTTCAATAAAGCTGACAACACCTCCCTCATGTTCGTTTCCTCCTCGCTGCCAGTTTATATCAGAGGTTGCTTCGACTCTGCGTTGCTTGTTTTGAAAGTCTTCTTATGTTATCTAACCTCTGTGCCACAGGTACGGCTGTGCTAATCTAAATGTAATCAAAACTGCAATATGGCTTTTTGCGATATACAAATCACAAGAAGCAGCATTTTCTTTTATTTTGATGAAGGTGAAACGTGTGACACAACAGCATTGTAATTAAGCGCTATATGATGCAGAGCGTCGTGGCATCTTGTTCTCCAGAAAACACGCTTGCTTGGTACAGACCCCAACAAATGTCACACCATCATCATGATTTAAATTTTTTCAGTGGAAATGGAAACTGTGATCCAAAATGATCGTTCCTGCAACTGCGATATGTCTCAAAACAATCACAATATGATCTGTTGACTGTGTCAACGGGACAGTTGCTGCACAGCATGGTAGAATGGTATTTTTCACCTCTAAGGGACACCGTCACATTTATATGATGGGCATTTAGACACAAAATTAGCAAAGACAGAGACAAGGAATGTGAACATTGTCATGCATTCCTGAGAACGGTTCTTCTTCAAAATCTCTTAAAAACACACTTCTTTCTCTTGAGTTGCATATTCTTCCTTTTTTAATTTGTTTTTAATGTGTTTGAGTGATTCTTGCCTCGCTTGAATTGCAATGTTGTTTATCATATCCGTTTTTGTCTTTATAAAGCACTTTGTAACTTGCGTCTAAGAATTGATATATAAATCAAGTTAACATGCAGGCTTAATAGCCTGCAATCTTCTTTTTCTCTTTCTGTCGCTCACATTTTGCTGGCTTATTGCCATGTTTCCAGATGTATCGCTGCGAGCAGCTGTTGACGATTTGAACAGTGAGAAACCTTTGGAGTGAAAGTGTTTTGTACCTGTGTGCGCTAGATACAAACTAAGCAGGGCGCCTTGCAGGAATACTGTTCCACTGCACCATCGGTCACTTTTTCAGACTGTTGTGTTCTAGATGTAAATAAGATCATTGTATGTAAATGTGTTCTTTAAATCATTATAACGTGTATGGGCACTCTGAGATTTTGAGATTGTGACTAGAATTCAAAATGTCGTTCTGTATGCAGCAATAACAGCGAGACCAGCTGGATGAAAATAGTCCTCCTGCAGGTCGTCTGAGACTTGAAGGCTTTCTTCCCATCTTGAGCTCAGTAGCAAATTAAACTTGGTTAAAGCCTGAAACCTCAGTAGGAATTAAGTAAATGAGCGCAAGAGTCCATACCCTGAAGAACTCCTTTGTAGAGCCTGAGTCCAGTGTCCCGTAGGCTATCTCTGTCTGCTTGGCCAAGTCCTCTGCGCTCTCTATGGGCGACACCATCCTCTCCACGGTGAGGAAAGCCGCCAGGTTGGCCGTGTAAGAGGAGATGATGATAAGGGTGAAGAACCACCACACCCCTCCGACAATACGTCCAGACAGAGACCTGGAGAGAAGACAGATGGAGGAGAGAAAAAGGGACAAAACAAGGAAGAAGAGAGGTCAAGATTAAGCAGATAAAGGGAAAGAATTGCAGATGAGAAATTAGCAGAAGGACGAGCGGAGAAAGACAAGGATGAAGGTTAAAGGGATAAAAGGAATGTAAAAGAGCGACGGAGGGAAAAACAGAGAAGGAAACATAATTAAGGTTAACTCCTCAGAGATATGCAAAACAAAACACTGTATTTTTTTTTCTCTACGCCACTGTGTGCGTGACTGTGAAAATGACAAGACCGCCAAAGTAATTGTCTCTCAATAATCAAACCAATTCGGCGCGAACAATAACAAAGGCAACATGAAGCCGATTGTAATCTAGGCGCTCCTCCATCTCTCTCGCTCTCATCCCTCTCTTTTTCTCTTTCTCCATGTTTACGCTCTTTATCTACCAATTGTGAGCATCAAAGTAAGAGGCACTTCAGTTTGTTTGTGCAAACTTGTTTCCATTGTCTAAAGGGGACGAGAGCGAGCAAGAGTGAGCGTGTTAAAGGAAGAGGAGAGAGATGGGAGAAGTTAGCCGAATGTGAAGTTCTGTTTTTCGCGACCTTGAAACTCAACGTTCCACGTTTTAGAAAAGGAGTAAGAAAGTAACGAAACCTACATGTTCTTACAGTTCCTCTGTTTTCCTTTAAGTATATATATAAAAAGAAATTTATCAAGCCACTGCATTCATCTAGAATCAGTTACAAAGTGGTGAGGACATGCACCCAGTGTCCCCGGTGTGAATGATCTATGTTGACTTGACTTTCGTGTGCTGGTAGCAGTATAACAGTATCAATATACATTTAGTAGACACTTTTGTCCAAAGCGACTTACAGTTATTCACTGACGGCAGTGGCAGCCATGCAAGGTGCCGACCAGCAAATCAGGAGCAGTTTGGGGTTCAGTATCTTGCCCAAGGACACTTCAACAAACAGACAAGGGGGAATCGAACCAGCGACCCTCTGATAATAAATGCTGGCTCTACCCCTGATCCACAGCCGCCCAATGTGCATCCATATATTTATATTTATGACAACCATAGTTGATATACTTTGTTGCAAGGCTTATTTACTCATCCGACGAGCCAATCTTCATTCAATATTCATTCTCCTTTTAGCTCTGTTTTTGGTCTCTACCATCTCCTCAGGGAAATGTCTGCCCTCTTAGCGGCTAAAAGCTCCTCTTTGTTCAGCGGCGACTTCCTAACTTTTGTTTGCCACTTGGTACTTGGGAAGCTGCTGTAGAAGCAAGAACCAGAGAGAACCAAAACGGTAAAGTTGGGAGTTGTAAAACAAAACCAATGAGCTTAAGAATGCGCTGACACTAGATCTGGGGGATTATCCTCACAGCCCCTTCACATAAAACTCTGCACTTCTGATCCTTCGTTATTATAAAAGTATTGATTATAGCTGCTCATATAGAATTGGGGTCGGAAAACTCAAACAAGCCCTCAGAAAATAAGCCTTGACTTAGTTTCTTGGACAGGTAGCTGTCTGTCCATGCGGCCACTCTGACGTGAAAGCAGTGTTACGTGATTTATTTTTAGGGTGGGATGGGTTTTGAGGAGGTGCCCGCTGGAGAGGAGGAAAGGGGAGTGAGAGAGCTGAGAGGCGCAGTGATGCCTGACTCGGCATAAATTGTCACCTTTCCGAGGAACTCCGCATTCTGCTGCTGTTCAAAAGCCAGCACACCTCTTAATCCTCGCACACACGCGCCTACACACACACACAAATTGATGGCATGTGTCCTTGACGCATTGATCTGTTAGTCTGAATTAATGAACCTGCCATACACTATTCCTCAGAGAGAGTACTTAAACTCATTAGCAGACAGTGGAAACACATTTTCAGTCGAAAGCATTGGACAACCATTGTTGCTTTTAACGTAAACACAGGCAATGACTATAACAATGTGATAATGATATCAATGCTCAGAACATGTTGATAATTATCACGTGAAGGAGAAGGAAGGCGACGAGCTTGGACGATATGTATAGGAGCTCATCATCATATTTTCTATGGGGTCTCGAACAGAGGCCACCAAGGGCGTGGGATCTGATCGGTTAGCTGGTAAATGAGCTGTGACAGCATTTAATCTGAGCTGATGGAGTGCCTGTGTGATTTAAATAGACATCCGAACAGAAAGAGGGGGAAGACAGAAGTAAGGAAAAAGGAAAAGAGGATGAAACCAGTGAAGACAGAAGGTCGTTCGTTTGGTAGCTTGTTGGGTGAAGGACAAGTCGTGTGTTCATGTTTAATAGAATATGAGGTCCCCATCTACACGGACTGGAATAGATAAATAAATGCAAAACTAGTGGGCGCATAAAAACATAAAAGCATGAAGTAGGCTAGAAACCCGGCTCGATTCTCCAGCAAAAATGGAGGTTGAATTACAGCACAAGGGAAGAGCGCCAGCCATTGTGCAACCAAAACAGGCAGAGGCGTCGGTGTCACAGGTCCCCAGGTTATGATGAAACAACTGGAATAGCTGCGGAAACGCTACACTGCAAAATAAAAAGAACCACGCTGATGGAGGAGGTAAAGAAAGCGTAGAGGAAGAGTGACAGAAACCGAGGTAAAACAAGAAAGAACCGACGGGCATTGACTCAAGGCAGAGCATCGGTGTCGCGTCAAAGTCTGTTCCCTCGCTCATATTTGTTCCCCCTTAAAGGACTAAGACGGTTCAAAACCAACATTCTTTCCACAACGTTAGCAAGTAACAAAACCTGCCTGCTTATTTATAAAACTGGGTGTTTTACACTGTGCTAGACTGGGATTTCTGGATGAAATTGTGGTTGTAATTCAACAGGGAAACACTATGAGAGGGAGTTTGAAAGGTGTGTCCACTTTGAGTGACGCCTTATTGACTGCCTGATCAAAATTATAATTGGACCCATTTTAAACCCCAGGAGCTTTGGTAGTAGAGTGTTGCTTGTGTGTCTAATACCTAAAATGCAGCACATACAAAGAGAGGGAGGGAGGAAACTAAGAAAAGACTCTGTGGTGGCAATGCACGTAGAGTTTTATAAACTGCCAACTGTTCAGCTGTGAAAATTAACTTATCTAGGGCCCCTAATTTTGAGTTGGCAGAGCGGAGTCAGATTTTGGACCGGAATTTGGCAACAGGAACAAAAAAGCAACAAGTGGGTTTTTTTTTGTGTGTGTGTTTGTGTGTGTGTAAATATTAAAACAGTCAAATTAAACCCTCTGGTGCATAAAATGTGTTTACATAACACAAACCACTTTATTCAGACCTGCTGAACAGACGCATCTTTTATGAAATCAGGATTCTTGTGTCAGAACTTCTGCTGCAACATGAGATTTATGTGAACTCTTTAGTGCACGTCAACAATCGGTTCAGTTGTTCCGTCAGCTGACTGACGTTCCCCTGAACTGCATTCGTCAAAACCAAACTGCTTTTCTAGCTGTATTTCGTTGAAAGTTATTTACGTGACTGATGAATTTCTTTGGTCCATAAATTTAAATGCAGCGGCTGAATGTATACAGTGCATTTCTTTTTTGTGTGCATCTGTTTAGGATAGTGACAAGACTACATTAGACTGAGCTGCCTGAAATGAATCAGCTGCCACATGCAGCCAGAGCTAACCAACCAAACAACAACAAAAATGTCACTGCTTTTATCCTGTCAACAACATTTCATGTCAGGGTTTCTGAGAAAAAATGATTGAATAAATAACAGTGTGAACGAAGGCAGTGGACGACGCCACATCTGAAATGTCTCTCTATCTCAGGCGGCATGAAAAACAACCATCCTGTAGAGGAGTAAAAACCAGATTGGTTGAGGACAACATGATTAACAACATGTCTATTTCTAAATGTGCTGTCCTTGATGTATGTGTGTTTGTGTGTGCGTGTGTGTGTGTTTGTGTGTGTGTGATTGAATGAAGAGAGAGGGATGTATTCGCCGGCGTTTGGCCTTGGAGCGAAGTTAGAGAATATGTTTACCCACCGGAGCGAGGTCGATGGAGCATGCTCCAATCAAACGAGATCATGTGTGAGAGTGTGCACGCATGCATGCGTTTCAGAGTGTGCACACATATTTCATCGCCGTATCAGTGCATTTTCTGTGCGCGTACGTGGGCGGAGCTTGAGGAGTGACGTCCTTGATCCTGCATATGACGCGTCAGCGGGAGTGTGGCGAGTGCGTCGGTGGCGGCTTGAATGTGTGTTTCACCTGTGCATGTGTGTTGGTATGCAACAGGCGAATCGCTCTATAGCGGGTCATGTATCATCTATGATAGCCAACAGATTGCCTCCCCAATCCTCTGTGTGAGAGATTAATGGCATGCTGTTCCTCTTTCTCTCCCTCACACACACACATACTCTGTCACACACAAACACACAGTTCCGAGCTATACAGTTTCTTTTCATCTGAATTTTCTCAGAGGAAACTGTAATTTTTCAGCTGTGCGTGCACACGATCTTGCATGTGTTTTACCGTCTACTGTGTCGGACTGAAAGGAAGACAAAGATGTTTCACGTAGCTTAATCATCAACTTATTTTCTCCTTGGCAGCCTACAACTATGACAGCGATCGCAACCATCTTGGCAGAAAAACCCGTTAATGCAATTACCATAACAACAGCACACAAACACACACACAAACACACACAGAAGCACTAAAGTAGATTGATGCTGACACACACACACAAACAAACTGAGCCAGAGCTGAATTGTTGTTGTCCATAAGTATTGTTTTCAGTTTTGATGTGTCTATCTATATAATTTAGCATTGAGCCAACTCTTCTGGATAGATTGATAGAAACAAAACACATGCACAATGCAGATGCAAATATTTAAAATAAAGAGTATAAAAGAATAAGGATAAGAAACACAGACAGCAATGTAGTGACAGTTAAAGTTAAAGTATGCCTTCAAATGTTGTAAAGTCTGTCTTAATAGCCGGTCGCCAACATGGACCGTGAAACTGTTTTCCTCCTCCTGTTGTTTCTGGCTCCAAGAGTCCAATCATGTGGGTATCCTCCAAAGTTGATGTCTTTTTTAGTCCAAAATTCGCTCTTTATGTTTCCACAGACAATGTTAGTGCCTGTGCAGAGCTGCAGCAGTGGAGCGACAGAAACACAAAGAAGGAAATTAAGTACTAAAAAGAAGACATTTGAAAGGTGCCCGCTTGATTTCTTCACAATCTGTTAAAGCCTTATGTTTACCTTTGGAATTTATCTTATTTTACACAGAACAAAGACTGTGGATTTTTCCCTTATTACTTACGGTGGATGTTAAAAAATGTTGTATGTTAGGAAGACAAGGATTGTTTTCATGATCCTTTAAGCTAATGAAAGGGAGGTTGTTTTAAGTCTTGTCCAATCATTGGATTGTCGGCAGGATTACAGAAAAACCACTGAACAGATTGCCACGAAACTTGGATGGTGGATGGGTCTCCATCCAGAATAGACCTCGAGACCATTACAGGGACTTTTCCTTACTTCTGCTTTTTAATTTCTCAGGGAATAATTTATGGATCCTGATGACAAAAATCTGGCGTACTTAGGTGGCTGATATCTGAGGACAAAATGTAACTGATAGACACTGGCGGGGGTATGCGCTCTACTGGGTGCTATTCTATTTGTATTCAGTGCAGAAAAGTCACATTTATTTTATAGTTATACTTGGGTGATGTTGATGAAGATGAATACAGCATGATATTGCATTATTTTGTGTGTATATGTTGATGCTGATCCGAGACCAGGTGGGCTTAAATCATGGTTAAGTAGTTAGAGGTAGTTTTAAAGTCAGACTGATGCAGTGCTAACACGTTTTATTGGATTGGGCTGGATTGCATTAAAGGGGACTGTCAGGCTTTGGCAGATGCATGCAATCTACTGAGTGCCATACTAGTTGATTCATTGTTTAGTCTTCGGACAGACAGCCAGAGTCCTAAGTGATATTTTCAAATTGCCTTATTTTGTCCAACCAGCGGTCCAAAAAAAGACTTCATTTAAAATGCTTAATGACGAAGAAAAGCATCAGATCATGACATCAACTTAAAAGAGGCTGGAACCAGACTCTTTTTGATTTTAGCAAAAAAGTTACTTAACGATTAATCATATATCAAAGTAGTAATAGCCATTAATTTCCATTCAATCGACAAATCGACTAAATGACTGATCATTTTATACAATACAGACTTAAATTATGAACATTATGAACCCATACATTTACATCTTTTCTTTCTAATGCAGTTATGCCTCATATTATCAAGTAGTTCTACATGTTTTGGTGAATTTACCAAAGAAATGGTTCACAACAGACGTTAAAGTGGTATTTTTTATTTTCCCCTCGTGTTTCAAGAATCGTTATCAGATCACATTTTTCAAACTGCTTTGCACGCCAGACATCACGGGTGACGGGCGTTTCATTTGATTATGCAAATTGCGAGCTTGTTAAAAACTAATTTCCTTGTTTGTTGATACACGCCGACATGGGAAATCCAAGACTTTTTGCTGCTGACATTACATTCCAGTTGGGTAAACAAGACGTGATGCATGAAGCGACGGTGACAGAAATGTTCCGACAGTTATTAGCTCGTCTGACGTTTTTTGGGGGGGGGAGTGACGAATGTTTGATTTTGTGTACAAGAGAAGAGAGAAAGACAGACAATCACAATCTTCTTCTCCTTGTCTTTTCTCTCTTGCTCGTGGACTACAGCTGTGAAATAAAGTAAATCGACTGGCTGATTGAAATGGGCGGAGAGACTCCACAGTAGATGAGCGCGTGAAGGCCAACAGAAAGAAAACCAGATTAATAGATTGAAGATTAGATGCAGCAGATAATGAAAGGCATAATGAAATAAAATAATAACTGGGATAATAAAAGTGGAGCAGGAGAAATAGGAGACGCCCAGAGAGAGAGACAGAGAGGATCATTTATAAAAAAACTGTTGCCGAATTTCACAAACACAGTCAGGTAAAGTGCAACTGGCTTCTAATCAGTGACCTTGAGCCTCAGTGCTCAGCTGTAGTTAGTTAGTCGAACCATTAGCTGGATCTGTTGCTGCCATTAACTATTCAACACGCCCATGGCCATTTACTCAATACTTACACATGACACAGACACAGACACAGACACAGACACAGACACACACACACACACACACACAGAAGAGAGCTGTAATTTCAGATGTTTATTGACAGAGACACATCCAATCCCTCTGAGATGTTTGATGGTGATCAGTTTACCTCCCTCTCCCCCCCACCCCACTTCTCAGCGTACACTCCCCTCCGTCACCTTCCTGCAATCTATTAATTTCTACATTTTAACAATTCCGGACCCATCACCCCTTTCGTGCTGTGACCGGCCCAATCACCGACATTATAACTCCCCTCCCCTCCAAATAAAGCCCAGTGCCGAAAGATGACAGGTGCGCAGTGCAAAATGCCATCTCAAGGTCAATCTGACAAGGCGTGTGAGTGTGTGTGAATGTGTTTGCTGCCAGCCATTGCCTTCTGCTTGATCGGAAAGGTGAAGGAAACCCAAAGTCGGGGTACTTGCAAAAGATTGAGAAAAAAGTGAAGCATGCAGGCATGCCGACACACAGGCACACACTCTAACACACGACCATACACATGTCCTTGTTATTTATAGCCATGAAAAAGTCCATTAACTAAAGTGATGATTGGACTGTAAAACAGCAGGAACAGCTGATAAGTGAAAGCTATGAAAAAACTGAAAAGGGATAGATAGATAGATAGATAGATAGATAGATAGATAGATAGATAGATAGACGAGAGAGAAAGTAGGAGAGGAATGTGTGTTATACTGTGTCTCCCAGACTGCAGAGATGACTGCAGCAGGAAGAGAGGGACCCACGCTGAATACCAATGGGCCTACTATGGCAGCTCAGTACACAATACACCACTCGCACCGCCTCACAGTCTCACACACACACACTCACACTTGCACATAGTGTCTGAAGTCAAAAAATCTGTTTGTGACACACCGGCCAGTCGGGAAAAAGGTGCTCATAAAGGTTGTGAGACGACACATAAAACAAGACGGAAGAGTTGACTTTAGAAAGAAAGGACACAAATAAACTACAATCGGCCAAGCAGGCGGGCTGCGAAGCAGACGCTATGCAAAAATCTGCATATCTGATAGTTATTTTATTCAATCATGTTTTCTGTGCCCTCCACGGAAAACAAATCAAACTGCAGTTAGGTTGCTTCGATAAGGTATCTAAAAATTTGCACATTTTCCCCATAATGTTTATCAATTATGTAGTCAAGGGCCTAGCAAATAAACTGGTATGATGTAGTTGGTATTTATATTGGAGGAAAGGCCTTCGACCAGTCTCCCTTCTGGAAAAGCTGCCTCCGTCATCGCAGTCCACAGTAAATGTCAGCTGTGATACTCTGATCCCTACAAGTGGCAGGACGGATAAAAATGGATAAAACCTGGACAAGCATCACTTGGATGTGGCAGACATGTGGGAGATGAAAAAAAAAGTTACGATTATGAGATGGAAAATGCTGATGTTCTCTCATGGGCCTCAGGGCAAAGAAAGTAGTTGGGTGACGTAATGGAATAGATACAGTGTGTAGAGATTTTTTAAGATTTTTCAGACATTTTCAGAGAAGGAGGTAACAATGCCATTAATCGCTAAGAAGTCGATATCAGAATACTTAATTACAGGACCAATAACAGATCTAATGTAATAAAACCAAAATAAAACGGTTGATTAATTTGTACTTTGATGCTTACATTCCATTCAAACCCACACAGCCCAGACGCCCGGATGAAATGTTAGTCATCAAGGTTTTTTCTGCAAACCACTGATACGTTCACATTTGTGCATGTCATAGGCTGTGTACCATATTCTACAAAACGTGTCATATCACGTTCACATTACACCTTTCTTGGACATGGAGGGGATGGTGATGGAATGTCACAAATGAGAAGACCAGCAAGCCAGTGGCCGCAGTTTGAGACTGTGTTCCACAATGTGTGTTTATTTTTAAGGCGATCTCAGGTATTTTTAGGCCAAAACATGATCTTTTCTGACGAAACCCCAAGCAAGTGGTTTGTGCCAAAGTATAAGCAGAGCATGAGCACAAGATTGACAGAAGATACTATTAAAAATGGAACCTGCAGAAACATGTTGCTTCAACACATCCGTGGTTTGCATTTACATCCTCACCACCTTGTAGCACTTTTGAGGAACTCACTTGATCATTGAACCACACCGAAAAGCTCCACTAACCCAGATTCCAGTGTAAAATTAACCTCGTCTTATTGGCTTAAGTCAACACACCACACAAAAGGAGTGTTATGCTCTGTAATTGAGACCCTGTGGATTGATCTGCGAGTGAAACTCTAGCTGAGTAGAGACACCAGCAAGGAAAAAATATTCTCAGATTCTACTTTGTATTCTCCTTCATGAGTAAGTAGCTCAGTGTCTTCTCCTTGTAGACATTGCTATGCAGCTCATAGAGGGCAGACAAAACTGAGGAAATGATTAATTTAATGTTCATGCTAAATCCTTTATTAAGTGACAAAAGTAAATGTTAGACTTTGGATATTTCAAGTAAAAAGATGGAGTTGCATAAGGCGGCAGGAACACGTCTTGTGATATGATAATATCTTTGTATTTTTTGACAAAGAGGGGGAGGGGGGTTCATTGCTATAATACTGGAATAGGCATGTTAAAGTCAAAACGAGCCTTAAGTTTGTTAATAGTAGCCCTCCGTCCACTGAGGAGGATCCATAATGTGTTTTTAAAATAGCTAGCATGGCTTATGATCAACAGAGATAAAACAAATGATGACTACAGGGGGGAATTAAGTGCAGATAAGGGGAAATTCCCCCCCACCTCCCCGGCAGTTCACACACAGGTTGTAGCACCTTTCTGCTGCCACTCGTGACTTAAGTTGCCATCATGACTTTGCCTGCCAGCAAAGGTGAACAAGGAGACGGGATTTGAAGGAAACGTACTGAGGGGATAAAAAGATGATATCAAATGGCGATATGCATGACACGTCTCCTTTGCAGAGAACATTGTCACGGTAAAGGCTCATCTATCACTCGGGGTTTATGGCTGCAAGCCTGCTCTGCAGGATTATTTCATTTCTACGGAACGAGTTAATGTAACTCTTCGATCATTGTGTCTTTATATTGTTCTACCTCTTCATGCATAATCATGAATTGAATCACTACTAATGTGAAAAAAATGTACCAAAAATGCTTGACGTCCAAACACGTCATTCATCACTCAATACTGCAGAGACTTAAGCCCACACAGAGAGAGAAATTAATGGGTGACTCACTGAAATCAGCAGCTACAGGTGAAGCTTGGGCGGCGGAGGTGAGGCTGATGTACTATGTTGACGATGATAATGACGCAGTATTCTCACAGTGAGCGGTGTGGCCTCAGCAGCTTAGGTGCAACAAAAGACTGAGCAGAGCGTGACGGATTAAACAGACGAGCATGTGGGTTTGTGTCGCAAAGAGTGGAGTGTGTGTCGTGTGAGAGTAGCAGCACGACGCGACTGTATTTGTGTTGTGTTTTTTTGTTCACGTCAGAGCCTTTGCGGTGTTGAGTGTCGCTCAGGCAAGAAGCGAAAGCTAAACCAATAATTAGACACATGAACGCTGTAGCAGTAACTCATCCTGCATGGTCAGGTCTATATATGCTTCAAACGAAGTGCCACACAGTTTCTGAAGCCCTCCCTCACAACACCCGTCCAACACTGGCATTGGGCAGGCTGGCAATCTCTCTATAATCTATAAATCAGTTTTTCATTTTGATGAGCTTTGTCGACATTTTTTCAATCACATCTTCTTCTGTTTCTAAAATTCGAACATTCAAGTTTTTCTAGAGAAGAAAAAAAAAAGTCATACCTAACAGGAAGGCTTAGGGGCGATTCACCATTACTCTCCTGCCTGTTAGGTCGCGCTCGGGGATCGACACTTTTTGTCTGCCATGATGGCGGCGCGCCGGAGATCCAGCTCCTATGATAAGTAGTTCAAAAACCTTATTTTGTAGTAAACTCTGCATACACAAACAATGTTCTCAATGCTCGTGTTCATGTGTAGAGACCCTGATGATACTACAAGCAAAGTTTCATGTTGTGTTGAGCCTTCTTAGTGTTTTAAAAATAGCGTGTGCTAAAGTGCCCCTGCCCTCCATTGAAAATTTGCTTGCCCGAAAACAAAACTACGGTAAATCTTCAAGAAATCTTAAAACTCTTTCGTCGTAATTATGCTTTTACATGAAGGTTTGACTCATATTCAATCACAAATAAAGCCTTGGTTGCTTTTTGGCGGGAGTTTCACTTTAAGTTGAAATAATAAACTGATTAGCAGCTTTTTTTTTTTCAGCCATCACATGATCATTCATTTGCTGTCATGTTTGTGGTAACCTGCGTTTGGTCTCTACCAACTCCTGAGGGAAATATGTGGGTGTCGAGCTGCTAAATGCTCCACTTTGGTCGCTAACTGTGTCTGTGTGCTGTTCGGTGCTGAGCAAGTCCTCTCATGACTCCATATTGTCAATATTCCAATTAAAAGACGTGCATCTCCCAAGCTCTGTTCTGAGCACACCATGGGATTTTACACCTCGATCCAAATATGCAGCAGATTACCACCAATGTGCTTCCTGACCATCCTGGGACGGGAGCCACACCACTAAACGGAGCTGTCGTACCAGTCACTGAAAAATGGTTTATATCATGAGACTGACATTGTGATACATTAGACATCATGTTGAATAATAAATTATTACTGTATAAGCTGCCGTTATGTGAACATCATAGACCTAAGTTTGCATTGAAACCTCTCGTGTCAAAATTCTGGCAAATGAAATGAAGCAGAAGAAGAAAATGTGTTTAAGTGACAGATTTCAGATGCTCCAAATATGATCTGGCATTTAGGCCTGTTGTAATCTTGGTCCGTAGACGAGTTGTACTGTATTGGGGGTGACAGGGCCGGGTGATTTGTGTGACGAACACTGACTTCATGTTAAGTACCACATTATCGCTGTGACAGCTGTAGCTTATGCACACAGATCTATAACAAGTCCTGTGAGTGATGGAGAGGTCTGCATGTGTGTGTTGAATTGTTGCGAAACTGGGTTTTTTTTTTCTCTGCGTAAGCAATGTCAGCATGTGAAGTGCCTGTGTGTTATTGTGCATATCCTGTGTGTGTGTGTGTGTGTGTGTGTGTGTGGACGTGCAGTTGGTGAGTGTTTTCTTTCTTTTTTTTCTCCTCATTTTGTGCGTTGGAGCTAGAATTGGCCTGTCAGTCACAGTAAAGGGTGGAGGAGTGGGAGACGACAGGTGTCGGGGAGCGGGGGAGAGAGGGAGAGAGAGGGAGTGAAAGAGATGGATGAAAGAGCCACGGAGAGGGGCAGAGGAGCGAAAGAGGAGGAGGAAGAAAGTGAAGTTTGGGCAGCAGATGTAGAACTTTTGTTCTTCTCCCAATAGTGAAATGCTAATGGAAATGCAGTAGAAACTCTTGAGAGATATCAGGTTTAAAAGCAGAAGTAGAAAAGTCCTTAAGATGAGGAACACATTTTTCAAGATCATATGTATGTCAGTGATCTTGTTTTGAGCATCAATTAATGTTAATAATGAAAAAGCACCTCTGGGGTTAGAAAATGTATCGACCTTTTATATATATTCATAATGCTCAACATTAAGTATTCTGAACACCGACAAAGACGAAGCAGCTATTACCCAGAACCATTTTTCTGCCTCACTGCATCGATGTGTTTTAGCTTAAAACCTTTCAATACATATGGGAGCAATAACAACAGTTTGTGTGGAATAAATAGAAAGTAAGCAAAATGTAGGAGGCTCCAGTCTAGACTGGAGTGTGTTTATTGTGCGTGTCAGTGGAATGCTTGTTGATGGACTGAAATGGTGGAGTGTAACTAGGTACACTTACTTCAACTGCTGTACTTACAGGCGCAATATGTAAGAATTGGCCAACTGTTGAATTCCAACTCTAAACAGGTAGGGCATATAAGCCATGTAACCTTCAACTATAAATGCAATTAGCTAATTAGTTCAGTTGGCCATGCAGCTGGCAGTCTGCAGCGAATTCAACCGTAACTCTGACTCTGGAGACAACAAGAGCAATGCAGGTACAGGTGCGGACAGGAGAGGCATAAAGCATGAGAGGTCGGCATCAATCAGCACCAACCTAGGTATGTCAGAGCTGTGCTCGGAATATCGCCTTCTCAGATACAAGGTGGTTTTATGAAAAAAAGACCAACGTCTGTGACATAAGGTCAAAATGATCTGTCATCGTCAGACTAAAAATTCTTACATATTGCACTCTTAAGGCCCCCACACACCGCCCAGGCTCAAACCAACAGCCAACTGCCTTTATCCGACCTGTCTGTTGCCTGTCTCTTCTGACCCGTTCGGTAGAAAAGTCGCATTGAGCATACCGCTTTGACGTGCTGCCAACTCCACAGTAGTGTATACATTCTGCGCTTGCGCAAGATGCAATAAGCCTCCTTAACAGCAGGTGGGCGCTAGTCTCTTGCCAGTACTCCAAAACATGAAAACAGGAAATGATGGAACGGAGTGGATCGAAAAACAAAGCGCCCCTCCCACACACCATGTTGATTTGCTAGCACACCACCAATCAGAATGGTCATACAGCTGGCACACGACCAATCAGAGAATCCAATGACACAGAAGCACGTTTCCAAAAAGCTTCCAACACAGCTGAATACACCAAACAGATTTGTTCCCGAACTCGTCCGAGTCTCCGCAAACACTTCAGATGGCTCGGTAGGCCCGGTGCGTTTCAGGCTTTAAGCACAAACCTTAATTACAACATCTTGGAAGCCAATATTTTGCTTTCTGAATATGACACCATCAGTAACTTTGCAGAATCAGGTAATTAATAAACAAAAGACAATCAACTAATAAGTTATGTTGTATTCCTATTGCCGGATTACATTAACCCGCGCCTATACAAGTAACTTCACATAGTGTCACCTTTTCCTGTTTTTTTCCCGCTACATTAAAGGTCCCATATTATGCAAAGGTGTAGGTACTATATAAATACTGTGAACGTATCAATCCATTGGAAAATGTGGCTATAAACGTCAGAACGCCAGGACTTCTTTAAGGTTGTTATGTCATAAATATACAGATAGCACCCTCAGCCACGCCTCCCAACACAGCCGTGGGTGCAAAATCAGAGGCAGAGCTGTTGTGGAAACACACCGGGCTGTGAGAGCGTGTTGAATAGAGGTGTGAGGAAAAAGGTTTTGTTTACTTTTAACATTAAAGCGAATATATGTTTTCTTTTCCGACATGCAAAAGAGCATGAAATGGGATATTTAATGTGATGCTCGCACATTAATGAATCACTAATTATAATCAAGTGATACAATATACATTATCCTGAAATAGGCGATTCTGTACTTTTTCTTTTGGATCTTCATCTGAAGGTAATTCTTTTGTACTTTTGAGGATTTCAAATGCAGGACTTTCACATGTAACAGAGTAATTCTGCACTGTGGCGTTGCGGCTTTCACTTAACTAAAAGATCTGAGTACTTCCTCCACAACTGCACAGCTGTGACTTCTCGCTGAAAGAGTTACAAAAGTCAGGACAAAGACAAATATTGCACATTATCATGTGTAGGATGCAGAACCAAAAAAAATCTATAACTGCAGAAGTGAGACTAATTTTGTATCTATCCATCTTTGTCCTGCAGCAGAATATAAACCACTGAGTGTCTATAGTACAGTGTAGAACTGTCTGTTCACACACTCGCTCCCTCTTCTTATTATTCTCTCAAGCACACTCACATTTTGCTCACACCTTTTCCTTCTTTCGGCTTATCGTCTATCACTCTCCTCTATCTGCTGCTCCCTCTGTCTTCAGATTTGCTCCCTTAAGGTCCTGAGGATGATGGCCATGAATATTTCACTAAACTGCATTCTCAGGTTATCAATAATAAAATGCCATATTCGTATAAATATTCTAAAAATACAGCCGGACTCTGCCTCTTCAGTGGTGCGTTAAAAATTCATACACATCCAGCAAACTGTTAAATCTTCCCACCACAGCGCACCCATATGAACATTGCCGCTGGACTGTGTGCAGGTGTTTTTCCCTCACTTTTGTGTTGTTTTTTCTTTTGGTACATGTTTGTGTGTATTTCTAGCACATCTTAAAGCATCTGTAACACACCGTCTCCGAGAAGCAGTCCAGGTCGGTAAAAGCTAAGAAAAGTGCTAAGAGAGCTGATTCACATTGTCAACACAGTGAATCATCACAGCCGTATAGTAAAGCACTTTAACATTACAGGCAGTTAGACACACACAGACACACACACACGCACACTCCTGTGCACGCACACATCATCTCCCTTCCTCACCGCGGTGAGATGTCGCAGCCCTGTTGCATGAAGGCTCCCAACGAGAACCAGAGGGAGTTGAAGATGCCGAACTCATTGGGAGGTTGGTCTGTGGGGCCCAGCTCGGTTGTTCCTTCTTCTGGCTCCTCTGCGTGCCACTCATATGGGCTGAAGCGACTCACCTGAGACAGTGAAGGAAAATACATGTCATAGATCCCCCCAAAAACAACTAATTTAAGCTTTTATGGTAACGCAGAAGGGAGAATAGAATGATCATACCGCTAAATAAAGACACAGAGGAAACACTTCTTGATTCTGTTCGGAAGGGAAACATGTTTCCTTGAATATGCAGACGCGTTGGTGTCAGAGGGGTTATGCTGACATGATTTTGATTTCATGAACTTGCTTTTCTGACATATCTCACTTCGAGTGTCTGCATATCTCGCACGCAGACCTCTCTGGGATATTATTCCTGTCTAACAGGAGGCCTTGAAGAATCTCACATTCCTTGAACACTTGACTGTTACAAAGCACACGCAAAGGACCGTACTGCACTTGAGTATTTCCATTTTGCACAACTTTATACCGTACTTATCTGTGATTGAGAACATCTTGTTCTCCTTTATGAGTTGAGAGAATTCTTCTTCTTCTCATACTAAATAAACTAAATAA
>CAEMYA010000018.1:5606660-5621282 GCA_903131615.1 Diplodus sargus | reverse complement strand
TCTTAAAGAGCAAGATGCATTGCTATAAATCAAACTGCCAAACACTATATAAAGCAGGTAAACTCATTTCAACTATACATCTCCAGCAGAGAAATGCAACATACACATAAATGCAGCAGTAATAGTACCCAAATTAAAGATTCTACACCTTCATCCCTGAACCCCGAGCCTTTGAAAAATCATCAACTGTCACAAAGTTGCAATCAAATTTCTAGTTTTTAACAATCGCTCACCAAAAAGAGCACAACGCTGACTCCGATGTAAGCGAACACTATGCACATCCAGATCTCGTAGGCCAGCGGGTCCAGGAAAGAGAAGACGCCTGGCTTCGACTTCTGCGGCTTCTTGATCATGATGGAGATTCCCAGAGACATGAATGGCTTGGAGAAGTCGATCACCTCCTCTCTCACCAGCGTAATGGTCAGCGGGGCCACTGCGATTTCTGCTTTCTGTGGAGAAAAGTGTGTTTTGTTTTAGTCAGTCTGGAGCCAGCTGTATGTAAAACAGGTGAGTGATGATGAGCAGGAACTGTCTGTGAACTCCCTTGTCTGCAGAAAGGAGCGGAGGGGAATTCTGAGGACAAAGATAAAGGAGGGGGTGAATAAAAATTTGAAACACAAGAGGCTGCTAAAGTAGACAAGCACAGTAAAGGAATACCTTAAGGAAAAAGGAAAAAGAGGTGACTGGTACAGCGGGGGAGAGAGACAGAGGAGGTAGATGGAAAAAGCGTCAGAATGACAGAGAAGTAATTCATATGTGGGCATGAAAGTGACACAGCCTGAATATAAAGTAGCCTGCAAGGTCTCACACACACTTGCGAGCGCACAGACAAGCACACACACGCACACACACGCACAATCTGTAGAGGAGTCAAAAACATCATTCATTCAGCACACTGAGTATCTGTTTCTGAGCAGCAGCGTGTGTCTAAACAACGTCTGCAGTCTTAACTGAAAAAAAGAGGCTACAAAAACAGCATATCAAACAGCCAGTGTGAGGCGTTAGGGTGTTACGATGCGAGGAGGCTGAACAGCAAAAGAAAGACAAGAAAGTCAGATGAGATACGAGAGAAAAACGAGAAGACGAAATGAGAAGAGAGAGGAATATCAAGAACCCCCCAACCCGCTCAAAATAAATGGAGAGCTGCAGACAAAAGTACATGACATGAAAGAGAAGGAGGAGAAAAAGTTGTGAGGTTAAACAGAGAGTAGAGGACATAAAACAGAGCGGGACAAAGTGCTGCAGTCTCACAACGTCTTTTCTCTGTGTGAGAGAAGAGTCATCAGAGAGGACCGCGAGTGTTAGGAACAAATCAAACCTGATTAGTCATTCCAGCGGTTCTGCTGTGTCACCTTCCAACCATCCGGATCCCGGAGGCTAATTAATTCTGTCGCTGTTCTGCAGCGACGTCTCCACTTTCACTCTTCCGCACAGTGACGACTGACATTGTCTTCTGCATGCTGATAAAGTTTGTGTTGAGACAGTGGTGTGAAACCCTCAGCCCGTGCGTGGCTGTCAGTGGCATAATTAGGCAGCTCGCCAAATTCTCAGGAAGTAAGTGAACCCTTCGACACGCTGCGCCTCCGCAGGATACTGACAGGAAGAGACGTGGTGCTGGAGACAAGTTTATGTTCTCCATGAGAGTTGTTTGGAGCTATTTGTTTGATGGCTCATAGATGGGTACACAAAAGTAGGAGCCCTGTAATAGTCCTGCATTATATACTGTAGATCTATGTGATCTCTATTAAGATTATAATGTTCAAGTAATGTTTATCTGGTAACACACAATTATTGAGTTGTACATCTTTTACTTTCCTACCCTTTTTATATAGCAGTACATTGTAAATTTGACATTATGCGTTATTATGTATAAATTGCTGACAAAAACACAGATTCAAGTCAAATCTGTGTTTTTGTCAGTTTATGGGGGTCAGAAATAGAATATGATATTCACAACTATGTTTTCATTAGTGTACGATCATCATTTTCCTAATTTACAAAATGGCAAAAATCAGTAATTTTTTTAGTTGTCTCTCAGTGGCCGAGTAAACATTCAACTGATTTCTTCTCTGACTACTGATCAAGTTGAAGTCTACAATCTGAGTTTATGATGGACAATCTCTCCTGTTGATGGCTAAACAATGGGAAAATGTATTGCAAAAATAACTGGGGAATGAATCAGTCCAAATTCTTTCGATCGGCACTCACCCCGTACACGAGCTCTCCGACCATGCCGTTCCATATCTTCGTCTCTGGGTCCCTGGCGCCATATTTCCCATCCGGCACAATGGATATTTTGTATTTGATTCCGATGTGTTTGGCGATTTCTGAGGCCAGGTCCACGCAGTACCCCTCGAACTGGTCGTTGCCTTCGTACAGTTCCCAGTTCTTCTTCAGCATCACGTAGGGACCCTCCTACAAAACCGGCATAAGGGGGAGAAAGACACAACTGTTTGGAGGAACATGACAGCAGGGATTATTAAAAGACGGAAAGTGAAAACTTATCGAGAGGGGACAGCAGTACCATTGCAGGCAGTGTGGCAGGGTAAAACACATACAGTACAAAGTAAAATGATACCAGTGCATATTATCATTCCTGGGGAAAAACATACTGTAGGTATATATTTATTTCAAAAGAGACTTATATTGCTTTTTTATCATACACAAAAAAACACAATTCTATGAATTACACAAATGGACAGCAGAATCTATGAAAGCAAATATTTGATCAAAACATTAAGATTATGAAATGTATGCACATCATTATGAGGGATTGATTTAAACCATACATGTAAAGGTCTAGTAAAAAATCTCCCAGACAGAACCGTCATACCGGTGAAACACAACAGCCACGCAGAACTTGATACAAACGTCTGCACAGTTTGTCATATGAGAAAAATATTGCAGCTGTTTTTTATTTTAAAAGCCTGCGTCTAAGGAAGAATTTTTAAATGTTTCTGACTTCTAGTGCCGTGTTTTATGCCTCCGTCTGACTCTACGGGCCTCCACTGGGACCTGCACCTGACTCAGTGCAACACTAATGCTGAGACGAGAGAAAGGAGTGGAAAAACACGGGGAGAGAAAAAAAGGGAAAAGCAGAGGGAGACTTCTGTTTTGGTAATCGGTCATAAGAGGTAGAACGGTTTCTGTGCGTGCAGTTGACAACGACGAAAGCTAACAGAGAGTTTAGATCATCAAGAATGAGGCACAAACACAAGCCCCGGAAAACACACTGTTACACCTGCAGAGGATATCCACGGAGAAAAAGACGGGCGCACACAGAGTTTTTTGAGCGACAGCGCATCCATCACAGGCGTGTGAGTTATGGTATTATGCCGGAGGCTGCTCACCCTGTAATCCAACTGAAACCAAGCCTATTAAAATGTCATCAAACCCTTTTTAATCAAAGACTAATCTCATCTAATTAATCAAACAGGCTTTCATAATATCCAACGCTCCCGAGCTGTGAGACGGTTTATGAAGATCATAAAACACAATACAATATGATAGCGTGTTTCTTATTGAACTCTTCATTCAGGAAATTGATTCACATTGAAAACAAGTACAGTTTAATCAAAGAGGATTGTAAGAGGACATGTGTTGTGAAAGGGGTCAAATGAGCAGAAAAGTCACCGACACACGGATTTGCAGGGAATCGACAGAACAATCTTCAATCCAGGAAATGGAATCACATTGAAAGCAAGCAAGCAAGCAGGAAGAGGGGTTTAAAAGAGATCCTGCAATGGAGACTGAACACTACAAACAAATCTTCTTAAGCGAAGCTGGATTTACAAATTGATTCACTTTCTCTTCAGTAAACAAAGGGCTAAAAATAAAACCATTTGCTTGTGCTCTTGTGCATGTTTAAAGGTAAAGTGTTTTTTCATAAAGTTATTCAGTGATCTCACAAGGATCAAGATCTAAAGTTGATTCATTCTTAAAGAAATAATCTTGCTTTTATTTGTCCAATTCTTTGGTTTATGACTAATCACCTTCTAAACTAAAGACGTTCCCACCAGCTTCAGCTTAACTAATGTAGTGAACATGGTAGGAAATACACCTGCTGAACATCATATTCATTGTGAGCATGTTGGCACACTGATGCTAGCATTAAGGTCAAAGCTGTACCGAATTATGCCTCACAGAGCTGCTAGCATAGCTGAAGACTCTGTTTCTACATCCATTTAAATGTTGTTTATCATTAAAGGGTAACGCCACCAATTTTACATGTGAAAGTGTGTTTACAGGTCTTAGAAAATACTACTGCATTTATGTGAAAAAAAGTAGTATAAAGCCTTTTGTGACTCCGGAGGAGGCTGCATGTAATCTGATAAATTGCCTCCAATTCTGTCACTGAGTGACTAACTTGCCTTGTGGGTAATGTAGGCACCAGCTTTTAAAAAGGAATTTGTCAAAACTTTTTGGGGGGATGTTCATGTGAATTTTTGTCTATAAGCAAATAACAAATATAAAACAAACCCTAACCCTACAAACAAAAAAACACCCCAAGCACTGCATGATCATATTTCTTACAACACATTATTCTGCCAGTATGAAATTAGTGAAAACAAAATAAATTTCTTCCAAAAACCACCCCACAAACGAAAACTGAGTTCTTAATTTATGTGGAACATTCTTCTCAAACACAAATACTTTTATCACCAACGTCATCATCATCATCATCCAACACAAAAATTGTCCCTGTTACGTTCAATGTCAGATGATACAAAAACATTTCTTGGGAAATGTCATTATCAGGGATTTTAGCAGGTCCCGGGGCCCTCATTCCATCAACTCATCATGAATCATACTGTTAATGAACAGCAAAACAGTTTAGAGTAAATTCCCTCTGATAGATCTGATACACTGCCACGAGGACTGCTCTGTAGCAGGAATAAAGACAATAATAACCATGTGAGCTGAAAAACGCGTCTTAAAGGACAATTCCATTACTGTTTATGTCTAATTTACATTTTTCACAATGATCCTCGCTGCGAACACCATATTTTTTTTCATTAAACTTTGTTTTACATTCATCATCTTGATGGCTTCCAAACTGTGTGATAATTACCTTCCAGAAATGCACCAAATAGTACTGACAAGAATGGGAGATTACAATTTGTAAGGAAATCACAATGACAAAGATAACACTTTCAAGAAAATTAATAATAAAAGATCTAAAGGTCCTTTTTCTAAGTCTTATTCCCAATTCACTAAATACTGACAATCCCAAAGCATCAGTATTTGACGAGTTGAAAATGAGACTCACAAATCAGCTTTCTTACAAATTGGACAAGGAGGGAATATTTGGTTACTTCTGATCAAGTAAGCAAAAGAATCAATGATGAATGCTGTGACCAGATGATATAATTATGTCAATCAAAAATCATTAAAATTCTGTTGTAGTGGGCAGAGCTTTAGACTTCAGGAAGTCACTGTACCGAGTCAGAGACATACACCTATTATGTTTTTATGCATATATATAGCCTTTAAACCTTAACTTGGCTCCAGCTACACTACAATACGCACACATGATCGCAGTATCACCCATCTCCCTTTTTTACCACTTGAAAAAAGGCTTTAATCCTACTCCTCTGACATTGACATTGAATCTCAAAGAGAATCATCCACTTAATATGTGTTAACAATGAGAAGAAAACCATCTCAGTTCCCTCCATCAAATTACTTTCAGCTTTATTATGTTACAAGTTACAGGTTTTGAAATCAGAGCAGGCACTTGATTTGACTTAAGAGTTAAACCTATGATTACGTAACAGCTACACATAAACAGACACGCACACAAGCCTGTAAGAGCTCTGCTGTTTCTACTTTACAAAGCCTCTTTCAGGTCTGTTATCAGTTTGCCCCAGACGCCTTTGTCTTGGTGTGAAGGTGCCAAGGCTCTGTGTGTTTGTGTTGTCCTGGATGATGGCGCACACTGGGAAGAACGCATCATGGGTGGGTGTCGCATGTGCCAACAGAAGGCATGGCAAGAAATGGGAGGTGAAAACGGGAGGAAAAGTGAGTCAAGACCAGGAGGGTGAAAGGAAAAGAAAATGGGAGGGCACGGTAAAAAAAAACTGGAGGACATGCAGATGGAGAGAGGGATGTGGGGCGTGTTGGCTACGTGAAAGTATAGAGGAAAGATGAAGGGGCAGATCAGAATACAAACAGATAGCAATAGGGAGAATAGAGGACAGATTGGGATGGGAAAAAGGGAAGCATGAAAGAGAGATAAAGAGGGAATATGACAAAGTGAAAAACGAGGAGGGGAAAGAGGGAGAGAGCAACAGCGGGTATAGGATGAACAGACCGACATGAAGAGGGGGAGCAGCTTTGTAGAAGCAAATGGTTGGTGCTGATAAGACATGAAACACTTCACACTGGAGCCAAAGAGGCAGACAGGACTTGCTATGTAAGCCAGTTAGCCAGCCAGTGAAAACCGGCACCCTGACTGGACAGTCACTTAACTGTCCCGCCATCCATCCAGGCTGCCAAGCAGACACGCAATCAGTTCAGCATTTAAAAAGCTGGACTGTCACGTAACGAGTTAGCCAACCGCAGAGACATTTAATCAGCCCGCGAGTCGTCCATTCAGATGACCAGAGGGGTAAGCCAGGCAGCCGGTTAGTCACGGTCCGCTTCAGTCAGTCAGTTGGTCAATCAGTCCACTCATTCATTAATTACTGCAATTACACTACATAATCATCTATCTAGTCACATATTAGAGCGTGAGTCAGCATGATCATCTCACAGATATTCCGCCATAAAGAGATCAGCCAATCAGCCACTACTCGGTTCATGAGTGAAATGTACCTTTCCACACGTGACAATCACAGTTTTACACGTGTGATTTTCACATGAGAATTACAATTTCCACACAAAGTTGATATTATATTTAATTTCGTTATGTTAATATCTTAAATTACGGATCTTGTTTGCTTTGACCATGTTTTTATTGTAGAGCACTTTGTAATTTTGTTTTCAGAATGTGCTACATAGATAGTTAGAAGTTATAGAAGTTATCATCATACATATTATTATTATTTCCACATATGAATTACATAAAGAAACAAAATACAGCACATGAAATGAAAAGTGCTTCATCATGTGTGAATTCCACTTTTCCACACATTTTCATGTATTACTGGCCATTTTCAGATATAAACTAAAATTTCAATTTAGTTTTAATTCAAATTTTAAAATGAAATAATAATACCTATGAACTGAAGTCATTGCCTTTTAAAAAAAATTAAAATATTACTCAAAATTTCAACATGTGAAATTTACATTTAATTTTCACATGTAAATTACAAAGACTCATACGTGATTGGCTTTTTTGAACTTCCACATGAGGAAACAAAACATGTTACATAAAATGTAAATCGTAACATATTCATACACTGTCACAGAGCGATTGGCTATTTACATGTGAACCGAAATCTTAGTATTTGAAAATCAAACATTTTTCAGAATTCCCTCATAAGAAATTTACAATTCCACATGTGATTAAAATACATTTGGGATTTGCTTTTTTCCACTTGTGGAAACCTGTCAGTTCAACAGTTTTTCACAGGAGGTAAGTAAGTCAGCCAGTCACATAGCAAGTCCCACGTCAGTATGTGGTCCTCAAGGTGACCACCCAGCCCGAGGCCGAGTCACACCAATGATTCAACCTTTTGAAAGAGTCATTGTCAACCAGCAGCCAGACAACATTTTGGCTGAGCTACTTCTACATTTCTCCAAAGCCAACACTTTCAGATGCTTGCATATTCAGTCTTCTGTAATTTGACCTACTTAATGCGATCACATAAATAATGTACCTTCCTAATATCAATGTCCCCAACTTCAGCTCTGTGTATTTTATAAACACGCTGTAGGAGCAAGTTTGACAGTGAGTTGACCGTCTTTTTTGTGGCACCTAAGCTTGCTGTACATCCTGATAATCCATCCGCCATAAAAAAAATAATAATTTAAAGGCTAATTCAATTGATTTTTTTAATAATCAAATATCATATCAAAGTCAATTAGACATGCAAATCTAAGACTTATGCAAAAGCATAAAAAACAGATTGTCACATGAGGGGCTATGCTGAGTACAGCAAGTACATAAAGGCAAATGACAACAGGCTCAATTGATGCACTTTGCTGACACGGGTCATGTTTGTGCAAATACGTGCATGTAGGCATTTATTTCTAATAGTGTGAGGCTAATGCAACTGTATATATCCCTCCTCATTTGTCGGTTGGATGGTGACTTAACTTAAAATGTTTTTTTTTGTATCAGAATCCTGCTTTTGGACATCCTTTACTACCACCTTTAATGTTAACAAACATGTGCAATACTAGTCAGAAAATAACATTGTAAACCAATTAAAACACTTAAATGGTGGCATTTCGATGTGAAGTGTGTGTATCTCTCTCTCTCTGCTTCAGACAAAGCGCCCCTAGTGTTGAAAGCCTTTCCGTCCAGGTGTAGTGCTCTCAGAGGAGCCGAAATACGGGAGAGGAAAGTTGGCCGAGTGAGCATGACTGAGTAGATTTACAGAGTGACGGAGCAGAAAGAGCAGGACAGGGACAGGGCGAGCGGTAAAGCTGCAAAATGCAGGAGGACTGACAAAAGGACCTGTCCGTGTACAACTCCCCTCCTACACCTTCGCTACAAAGACAAACAGAAAGAATGAGGAAATATAGAATAGTATTACATTTGTCATACTGTAGGTGCTTTGTAGTGTGATACAGAAGGTGGTGGTGACTCTGGTGTCCTCGGAAAGACTGAAAAGAATGTGAATTAACATCGCTGTCCAATGGTCTGGTGGTTCTTCTGTAGCCAAATGTCAAATCTTGACAGAATCCCTCGCAGAGCTCTCGTGGTACTTTTGTCATGAGGATGCACGGTGAGCAAGGCATCCCAGAACATGGCCGCCGTGCCTCGTCTTTCTTTGTCATCGTGTGTCTGTGTTAATGCAGGGCAAACCATTTCTAAACAAACAAACAATTCCAAAACAAACAAAAAAAGCACCTTTTCAAACAAATGATGCATAAAGAGAAAAGCCCTCAGGACAAAACAAAAAACGGAGCACAATGAGTCTTTGTACAGAGCTTTAAAGACGCTCAGTCTGTCTGTCTGTCCTCTGTCTTTCCCGAAGGGGTTCGCGACTCAGGCGAGTCTGCGTTTTCAGTCTGTTGCTCTGTCTGCAGACCCGGCATCAGTGTCGCAGCAGAGGCTTCCTCATCATCAGAGGCTGCAAAGAGGAGGAGGTGGCTGAGCTCACGTTAGCCAAGGCCTGCTGAGGTCACCATCCACAGAGAAATATGCAGGTGGGGGTAAATATGCATGGAGGTAAACATGAGGACGGGACGTGGGGGGGTTAAAGGGATGAGTGGAGTTAAAGATAGACAGCAAGACAGAGAGAGAGAGAGAGAGAGAGAGAGGGTGTTTGCGTTGGGATAACAGATGATAGACAGACATGGGAGGGAAGAAATGAGGAGAGGAACAAACATCGAGAAGACGAATGCAGTGATGCCAAATCCACACTCATCTCTTTTACAGCCGCACAAATAAAATGCAATTACAAACACAAGCCAAACAGTCATACGGACAGCAAAAAAACTGTGATGTTTTCATTAACACAACGGTTCATAGCAGTATAACCTGATATGTACATAATAAAATCAGGATTTCTATCAAAGATTAACAACCTGCCCTTTGATTTATTTGAGTGTGTTGACGTGTTTCGCTTGCTTTGGGTCTGGGTGTGGGCACCACACCACACACTGCGCTGAGGTGTAATACATTGCCAGCTGAAGTGTGCATGTCTGGAGGCGGGGGCTGTCACTGGGGACATTTAGTCCAGCTGAATTCATTTTTCTCCACTCTATCCTGCAGCATGTGTGGTCCTTTCTCTCTGTGCAGACCCGGCTGGATACTCCCAAGTCTGGCCACCGGAGGCACTGTAGACTTCCCCTGTACCATCAACTCATCACTGGAAAGTTGTCCATTTATAGGTGTTCCTGTGAGCACTGCTTTACTGTAAGTGCGACTACAGATATTTTGGCGATACTAAAGAGCTTGCTGGATGAATGGCTTGAAACAAAAATGCTGAATTGCCAAAGCGCAAGCATCCGTGGCTTGTTTTATCTGCGGGCTGAAATTAGTCCTTTGAGTTGCTTTCACTTGCATCACTTTGCATGCCCAATTGAATTAGACTGATTGCCTTTACAGGAAGGGGATGGCCACCATAAAAAGGCTGCAGATGGGTCGAGTGAAATCAAATGTAAGCAGAGGATGTGCACAAGTCCAACGAATAGCCCTCCTTTATCCGAGTTTGTAGAAGAAAGCGCAATAATTACACCGGGCTGCAGACCGGTGTCTATGTGAAAGCCATTAGAAGCGACTGGACTGAGGTCATTTCTAAATGGTGATCCGAGGTCAGTTTTAGATTTGCCTACTAATGAGACATTAGTGTAATCTTCCAGCTGGACAAGTGCCACTCCCTCCTGGCTGTGCTCTGAGTGCTCGCTACAGCTCATACAGATCCAACCTGATTTTTATTTGACATTCACAAAACTCTGCCACATGACACCCCTGTACTTCATCCCCTGGCTTTCTGACACTAAACGTTTCCTTGATGGCCACTAAGGACAGTAACTTTCTGCCCCCGGCTCATGGTTTAACCATAAACCCTATCTAAGACTTGTACAGTGACTAGAAAGGGTAGTGACTTCCCTTTTATGGCAACAGATACACATTTTTTTCCATAAATAGCTGGACATTGCTTATGAGATGATACTGATTCATATGTATATGTGTATATATGAATGACATATGTTGGCATATTAGTCAGATATATAATCATATATACATATACCATTCCGTGTATGAATTCATATTAATGTGTACAAACTGTATTTATAGTGATAGAGTATCATGTACATATGTATGAAAAAGGTAGCAGTGGTCTCTTTCTAATAAATAAATGCTGTTGTATCGGATTGGTGCATAGACTTTTATACTCGCTGTTATCGTTTTTTCCCAAATCCATTTTAGGCAGTGTCACAGGCATTTATGATACTACATATGCGTATAAGAACAACCCCACTCGCAACCCCTAATTGGCTGCGTATAGCTCATGTGCTCTGTTTACAACCAAGAGTGAATCCCTTTCCTTGTTTTATTTCAATTAGGGTGGCACCAATTCACATTTTTTCACTTCCGATCCGATACCTGAATTTGGATATATTTGGTTGACACTCGGTTGTAAAGTTCAGGTAGCGCAGTCTCTGATAAGTATCTCTTGGATGGTAAACTATACACTATATACTATATAAGTGTTCAATCAGGCTGCGAAATCCTGCGTTTTCCACCACTGATAATGGTTGGTCATCGTGTATGATGAAGTTGAGCAACTTCTCGGTCATCCCTTTAGCTTTCATGTTGTCTGCTGGGAGTTTACCTTGCTTTTGGAATGACTCCAGAAGTGATTCCTGACGGCTCCCTTTGTCTGTCTGCCCCCTGGCTAAAAATTGGTGTTGTACGTCGCGAGGGAGCTTCCGCCTCTCTGCTTTGCTGCACTGTATTTTGCTGTCTTGCTTTGCGGTGTTTCCAGTGTAAAATATTTCCACACAGCGGACATGTTGGCTAGCCACAGTGCTGCTCAATGCTTGCCTGTTAGCTGGCTGAAAACTGTGAAATGGATTTCCTGAAAAAGGGCGTGTCTCATAACTCTGTGTCTCATTGAGCCACGCCACTGTTCAGGATATCCATTCCACAGTTTGCAGCCAGCTAGCAGACTAGCCAGCAGGAATCACTTGTGGAGTCATTTAAGCAGACAACTTTAAAGCATAAACATGGCTCATGGATCGGAAAGCTCCAATCCATGAATTACGTTGGTACTGGACCCGATAACGATATTGGATTGGATCGGCCCCATCCCCAATTTGAATAATATTGAAAATATATATAAACAAGTAAAAATTAGTGAAACTATTTTCTTCTATCCCATATCATTTTGCAGTCACTTAGTGTCTTGTAACCCCTTGCGGAGGTCCAAAACCGCAGGTTGATCGTCTCTTCTACAACAGATTTACACCTTTTTGCATTTCCGTCACTCCGAGCCTCTACTTGAGGTAGATGTGAGCTGTGAATTCCGGTGTGAGCAAGGTTTTGGTGAAACTGAGTTTTGGTATTTGAAAAGAATGAATGTCAGTGTTACAGCTTCAAACAGCAACCAATCTATGCAGAAATGAAAGCAGTCTGAGGGTACATTACCATGATGGTTGTCACGACTACTGTCCGGTTCTCCATCGCTGTGCTGTCATTGGACAGTGTGTTTTCATTCTGGACCAACACGAGTTTGTCTATGTCGTTCCAGTAGCCAATCTGAGAGAAGAAGAGGCATAAAAAAGAGAGAGCGACCGACATTCAATCAGTCGGCTTTATGGTGCAATTCATGCTTCAAATCTGAAATTTTAAATGCTCACAATAAAATGAAGATAGACAAAAACAGATAAAGAGATATAAATAAAAAACAGAACTCATGTGAGATGAAGGTAAGGAAGAGGAAGTAAAAAAAACAAACAAAAAAAACAAGTCAATAGAATGAGCTCATTCCAGCAGATTTCCCATTGGAACTGTAGAAGATATTGAGAGATCTTGAGTGAGAGCCAAGAACTTTCAATAAACACACATTGCTGTCCAAGGAACACTTGAGAAGCAGGAACATGGTGTTACTTCTTTATTATAGGTGCTACACGTATCCTTTTTTCCAGTAAAGAGAAATTATGAGTACTTTCAACCTGGGCCTCATCCTCTGACTTTTTCTGGTTATGAAGAAGGATTATGTTCAAACTTTCCTTATTTTCGTCACTGTGGAGTTTTATGTTGTCTGAGAGCTGCTCTCCACGGAGCCCTCCAAAGAGCTTTTTAAACACAAGCTGCGATGGTTCAGTTGCACTTACGTATGTGAAGATATTTGTCATTACAGTAACACAGTTATTAATTAAGAATCATGAAGATGAGGGATTAAATGAGAAAAATTCAGCACATATTGAAAACTAGAGAAGTTCTCCTTGAACAGTATCAATAAGCGCCTTGTCTTTCAGCGGTGACCAAAAAAAAAGTTGACCGTGGGATGTAAGTGTTGTTAATTTAAGCCATGAGGAGAGCCTACCTTGCGAGGTCCATTGCTCTTCAGTTCAAACACGTCCATGGTATAGTTGACCCTCCGACCGTAGTGATCAAACTGAATGTTCCCAGTCAGGCCTTGAATGCGAACCTGGATTTACATCAGAAATTACAGTGAGGATGGGAGGAAAACTAAAGAAAAAAGAAACACAGATGATTTCAGTCAAGGTTGAAAAATCTGTGAAAAATTAGCAGCCAGGGTCATGTCAGTGAGGTTCTATTACAAACAGTAATGTTTTATCCATAGACTAAATAATAAATGATGGACAGATCTGCCCATTGTCTTGTCGGCTACTGTTTTACAGGGTTGTTTTTGGCATGATGGGAGATAACATCTTGGGTTTTTACATGTCAGATGTGACCAGATGTGGACAAGACAGTTTGAGCCGGGGAGAATCCTGATTGGATCTGACTGGGCAGTCGAGGACACACAGCGTCACAAGGTAGCCACGCCTTAAAGCAAACCCTGCATTTTCGTCTGTTTTAGTCTAAATGGAAATATGATTTACAAAATTAACATCACACTGCATTGAAGAAGACTTGAAACTAGCAAATGAGACTCTAGACTCAAGAGGAAACTGTGAGGTGATAAATCAAGTGGGACGTGAGGTCATTTTCTCATAAGCTTACATATAATCACGGTTCTTTTTGAAACCAGTTGAGCTGTCCCTATTGCAGTTTTAAACTACTTTAAAAATCTGAACATTTTCAGCATTATAACTTTATAAGCATAATAGATGTTCCCATCAAAAATAACATGAATAGTCAGTTTAATACAAATAATGTATCAGATAAAAAAAAAACTAGTATTTTAGAGTACGGGGGGTTTAAGGTTGGAATTATGATTAGGTTAAGATCATGATAATATTTGGAATACACAATTAGTGGTTATTGCTAATATCAGAGTAAGTACTTGAGAAGTGACAGGAAGTCAATACAATGTTTCCACAAGTAAAGCATCACACGTTTGGTTGTTATAGTAAGTGTGTTTGGACAGTGGTGGGTTCTCCATCTCCATCCCAACAACAATCTACAACTTAAATGTCGGCATGACTTTGTGGAACGTTTCCTTGTTCTTCATGCCAGCTGTTTAACAGACTGCGTTTGTGCATGTGTCTGTGTGTTTGTGAAGCATTCGCCAATCTGTTTATACTGATATACACAACCTTAAACTTGTGCCAACCTGTTTGAGAGCACGCTCCATGTCTATTCCTTGGTTCCAGGGAGCAGCAGGGTTTGCCAGGCAGTCACCGGCATTTCCGCGACGACTGATGTCAATTTTCTGCCGGCGGAGGGTGCGGAAGGCCTCGGCCATCACAAGGACGCCATCATATGTTAGAGATGAGGTATACTGAAGAATGGAGGACAAACAGGGAGAAAGAAAATAAACGTTATCATTTTGACACTTTTTTTTTTAAAACTCTTTGTCTGACAGG
>CAEMYA010000018.1:5593836-5606482 GCA_903131615.1 Diplodus sargus | reverse complement strand
AGAGCTGGGAAGTAACAAAGCACACATACTTTGTTTTGCATCATCACAAGACTGATTTCAATCTGTCAGCGCACATCAGGCACGGCAGACGTTGCGAAATGGAATGATGAAAAAGACGTAACAAGATGGGAACTGACAGATAATCAGACTCCTTCATAGAAATACTTTCAGTAGATTTCAGAACCTGTACTTACTTTTAATACTTTACTTTTACCCGATTCTCTTTGTACACAAGCATCTGTACTTCGACATGAGTAAATGTGTGTACTTTTGTCAAGTTTCGCAGAGATCAACCCTCAGGTAATGCAACATATCTGAATCATGTAAGAGTTTCTAAAAATGCTCATTAAATGTGCTCCTTCTTTATTGATTTAAAGAAACCTGTAATGTCAGACAACATTAACTTGAAATAGCTTTTGGGCAGAAAATCAACTCCAGAATCAGTCATGTGATCATAATTTTGGTGGGGGGTGCTTTTCTGTCTGCCTTTAAACAAACTTGTTACCACATCAATACAGTTATGTAAATACTGTAAAAGACTTACCGTTTCACCACTGAATGTTTCTGATGTTTTTGGTTCTCAGTTTTTTTTTAAAAAATGACAGCGGCCTTCTCTGCAGGACTACATGGTTTAGATAAACAGCAAACACTGTTTAAAAAGATGCCTTCTGTGATTTACAAAGCTTAAGTTAATTTTGCAGGGATATACCATAGTTCTGTGTGACTTGCTCCTAAAAATGGGAACCAATCTGATTCCGATGACAACTGATATCCTGCGCTAGACCTCAGATCATCTTAACATCCATCCATCACTTTTAGACAGGCTTATAGTTTTAAAATATACAGTCACTAGACCATTAGAATGACATTAAAACTATACTGTAAATCTGCTCATGAAATCCGCTTTGTTAGAGGGAATTCCCCTAGATGTTGGAATTTAGAGTCCCTGGATTAATACACTGGGTTTTATTCAAGGATGCAGCACTTAAGGAGTGAGTTGTTGATGTGTAAGGGAACTTAGTAAGACAACAAGACAGGCTAAGAGATTCTCAGCAGCTGTTCTCTAATGAAACTCTTAAAAGTTGTGGCGATCTTGACAGGTTGTTTGACAAATTCATTACAGGTAAGAAGACACAGCGCAGCAGGGAACAGCACCACACACACTCAGGGGCAACAAACCCACCCTGCCCACACACACACACACGCCAAACATACACACACTCACACAGCCCCACACAGACAGAAGCAGTCAAACACTCAGCGGGCTGCCTTCACATCACGGCAGAGACAAGTGGTGAGATGAAAATGGGAGGAAAGAGGGAAGACGGCTGAGAGACTCCGCCGACGCTCTCCGCGCCTCTCCAGGTGGTTTTCTCTCTCACTGACATCCCTTGATTTGTATCCCAAAAGGCGTGTTTTGGAAGGCTGCGCAACCATGTCATCCACCTTTCATCACTCCCCTTTGAAATGAGAGAAGCCTTTAGGCGTGCGACTGACAGATGACGAGTATAGAATCCAAATCAAGGAGTAAACAACGGCAAAACTGAGCCAACTAGCATACTGCTTTCTGTGTGTGTCAGGTGTAGGACAGAAACACCTCGGGGACACATATGAAACGGTGTAGGCTTTTTAAAAAAAACAAAACACAGATTCTAGGATCAGTTCAAATCCCAGCTCAGCTAAAATCCACCAATTAAAACAGATTTGGTCTGTAAATGTGTATCGTCGAACAGGATAAAACATACAGCCTAACACAGGTTTACTCTACAGCTCTGTATCAGACCGAGGAGCACGTTTATAAATGATGTATGCAATAAAAGAAAGTGTGTGCCGCTTTTCACACAGAAAGAGAACATACATACACACACAGAAAGCGTCATAAAAAATGTAGAAAGCACATTTAGAGTGTACATATCTGCATTCATGCTTTACACCAAAGACCGAGTGAACTGACTTGAGTGAAATAAAGCAACCTTGCAGCCATAAGATAGTTTACTGTCGTCAATCTTTTCAATAATTACTTTATTCATTATTCATTTATTTTTAGCCAAGCTCTCTATGTGCCTGTGACCATCACTTGGGTCCAGACTGAAGTATTTACAACAACAACAACAACTATTGGACGGCTTGTCATATCTGACACTGACATTCTTGTCCCCTCAGAACGCACTGCAACACTTTTAGTGATCACGCAGCTTTTAAAATAGCGCCATTATCAGGTTTGATGCTTTGTTTATGATCAAATATTTTCAGAACTGACAACACTGCCAACGGCTATAATTTACATTTGCTTCTAATTAGCTTATCTTAGCATGCTATCATGTTCGAATATAGGTGTTAGCATTTAGCTCAAAGCACTCCTGAGCTTAACCCTGCAATCCAAGTCGATAGTTCCAAGCTGGTATTCCCATCTTTCAATCTTAATATCCCCACTTAAGCCCTCAGGGATGTCACCAGGTAAGTGTTTGAGAGAAAGAGGCTGCAAGGGGCCAAAATGGTGTAGTAGGAATGTGAGTTTGTCGGAGTGGACATTGGGATTGAGCCACAGTGACTCAGCTCAGGAAGGCATTGGACGAGCAGAGCAAACAGATGTTTGCATGGCAACTCTCTAAAATTCAGAAGCAACAAAAGCATCTGATTTTTCAGATTAGCACACTTAAAGAGAAACAAGAGGAGTAGCTTGGTACTGCATGCTCGCAAAGACTTCTATCAATCACACATAAACTGAACGGAAAAGGAAATGGCAACATTTCGCAACACAAACAATACATGCAATAAGAAGTGATAGCGTATTTGTTCACTGGCTGTGTCGCAATACTGTGTAATGTCATGTTCATTTATGTTGGTGAAGTCGCGCTCAGTGGATCTTGTTTCCAGCTTGAAATTCTGACTGGATGCTCCACTGCAGTTTCCCGTGCCGGAGGCCATTTATTTGTCCAAGTATCAAGTACAAATGATTGCAGTAAAAGAACCGCCTCACTAAGAATGCTAACATGGCTGCAGACAATGAGTCTTGTTTAATTACAAATCGTACCATAGAGTGTTCTATATAACACCAAAATCAGCATGTGATCATGCAAATCAGGTAACAGATGTGGAATCAGTCATTAGTCTATTATGATCGACTATGTTAGCATTAAGGACATAAAAGCTGTCTAATTTGTGTCCAAATCTTAGACATAGACACACCAGCATTGTTTAAGGGATGAATATACAAATTGTACTAGTGCATGTGTGCATGATCATTTTTATGCAGTGATTTATGAAATCCATTACAAACACTGCGTACGTGCTGCTTTTTAATGATATTGAATAATCTCACTATAGACTGTACCAAAGGGAACATAATATAGCGGGTGCGGGTTAACGACCACACAATGCTCTGTCATTATTTTTTCTTGCCAAATGAGATGAGGAACTAAAATTAAAAATTAAGACAGTAGCTTTAACCATTTGGACATGCATATCTAATTTATAAAATGAGCTCTGCACGGGTGTCTGGCAAACATTTCATGCTTTACACATGGACAAATATTGATAAAGGCAGCACCATTATCTGTTAAATATGCTAATGCAAATGTTGCAAACCCTTATTATTCTTATTCTTATTCTGATCTAACAATTAGAGAAAAAAGAAAGTGATGGGGAAAAAAGCCCAAAGAAGACTGTGACATGGAGAGGACATGTGGCTGCATTTTGATGAGGTTATTAAATGATCCAGGTTACAGAGCATTTTCATTACATTCCAACATGAATCTTCAGGCACGCCAGCTGAGAATCACCGGGTGAAGAGATTTTGATCGATGGCCAAAAGCAGTTAACTCAAAACACAGTCTCCAGTGCAAGAAGTTCCTTATAGTGATTATCACATGGCACATAATTATACCAGAGTTCTACATGGCCTGAGGCTACGAGTTGGCCCAAGGCTAACTGAGCTCAGTTTTTACACAGCAACCAATAAGCCTAAAGCAATTTGGAGGCATCTGTTGTCACAAGAGATATCTGATTTTGTGTTATTGTGTTAAATCATTCAAATCATGTTGTCTTGTTTGCAAAAGGCCAACGTAAAACATCATTTATGAGGTCGCAGAAGGAATTCAATCAAAGATTTTCACAAAGTTATGTAGAGTTAAACTTTGTTTTGAATAAGTGAGCATGCTTACCGACGTGCATAATAAGTGTACCTCGTGTTGTTGTGTGAACGGTATGGGGTTGACTGATGTGTCCCACATCCACTAATGAGAATTTATCAGGCCAATCAGAGAATGATGATTAGCCAATTAATATGGTTCTGGGTGGAAAATGACATTCCAGTAACAAATGAATATGACCGTCAATATGCATTTACAGCACTGAAAATCACACACAGCGTCGCCTTTTTAAAGTCACCACTGTGTGTGTGTGTGTGTGTGTCTTCTAAGAGCCAGGGACAGAGTGCTGCAGTATGATGTATATTTAATAGGTAGGTGGACACATTTCCAGCTAATATATGCACCAATCCAACGCAATTGGCAGCAGGTCATTACCCGGTCAATAGAGGTGTGCTGAAGGAGGAGAGATAGACGGGACAGATAGGTAAGGGGGAGTGGCGGAGAGTAAATAGAGGCAGATTAACGTGACAGAGAAAGGGACATGGGTAGTGAGAGAAAACAGACACTGTGGATGGTGAATGGAGAGAAAAGAAGGGATATATACAGCCAGAGAGATAAAGCGATGCATTTTGGAGACAGAGCTGGATAGAAAGTGAGGGAAAGTATCCTGGAGGAACATCATGTAAGAGACAGTTATGACCCCTCTTCAGTCTGAATAATCTGCTTGCATCACGTCAACCTTGACACCAACTCGGTGAGTCACGGAGGAATTTATGTATTCAATCATAGTAGGATCAGCCAATTCAACGTCTCCGACATCCTGAGGTCACACTCTGACTGGCTGAGAAGCTGAACCAAATGCTCTCTATCGCTATCTGAATGGTTCAAATGCAGCACATCAGCCCCTGACTGGTTACCTGTTTGAGGCTGAATTTGGCTTCTGTGTTGAATTTCATGTCCGAAGAACTATTTGCACGCCGAATCCACCGCTAAATGTGTGTGTGTGTGTGTGTGTGTGTCAGTGATAGTAGGTGGGCTGCTGGACAGAATGCCATTTCAAAAACAAGCCCCGCCACTGCAAAAAAGGAGGTAATTGCAGCTCTTTCAGGCACAAGTTTCCAATCTGTATAATTGATAAGGAGGGGACAGAGCATTTTTATCACCTTGGGCGGACTTTCAGATCCGGGGTACTCTCTCTGATCCAGTTTGTTCCAGCGCTGCATCAGTTTAATAACGATCGGCCTGCTGAAGTCCACCAGCTGGAAACCAGTCACATTGGCACCGCCATGCATGAACCTCTCCAGAGATATGTCCTTAAAGCCCTGAGGAGGAAGAGAGAGAGAAATTAGAAAGAGGAGGGATGATTCTAAACATCCGAAACCAGTTACAGCAGGGGGGGAAGTGGACGACGGAACCATTCAACAGAATGTGCGAACCTTTGCTGAAATATCACACTCCACATACTTCGACACTTTACCTGATTATTTATAGCCCTGATTAATGTGGAGTGTAACTCTCGACAGCTGCGAGAGTGACTCCGTGCAGAGTGACACTTTGCAGTGAAGTGGTCGTGGAGAGGCATCCATTTGGGAACGGGCCATAGAGCCAGAGCGTGAAGACATGTGAGGGTTATCTTGGGTTGATGGATGCTAATTGCTAAAAGCGCTAACAACCGATCTAGCATGACCTTAGCTCACTGGCCCTCTTTTCATCGTCATGGAGAGAAATGCGATGGAACAGATTCTAGTGATTAAAGCTGAAGCAATACTTCATTTACCGGGGTGAGATCCTGCAGCTATGACTTTGTGGAGGAGAGACAAGTCATAAAATACTAATTCTAAAGTAAAGGGAGAAACAGCGTCTGCCTCACCATTGATAACTCTACTGCCTCCCTCTTCAGACATCCGCAACCTTGGAGTCATTTTCAACAGTCAAATACCCAGATCTGCCTTCTTCCCCCTAAAAGAGATGGCTCATCTTGGCCCATGACTCTCCCTCCTTAATGTCAAAACTCTGATCCGTGCCTTCATCACATCCTCACCGGACTACTTCAACAGCATGCTATGATCCAAAGTCCTAATTAACTGCATCTAGTACATCTAGAACGCTGCGGCTGCAGATCCTATTAAAGTCCTTCTCCTCACTCACATAGTCCTCCATAAGGTCCCTTCCCTGACATGCTCCACTACTATGTTCCTCTCCACAGCCTCTGCTCCTCTGATGCCAACCTCCTGTCTCCACCACTCAGGACCAATGGTGCGTTCCAATTACCCCAGAAGTTGGAAGTCGGAGCTGGGAATGACGTCATTCCAGAGTCGACTGTGTTCCAGCACAACAAGATGCAATAACGGTTCTAGCGAGGTAAGAGATTGTTAGCTGTTGTTTATAATTGTTGATTAACAAGGCATTACATGGTGCTGTGCACATACAAACACTGTCCACATATAAGAGTTAGACAGACTTGTTTGTAAGATGAATTTAATGAGTTACAAATAAGACAAACGGCTGAAAAACCGCTCATCCAACTGTGATGTTTCTTGAGGTGCGTCCAACTTTCTGATCGCAAATACGACTTCAGGCGGCATTCTAGTTAAAAGTGGCAACTGGAAACTCGGAAATTCCGACTTAAAATGGAACGCACCATAAGCACAGGACCGGGGGGTGACAGAGCCTTTTCTGTAGCTCCCCCCTCCCTCTGGAGGAAGCTGAATGTTAAGGTAGGGGTAAGTAAATAGATGTCCCATAATGTTGGCTCAAGAGCTAAGGACACACTCTTTGTTTGAAGACCTCATCTTGGTAATTGTTGTGTGTCTGTTTGCCAAATAACCTTCTCTCTTGTCTGTTTGATGTAGCCAAAAGGAATAATTCATATGTGGCTAATCAAAACACCAACACTCTTACAATACATTTCACAAAAAAACAGTCAATGCATTAAAGAGATCTTACCAGGTTTGCTATGATGTAATGGTAACCTTTCACATGTTTCCCCACACTGACAGCCTGGAAAGAAAAAGAGAGAGAGTGAGAGACATAGAGAGGGAGAAGGAGATAGAGAGAGGGAGCGAGAGAGAGAGAGAGAAAGAGAGCGAAAACATATAATATCTTTGCTATCTACTGACAATGCATGTATTGTGGTAAACCGGAGGATACGAAGGATTTAAAATGAAAAAGCCACAATCCACTGAAATAATTGACAAGAACCTAAGGTAATTTAATTTAGTTTCGAGGACCCATCTGTAGCTCTCTCACCTCAGCCGACAGCTGCTGCAGCTACTTTCTTATGCTGATTAAAAGGGAGTGATGAGCCTGTGAGGACTTTACTTGTCCTCTGCACCACGCTGGCTCGGATTCTGAAGCCTCTTAATACATTAACAAGAGCCTCGGTAATGTCTGGGTCAGGGCTGTGTTAACTTGTCTGGCCCAACTTGTGTTAAAATCTCTGCATCGTGTAAGAAGGGTGATTTAACTTGTTTTGGACGTTAATGAGGTGCCAAGATGCGACAGTGACAGGTTTGCCGACCTTTTCTTACAAGATGGGCATTTACATTTTCTATTAGCTATACACAGCTACTACTTAAAAATAAACTAAATAAATACATTCCCCGTCAAATATCCGGTCTCCTTTGATTGGTCGGCTTGTACATGCCTGACCAAAAGATGCTGAATTCATTCTTGCGTTTCAAGCTAGCTGATGGGCATTAATTGTAAAAATGTGACTATGACGTGGAGTGATGTAACAAAGTCAGCCAGATGACACAATGTGACGTTCATGGTGCAGTGTTTTCCATGGGAGAGAGGAGCTTCCGTTGGTGCGGACTTTGACCTTTTTAACTTTCAACATCTTTAACATGCACAAAAACACACAGCAGGAGTGTGAAAAAATACAAAACTGAAAGCTAAACTGGTCTCCTTTAAGTGTGAACATTGGTACAAAAAACTGAAAAGTAATAATTTTCAGCTTTTCCAGCAACGTCAGTTTACTGAAACTAAAGCCTGACAAAGACATAGTTGAGTTCAGGCAACTGAAACCTTGAAACCATGTCTTGGATGTCAAAGTCACCTTGACTTCATCACCTTTTCATCTCCACTTCAGGCACTGTCAGTGCGTGCTGCTAATGAGCAGAAATGGTGAGAGACTGCATGGCAAAGTCAAAACTGAAATCCGTGATGTTTTTTGCCATCATTATATCTCCACAGTGTGATGCAGACAATAATAGAAATACGGCTCATGGTGTGAAGAGGAATATGCATCTTCATATTAATGTTATGATGCATAAACCTAACGAATGAATCGCTTTCTATTTTTCTTTCTGTCTCTCTCACCCACAGATATCAACAGCTATATACTGACGCAGACAGATGCACACGCACGCACACACACACACACACACACACACACACACACAGATCGCAGCTGGCAGGGGCAGACAAACAGAGCAGTCTCTGTCTCAGAGCAGGGAGGCTCGCCAATGCCAGCACTGCATTGCCCACTGTGACGGGAGTGTGTGTTTGTGCCTGTATGCCTGTCTCAGTGTATACCTTGTGTGTGTGTGTGTGTGTGTGTGTGTGTGCATTTGTGTGTGTTTATGAGTGTCTCCGTCTGTCTGTTGACACACCACAGAAGCCAATTAAGAAAGTGTCTGTCTATCTGTCTTGGATGTTGCTTCTGGTGTATGTTTGTTTGTGTGTGTGTGTGTGTGTGTGTGTGTGTATACGTTTGCCTGTTGCTTGTATTATGCACTGGTATGTCTTTCACAGATAAGCACGCATGTCTGTGTGTGTGGAGCGTATGTGAGTGTGTGCGCGATTGTTTTCGCCGTGTGTGTGTCACCGAATTTGTCAGATGTGCAGACAGAGGATCAGATGCGATGACAGGTGGCAGAACCAATGGGATGTTACACTGAAACCTGGGTCAAAGGGCACAAGCATGCACACACGCACACACACGCGAACACACACGCACATCTGCGTCACCTGTCAGAGCACAGCCATCAAGGAAGACAGATAATGTAATGAACCCAGACAAGCGTAAGGTGTCAGAGTGTGTGCCTTCATATACTGTATGCGTTTGTGTCTGTGTGTGGGCGTGTGTGTGTGTGATGGAAATCTGTATCTGAGTGGACAGTATGGTGCATTTAATGTGATCCCTCACTGATGTAGCTGTTGGGGAAGTCACATTTTTTTCCCCCTCCACGTTATGAACTCCAGGGAAAAACTGAAATCTTGTTTTCTGTCCACATGTCAGAAAGCATAAGGAGCGCCGTTGCAGTGAGCTGAGTGGAGCCGACAGCCCACAGACACCAGTAATACAGTGAACAAACAAATAATATGGGGCTCCAAACCGGTAATGTAATACTTATTCTAATTGTTATAAAGGTTTTTTGTTTTAGATACGTAAAAAAAAAGGCTCACTCCGTATTCTACGGAGTGTGATTCGAGAGGGTAAAAATGTGTCAGTGTGTTTTGGTCGTTTAAGTGCTGTTAAGTCCAGGTCAGTGAAGTAATGTCAGCCCTGTCTGTAGCAATCTCAGTCATAGTAACCTCCATTAAAGCAGATGATTTAAATTGGTGCACGCTCCTCCAGGTTCCAGATTAGTGCCAGATATCATCCGGTGCCTGTAGTAAGCTAATAGTCATTTTAAAAAAATCCGTTTAGTGATGTACTGTAGCAGCCCAATCACCAGGATATAACAACATAACAAGGCTGCCAAATGACCGACCATAGTTTAAGTCAGACCAGTTGTAATGATGCCTGGGTATATTTCCGTCTGTTTTTGTGGCGTGAAAAGAAAGTGTTTTTTAAGGGGACTAGCAAACATTTTTGTCTCTCTGTGGCAACCAAACGGCTTTTTTTCAATAGAAGTTGGACCATTTCCAACCGTGATCATGACAACCAGCACTGGCAATTAGTTAGGGGGAAATTGGGTCATATCCATCCGTGATCATGGAGACCAAGCTGTCTTTTTTTCACGGCAAGTCAGACCATCTTGGATCTGTGATTTTAGGGACTGAAACAGGTAAAGCCACGATGTATTTCTAACCTTAACAAGGGGTTGTTTTTTTTTTACCTAAACCTAAGCAGAGCAGGACACAACATTGCGACGAGAGAGAAATAGAACATTAAACCTAAACAAACCAAAGTTGCAACAAAAATTCACTATCTGTGGTTTGTGGAAATGCACTTAGCAAACATTTATTCTGGAGATTGGGTTGACTACCTCTGGAATATAGTGTTTCGTAAGGCACCATGTGACATAACTGCAAATAAAAACCAATCATGTTGTCACTCAGATCACTCACTCAATAAGATTTTAGCTTAGCTATAGCAATTGTAGCATATTATGTCACTGGTGGTTTTACATGCCTGACAGCTTTGCTTGTGTAAAAGTGTGTGTCATATCATTGAGGCTAAGAACGGTGCTAACAAACTTTGTTTGGGAGGAAAAGAATAACAAACAAAGAGACAGCTCGCACACAGCAGGGCTCCAATATCTCCTTATCTAATGCACCAAAGGAGAGACGTTGAGTTTGCTCATTTTCAACTTAGTGCCTGCCCTTTCTTGGTTCAGATGTTCGTGTACGCTCCTGTTTTCGCACAGTATAATAGCATAATTGTATAATTACCTGTTCCAGTATGCTCTGCAGTCTCTCTGGCTCCAGGTCAATGACGTATTTCCTCTCCTGACGTCGGTCCAGGTCCTCTAAGAGTCGGCGGTATGCTGCCTCATTGAAGCTCTCCACACAGATAGCGCTCACCTGGATTAACGTACATGCACGCAATCAAATGATACATTTGTATGCACACAAACGCATACAGCATGTAGGAATAAGGTCACGCATGCAAACCACAAGCAAGTTAACATTTGTGTTTGAATAATAAACAGAAAAAAACAAGTGTCTTAAAGTGTGTATATGCACTGTGTGTGTGTGTGTGTGTGTGTGTGTGTGTGTGTGTGTGTGTGGGAGAGATGTGTTTTTGGCTTGTTTCCAGGAACGTGCGTGTTTGTGTGTGTGTCCTGACCTGCCATCCGTTCTGCCCTGCTCTCTCCATAATTGCCTGCAGTATTGCATAACCTAGACAACAGCAAACAAGAGAAGGAGAGAATTAATGCTGTACTAGGCAGAAGCCGCACTTGGGACGTGAAGCCATTACATTTTGCAAAATTTCAGGTCAAACTTAAAGCTGGAAAAAAAAAAAAAAAAAAAAAAAAAATCACACCAGCATGTGCAAAATCTTTTAGTTTGATCTCTGCACAAAATGATAATGTCTGGTCTTCAATCATGGGGATGAAACGCTCCGTACCTCACGCAACAGTCCTCCCTTGAATGTCACTTCATCATCCGACACACACAGCTTATCGCGACAAAGAGCTATGTGCCAAAACAACGGAGACTGTCAGCTTCATTGATAGGGACATTTCAGTGAAATTAAACTTCTTATTGCTTCTAGCTCTGTAGTGAACTTTGATTCAAATGCAGCTCATCTGAGAACACACTGCCACTCATCACTTTTATAGCCTGGAACAAAACACAGAGTTCCCTTGCAAGCAAAAACGATGGAGAAGTGTTTGAATAGGGTGAATACGCCTCTCGGCATGGTGTTAGATGATTTCGGCAGTTAATGCGATCTTTCGAGCAGCAGGTGGTCACAACAGAGTTAATGATATCAGTATATATATATCATTAAGCAGCTGTCATGATGGGACAAAACAAGTGGAATAACACCGACGAGAAACAAGTCAATATCATAATAATAAGCCCTTGTCGTAATGGCATTGAGCTAATGTATTTTTCATCGTAATGAGCACTGTTCTCGCCAAAACCTCGGAATATGTCTGCCCTCCGCTAAAGTGGGAAAAATGAAAACAAAAATATCTCCCAGAGTCACGGTCTCGCAGTGCCTCGCAAGTCACAACGAAAACGTATGTACGCAACGACACCGAGTGACACACACGCCGCAGTGCAACAGAGCCAACTGTTACCCTGTTTTATCTCCACTCTCATGGAGGCAGCCATTTCCTGCTTGAGTTGAAACAAAAAGCACCTCTGAAGCCTCAGTAATGTGTGTGTGTGTGTGTGTGTGTGTGTGTTAATGTGGTGAAGTGGGGTTTGTCCTCATATGTCGATGTGAGGAAGCGTGTGCCCCTTTCCAGCCTCGACAGTAATACTGTGTGATGAGTGTGTCCCTTTCCTAAATGAATGTGTGTGTGTTATAGGTTACACTCGTCCGTGAACTGTTTATGTTTATGGGCTTAACTTGTATTAATGTAATGCCACGCGCAGTTGCACGTACATTCATCTGCTGTATGTGAATTTATGCGTGTGTGTGTGCAGGTCTGTGCGTACATGTGTGCGAGCGTGTGTCTGCAGGCTGTCTGTGGAGCAGAGCAGAGCAGGGAGCGTAAAACAGATCGCAGCGTTACTGCCCATTTTCCAGCACATTACCGGCAGCAGGGCCTGATGGGAGCCTATAATGAAGGACCCTGCCTTGGCCTAGTCAAGGGTGAGCACAGCCCAAACTCTACGCATCCATCCTCTGCTCCATTCCCCCCCCC
>CAEMYA010000018.1:5563213-5587994 GCA_903131615.1 Diplodus sargus | reverse complement strand
TCGCTTGTTCTCCCAGCATCTCCATATGTTCGATTTTTTTTTCTTTTTCCGCCTGTACAATCTCCCGTCTATTTCTGCTTCTTAATTGCTCGCTCTGTCTGTAAAAATCTCTCCCCTTTTTTTCCCTCTGTGCGGACCTCTCCATAAATCTCCCCCAAAATGTTCCTCCTTTATCTGCATTACTCTGCACCGTATATCAAGCCTCAGCATCCCCGCGTCTTCCTCCGCAGCCATCCCCTCTGATTCATTACGTTTGTGTCTCTGTGCATTTAGAAAAGCCCTCTCCATCATGGGCCTACCCTGCACATCACTTTATTTCTTTTCTTTTCTTTTTTTTTCACATTTAAATGTATCCAATTTGCATAACGGGGGAGGAAATATATTGCCTAGGCAGTACGATACTTTACGGACTAACATCTCAGCTCTCTTTGCTTTTCCTGGTGTTGTTATCTGTGTGTTTGCACTCTACCCATATTTCTCTCTCCCCCCTCCATCCCTCCCTCCTTCTTTACCTCTCTTGGCACAGCGCTGAGCGGGCCACTTGTTTGTATTTCAGATGACAGCAAGAACAGATGCTCACAGATAAACCTGCTACTGATTTTCACTGTCACTGCACTACAGCGCGACATAAAAAGCAACACACAAACACACACACACAAAGACACAGAGTATAAACACACATCGTATCGTACAACTTTCTGACTTTTTCTCTCCTGATGCTGCAGTCGCTTCTCACCTATTAGTCTGAGCAACAACCACCGAGCTGCAGAGAGATTCTCCAGACAGCCACAGAAACACTGCAATGTATAATTAGAGAGAAATCTACCGCCCAATGCTTTACACTGGCATTTCACGTCCTGGCCATTTACAGTCGTATCCTCGAGGGAGGGAAGCTCCTGTTTCTATTGTGTTTCAGCGCTTCTTTATACAGAGGAAAGCAAAAGAGTGGAGCATCCTGCGGCAACCGGCAGAGTTTTTCTAACATGACCGAGGCTCTTAATCCAGACTGACACAACTGGTTCATCATGTAGAATAAATTAACACTCATGATCAGTTAACATACTGGAGAGGGAGTGATTATGAAGAGCAAAGAAGAAGCTAGTTTAGAAAAGGTGTTTTGCAGCCGTAGATTAAAGTGAGAGGAATGGCGTAGCATGAGGTAACCCCGTATTGAAGCTCAGCTTGGGTCTCACAGGTTTGGTAGGTACGTTGATGAACCGTTACAAATCATTTTTGCATCCCAGTTTTTATGGAGGCTACATTTTCAAAAAAAGTATATCGGTAAACTAAGGTTTCCCAACGTCAGTCAAATGAGCTAAATCTAATATTATGAGCAAGTATTCAAACCTAAATGGGAAATGTTTGCCGCTAACGTCAGCACATCAGATACCTCGAAGCTGCGAGTTGCTGCTCTGACTGCGGTTAGCTGAGGTTATGGGCCGACACTAGTAGCTATCAAATTGAAACCACAGACCTGTTGCACATTGTTCCAACCCAGATGTCTTCCCACTTACTTCGTGGTGAGAAACATAACCGTTGACTTAACTGTTGTGCCACACAGGAACCAGTAAGGTTGTGGTGCTTGAACTTCATAATCAGAGAATGTGTTCAGCCAACAAAAGAACTTTGTTTGTGTTTTTTCTTGAAGACCTGGATGTTTCCCTAAACTTAACCAAGCAGTGTGAGGGCCAAAATGCAATCATGAAATAAGGTTTCTGAACGTTTGTTTAGTTGCCATGAGTAAATCACAAGATAATTTGGCTGAAAACAATAAAATATGTTGATGAACATGTTACTGATAAGTTAAAGGACAAGTTTAGTCAACTTCTACACAGCCCCAAGCGAGATGGAGAGTCGGGCGAAGTTTTGTACTCCATGAAACATTTTTGGATCTTCACAGGAAAAAACAGCTTTGCAGCGTTCTAAGGGTAGATAGGAACTTTTCTGAAAAACCATGAAATCGCTCCGCATAGCTTGTCCGGCGTAATCCAAGTCTGCAGAAGCCCAGAGATCCCAAATTGAATATTAAAACATGTTATTCACACCCCGAAATCTTGAAATCTTGACTGTCGCTGCTGAGATGAACGTTAGCGCACATCCAGTCCAAATTGGGTGCACACACTTGACAGCACATGAAGGGTGTAAATAACATCTTTTCAAATCAGTGTGGAATCTCAGGGCTTCCAGAGACCTGGATCTCGTCAGACGAGCTTTCATGGAAATCCCCATCTATTTCACTTGTTTCAGAGAATGCTGCAACGCAGCAGTGATCTCCGAAACTTTCCCTGACTTTCTATCTGCACTCGGGTGAATAATGACTGAATTTTTTTATTTTCGGATGAATTCTTCCCATAAGTGCCAGATGCATTTCCTGTTTTTTAAAAACTCAAAGACGAATAGGTGATTTCATGGCATAGCTCTCGCTCAGTGGATTGGACTTGCATGCTGGGTAACGCTGGCTACTTTTCTCAACATTTGATAGCTGCTCTCAGCGCTCAAAACCAGGCGCTTTGTAAAGACCAACACATGAAAGGGAATGGAACATTGTACATGTAATTCATGCCTACGTGTTTTGAACCTTCAATGACTGAATGCTGCGAGGGAGCCAATAATATTACGTAAAACTGTGACTGCATTGTCTAGAAAACATTCCATTTCTACAGGAAAGGTTTTCTCTGTGGTGAGAATGAAAGAGTATTTTTACTCTGACAGGGGCAGCACAGCTCTGTTAAAGAGGAGGATTATAAAGACAAGACAGGAGACAAACGCTGGAGATCAATAGTATCTGGCAGAGAGCACAGTCACCGTATGGATTTCATATTTGTTCCTCTACACTACAACATAGATCATGGCACAATGGAGCAACTTCTCTGAAAAACAAAACCAAAAAAAAAAACATGGCGACTCAGACGTCAGAGGGAGTTTCATCAGAATGAGGTCCGTAAAATAACGTGACCTGGTGATTTAATATACGTGCAGAGGTAAAACATCCATACAAATGACAACATTAAAGTGAGTCCTGATTGTTTTTCCAATGCCTTATGAGAAACCCTCCATTCGATCCATCCCCAGATAAACATGGATTATATTTAACCCAGACAACAACTCCTCATCCACCTTAAGCAGCAATGTCATGATGACAAGCTAAAAGCCTGAGAATCAATGTTCTTCGAGGGAGAGCGTGCTAGGAGATTTTATGCAACATAAAAATGAGAAGGCAGCAGGGGAGCTCTCTAAGCGGTGGCCAGCTATTTTCAGCCGAGGATGCCAAAACAAACAAAGAGTTATAAATGACTTCTGGAGGATCAAATAGTTCTGTATGTAATTGAAACCGTTGTTGGTTTCAGGTGATGATACTGAAGTACTGCAGTTACTTATTGACTGTCAAACTGATGTCATGATCCATGTACTGATTACGTTCCATACACCATACAATTGATTGTTTGATTGTCAGTTTCCTAATGCATTCTTTGAAATGCTCTTCTTGCACTTAAACATGTACAGAAATGTGCTTACTGGCAGTTAATAATGCATTCAAATCATTAAATGAGTTGCCATCGCAACTTGCACTCACACACCTCTGTGCGTGAAGCCCACTTGACCTACAGTTCAATTTCTTTGGACCTCATTTAAATTTGATGCATTTCAGTTTCATATTTTGCTCTTTTTACACTAAGCGCTAAAAAAAATATGAGAGACCAAAGCTCTGTTTCTTGAATATCATTATTATTGTCATAATAAATATATTCAAGATACAGAGCTATGGTCTCAGTATCAGAATTGGCAGAAATCCAAAATCAGATATCGGAATCGTGCATCTGTAGTTCTCTATATTCCAATACGCAGACACCAACGCTGTCTATAAATTATAACAAGTGAATATGTCTTCATTATCTTACATCTTGTTAAATAATACATTTAACATATAAAACATGGTAACACGCAATGTTCAGAAACGCGTTAATGTTGACCCAAGGTGGCCTCAAGCGTGGTCATCAGCAGCATCATGGAGACGGGATAAATAATAAAGCTTGACGATCAATAGTCTGGCAGGGGGATTCTGCCGACTTATGGATTTCATATCTGATCCTCTCCACTGGAACATAGTTTACAAGATAACTGAGCTGCAATAGCTTCATAAACAGGGCGGTGATTATTGAGAGTGATAGCGTATTGTGTGCTGTGCTGTAACTGAGTGTGCGTGCGGTTCGCTGTGCTCGTGAATGAGGCCATTTATCCCTCTGTCTGCCTCCTGTCTGTCGATCGTCCCTCTTTCACAGAACTGCCTCAAGCAGAGAGGAAAAGGGGGGCTTCAGTTGTTCTCAGCGAGGAAGGAGAGAAGAAACGGGGAGACAGAGAGAGCAAGAGAGAAAGAGAGTAGTTTCAAAACCCACAAGGGGGCTCTGACAGTGACGAGAGAGGGTATGTCTGCCAAGCAGACACTGAGGAGAAGGTAGGGAAAGAAAGCAGAAGAAATTGGATAATAAAGGCTGATATGGAGAAAAAGACAGAGAGAGAAAGTGAGAAAATGCTGCCCAGCAGGCCAACCAAGGCAAAGAAAGGACGGGAAATTAGTCCTTAAGTGCTCTCACAGCTCTTTCTGTGCATGTGTGTTCCTGTGCGCAGTCAAATGAATGCAGCATGAATGCTGGGCTGAATCTGGAGTCAGAGGTGAGGGACGGCAGGAGAAAAAGCTCCTGGGTAAAACTGCCACACTCCACTGTCACTTCTTTATGCTCTTTGATTGCATCTTTTCACTTCTCTGAACCTGTTCTTGCTCCCATCAACCTCCTCCTCCTCCTCCTTCTCCACCCTTGACTGCCCCTCCAGGTCCTGCCCCTCAGGCTGCATGAATGAAGCTTCTAAGAAAAGGAGCACTGATTGGGGAAAAATGACGACAGGTATCCAAAAGGGGGGCAGCGGTCTCTGTGGCCTTGTCGCAGTTAGTGAATATGCTAATAGTTGCTGACACATAGCTTCCTCCCTTGTGCCATCGGAAAACAAAGACACTGCGTTTATTATGTCTCCTGCAAGCCAGTCAAGTTGCATTTTACACCCAAGTGTATCCATTATTTGAGAGCAGAACACCATTAAACTGCAGTATGGCGTTACCTGAGAGTGCAGAACTGCTGATTGACACCTCAATTGACCAGTAAGGGGCTTTCAACAAGTGATTTCACAGGTAGGAGAAAGAGTCATATGGTGCAACAACAAACAACAAAACCAGTGAGCTCATGATGGACGACTTCTGTATGTCGAATTAGTGGTTGAGGAAATAGTGAGGAAAAAACACAGTCAAATAGTCTTTGTTCTAATTTGTTCTCATGGTTAGCTGATGAAGCAGATTCTGAGAGAATACAAAGAAGCTACAAATTGTGAAGCGTGGACGCGTCACACACATTTTCAACCCACCAGCACAGAAGAGCAAGGCTTCAAGGTGGACAGCCAAGATTAGAGTTACCAATTCAGTATCTGTGTGAGATATAGATATGAGCTCCCCTTCTGTTCCTGAGTTATGGTGTTGAACAATGGCCAGAGTCATGAAGTGTTTTTGCAGCACATCATGATGTCACAGTGAAGCTGACCTTTGCATTTGGGATATAAAATGTCGTCACTTCATCCTTTTTATCCTTCTAGAAATTTGTTGTCACAATTAGTGTATGAATTTTTGAGTTATGGCCAAGAAATGTGTTTTGTGAGGTCTCAGTGACTTTCACTTCGACCACCATCAGTTTAGGCTTGAGTCCAAGTGGAGGTTTGAAGAAACTCCCTCAAGGGAGTTCTGAGTTCATGAGAATGGGGCGGACGGACGGACAACCCAAAATTATTATGCCTGGCACCGTGGCAGTCCCCAGTGTGGAAGCACAGATAAGTATTTAAAAAAGAAAAAAATCACAGACACCAACTGTGTAATTCAGCTTTTACTTGAAAAGAAGGATATTTTTTACAGTTGCCTGTGAAGATAGAAAGTTTAAACCTCAATTACATTCACACAGTGGAATAAATGAGGAAGGTAGTGGGAGTGTAATTGCTTTGAAATTATTATATTGTTCAGAGGGGAAAATGTTTAGGATACAAACGCGATGATGCTGGCTTCGATCCACACCGTAGTTTCAAACTTGCGTACACATCATTTTGTTTGTCTTTTGTGTCGTACACTTTTGACAGCTCTGTCTCCGATTGGTTTTCCTCTATGCAAGAAAACTAGAATTATTCAAAACGCACAGGTTTATAGCATTTCTTATTTCCCTACCCTTATAGTGGAAAATACAACATCCAATTTCCACCGTGTGTGTGTGTGTGTGTGTGAGAAAGAGAGAGGGAGAGAGAGAGATTTCAGGCAATACAAATAATAACTATATAGAAATTGCGGTCTTTTCACTGATGGTCTCATTCGCTGCTCCTTGCAGTCACTTTAAATTGAATGTTGGAAAGATTCCAGGACTCTCACAAAGGGACAAATGCGTGGTAAGACTGTGAAATTGACATTTCATAAATACTCATTTTTGAATTTCACGATTTGCATTATTCTTTTGTGATGTAGTGTAAAACCCTGCACATTTGGGAAAGGATGGGCCTCAAAAACAACATCCTAATTTGATGTTTGGGGCATTTTTTCTGCGTTGGGCATCAATGAAAATGGAGAGTTGCAAGAAAGAAATGGGGAGCGAGGGGATAACATGCAAAACTGATTGAACATTGATGTCGGTTGTAACTGGTACTATCTCAGTCCAATGAGCCGTGGGTGTGACCAATCAGCTCTTCCGCGTCCCATTTTGTAAAGTCAGGAGGAAATGAACAAACTCTGGTGACATCTCATTAGTGTCTTGAGGTTGATATCTCTTAGCTCAGCATATTCACTCTGAACATCAGGCTCGTCAAGCTCTGACAGCGACAGAGTTGTATCCGGTTGGCGCCCTCCCTTCGAATCGACCAAGAGACCCACGAAAACTGCTGAAGTCAACAGATGTTTTCTGGAATTTGAGGCTACTGAATAATAAGTGGTGGACCTTGAACGGCAAGTATTGACTGCATACTAAGCACATACATCTGTAACAACATGTGACGATCTCACATAACTGTAGCCTGGTGTTGCTAGAGTCATTATGCAAATGCTAATTTAAAATGCAAATTGCAAATGCAAATTACTGTTGAACCTCTCACTTCTTTATCAATTTCCAAGGGGTATATTCTACAGGCTCAAACCAACTCCTCTGGACACATTTGAATAGACCTTCAACCCCTCAGAGTAAGGAAAAATACGTTGGACTTTGGTTGGAGTTGGTGCTGTAGTATCGCTTAGTGCTCCATGCACCACGATGGGCCAGAACAGCACTTGACCACAGCCTAATAACAGCAGGGTTATCTTCTGCCTTTAAAAGCACATTCAAGTCAGAACAGATAAGAACGAGTTCCCCTAATCAGGATCCTTGAATGTTGTGCTGGCTGCTAAGCTGATGATGACTGCCGTACACATTCGGTCCGTGACATCCAGAAAATCGATGTGTCACCACGGCAAAGGATCATCTTTGTCAAACATCCAAGCGGCATTTGCAATAAGCATTACAACCGTCCATATCTCCGTGCCCTTTAAGGAATGAAACAATGCTCGTTATCGCCGCGCCGTTATTAAAAAATGTCCCCGGGACCTGTGTTCATTGAGGCTTGTCATAAATCTTGTAATACTGAACCTGGCAAAAAGAGGCTCACGGCAAAATTGTGGCTCAGGGCATAATTGCTCACAGCATGATACACCAGTAAAGCATGCATGCACACATGGACACACACACACACACACACGTTGACAATGTGCTGCGGAAACTTTGCCTCGCTGACGAGGCTGCAGCCACAGAGATAAAAGATAGAGAGAGGGAGAGCGGCAGGGTAAAGATAAGAGAGAAAGAAAGGACCCACATGTCACCTGTCATGGTGCAGCTCCGCGTACCCTTAGGACACAATCCTTTAAACATGGCTAATCTGTGTGTGCGTACTTGTGTGTGTGTGTGAGAGAGAGAGAGAGAAAGAGATAGCGAGAGAGAGAGAGATGTGACAGAGAGCCTTTTTACTCCAGTCATCTTTAAGCACTACTAACAGTAGCTAAAGCCCTGTGGGCCTGTCCGGTACGAACACAGTCATTCGTCACACATGCGCGTGCACACACGCACACACACACACACACACGCACGCACGCACGCACGCACGCACGCACGCACACACACACAAACACGCACACAGCTGATATCAAAACCATTCATCACAGCAGACAGGGGGAGAAGGAGGAGAAGAGAAGAAAAAGAGCCAGGGAAGAGAAACTCACTCACTACGCTCGCCTCATACTGTATGTGAGCACTGCGCTTTCATCCCCCTCCGTGGGAGCGATCTCACAGAGAAACCTGCAAACACCACTGATTTCCTACGGTGTGGCACACACGGCATTCGCTCCTCTTCTTGTGATGTGCTTTTTTGATTTTTCCTTGCAGTTCTGTAGCCGTGCATAAACCTTCAAATATTCTCATCTTGTCAATTTCACCCACAGGATCGGCAGCCCCGCAGGTGCATGGAGCTATTTATTCCCAACACGGTTTGCCTATAGGTGTTTTTAGAGGCAGATGCCTCTGTTGTGACACGTCTCTGCGTGATTGCTCCTTAAGAGTGCCGAAACATGATGAGTGCTGTGTCCTGTGCCTACCCCGCAGACACCCACCTAGGGCATATGAACATATATTATAACAGAAGTGTGCATGTAGCAGGGACTGCTGGGGACTGTTAAAATATTAGTTCAGACCAAATGGTCTCATTCTGTATGTTATGTCACAACCCACAGTTCGTCAATCTCAGACAACAGGGCTCCACACTAACTTTTCAGCACTGTCACGGAACAATCCCAACGGTTTTAAATCCCCCTAAGTGAATGTGAACCATCCCAGAATTAAATTGTTGTTTCCTTATTTTCTTATTTTTGTCTGTAGTTTTACTCAGCTGGAGTACTTTGGTACATTAATTCACTGTAAACTTGCAGTTCACTGTTTAAAGGTGCAGAACTTGCTCCCAATTCGTGCTCTAAACAAGGCGTCAGCGTATCACCAGAGTAACAGCTAACTGCTGCCAACTATTGTTACCTAGTTAGCTTGGTTAGCCAGAGTTTAGAGCACCCAGGAGATGACAGTGTTAACACTGCTGGCACAGGAGCTTTGGACCAGGTCAGTTGATCATTTTAATTAAGTTTTTGAATGGTTCCAGCCAGAATTCTTACATGTTGCACCTATAAAACATCATGTATCTCAAGAAAAGAAACTCACAGCCCTTGTTGTGTGTTAGCTGTTAGCTCTATAAACTCCATTATCTGTTAGTTATTAGCTCTGTTAGCTGCTGGTCCCTTTAGCAACTCACACCACAGAACTCTGCTGCCAACTGGCTGCTAACAGCTCACTAGCAGTCCTTCTACTGATTTCAAAAAGTTTTAGGGAAAAAGAGTATGTTTTCCCCATTGATATCAAGTTTGCTTCCTCCTCTCAGATTTTAACCCATCATAGTCTCACCTTGAGTAGCCAGCCAGTGATAGTAGCCTAAAATTTCAGTGACAGCATTAGAAGACTTCCTTGGTTGTAGTCAGTGCTGGATTCAGTTAGTCATTTGCTAGGCAAAAGTTGTACATTCATAAAAAAGCTCTTTTGCCCTAGAAGCATCCCGGGGTAATCTCTCTTCATCCAAAACACATTTTCAAGCTTGTACATAAACCCTAGATCTTTTAAATATATATATTTCTATGCTGACAGCACTCTTAATGTGTTATGTTGGCTTTAGGCCAGTTAACCCTTTTCACTTTTTCAGCAACAGATAAGACTTTTCTTGGTTTAAACTGCAGAAACTTTTTCCTCTGCTCAGATACTCCGTCCGTTTTCTGTTGCTCTCTGTCCCGGACTCGCTCAGCCACACTCAATATAAACAGAATGCATGATGTCAAATATTTTCGGTTCTGTCCTTTTTTTTTTACATCTAATTTACTTCATTACAACAATTAGGGGACCTTTGATTGACAAAAGTCTGCAGGCAGCAACAGGGTTAGGGTTCACCCTAACCCAAAAGACATTTAAGTAATCAATCAATCAACAGGGCGCAGATGACGGAGGACTGCCTTAGTGGCGTCTGGCTCATTAATAATGTCACCTGACATCATCCTTTGCTCCCGATGGACGTGAGTTAAAAATCTTTAAGTCACTATAAGACTTGTGTGTCCTGAAACTACTGATGCAGATGGGTCGAATTCCTGGTAGTTTTAACGTTGGATGCATCAGTGAAGATTTGGATTAGCGTCCAAAGCTAAAGGTAGCGCTGCATCTGGTGTGCTCGCCACAAAAGAAAACCAAAAGCTCGGTTTTACACTCTTAACACACAGCAAGCCAAATAACTCAGAGTAACTTAAAACAATGAAGGTTTATTTCAGAAGTTTGCCTCACGGTGGGACGGAACAAAGCACTGACTGCTGACCGACACATATTGATGCAGACAGTGCGGCAGATTGAGAAGCTGTTAGTGTAACCTTCCCAATACTGTTGGCTGCTGTCACTGTCAGAAATGCAAAACGTTTCCCTGCCTCCATCGCTTTCATTTCACCATCGACCTTGTCTCCATGCTTTGACAGTAAAATGTATGGCTATATGATGGTCACAAATGAGAGGGAGGGAAAGAGAGACATCGGAGGTGAATTGAGAGTGAATGTGTTTTCTCAGAGGAGCACAGAGATGAGACGGAGACGGATTCCAGCCAAAAACTGCATCTAGGCACAACAGTGTGTATTCATATCTTTGTGTGTGTGTGTGTGTTGTACCGCTATCCTTTTCCATTCTTATAACCACCAGCGATGGCAGAATATTACTTGATGGAATGTCCTAAAAAGTAATAAAAATATGTCCTCATCTCTGTGAATATGTGTGACACACACACACACACACACACACACACACACACACACACAAGCACACACACACACACAGATGTTGGTGTATGCCCTTCCAGCTGACTAGGACCACCATGATTGAGCGTGCTCACAAGATAAACAGGGCAGTAATTTAACAGAGGAAATGACATCCACCCACCCATTTTTCTGCTGTCTCACTCCTCTCCTCACTATTCCTCATCCCTCATTCAGTCCATCCATCTCACTGTCCTGCTCCTCGCCTCTGTCCTCTCCTTCAGCTCTCCCTATCCTCTGGCCTCTGATCTCTGCTCCTCTTTACTGTACCGTCAAATCGAATTTGACTTGTTTTGATATGATTTGGTCGATCCAATGCAAGTCAGGTCAATCTCAGCTGACTCATCTTGTTAAAGCACTGTGAAGGCTTTCGCCGTAGAGCCGAGCTGTCCATTGATTGTTTGATTGTTTTTTCGATTTCCGGCTCCACGTGTGCTCGCTCTTGAGCAAGCCACTGAACCTCAGATCGTTTTGGATGTCCCAGCGGTGCTTGGTGTGTTATTGGTGAGAGTGAGACCTCTAGATTCAAAAGGTCTGAAGTTAAAGTCAATGTCAGAATTTCTTCAAAGTCTTTCACAAAGATCAATCATGTTATAGAAACTCTCTCTGAGTCTCTGATGCTACTTCAATTGAAACTTAAAGGTAAGATTTGTCAGTATTTGATAAAATAAAACAGTGGTACACTACAATACCCTCTTACCCAAGCGTAAATCACTAATTTCTCTGATTACATTAGATTATTATTCTTTATCAGATATACATAAGTTTGGATTTTAGTCTTCGAATCCTCCTTTTTGTATATAGTCGCGTAACAAGACATCATTAGTTCTTGGAATTAAAAGGATCGGCTGTGGCTCAGGGATAAAGCCAGCGTCTTGTTATCGGAAGCTCGTTGGTTCAATTCCCCTGGTTTACATGTCAAAGTGTCCTTGGGCAAGATACTGAACCCCAAACTGCTCTCGATGTGCAGGTAGGCACCTTGAACGGCAGCCACCGGCATCAGTGTGTGAATGAATTGGTTTTAGTTGCTTTGGACAAAAGCGTTTGCTAAATGCTAAAATGTAAAAGATCATTAATATTATTATTATGAGCAGTGATGGAATGTAACTGAGTACATTTACTCAAGTATTGTATTAAAGTACAGTTTTGAGGTAGTTATATTTGACTTAAGTACACATTGGAGACAAATATTGTACTACTATTGTAACTCACTACATTAGTTTGATAACTGTAGTTACTAGTTACTCTTCAGTTTACATGCAGCATGTGAATGAGTGCATGATTAAATTGATGTATTTAACAGCCATCAGATAAAAAAACAAACACACAAACAAGGTACCTTGTTTGGAATACGTTTTTACGATGCAATCACAACGACTCAATTTAATTTCAATTAACAGTATTCCTGAAAAAACAACAGCAGGAGACGGAGTTGTCTCTTCTCCGCCGTCGTGTTTTCATTTCAGCTGCAGATGTCTGCCTGTACAGAGGCAGGCTGTGTGCGGCCTCTTTACCTCCTTGTTTGCAGTGAAAAAGATGCTTCCTCCTTAAAGTGCTAAGAGCTGAGCATATTTTTACTCAATGTGCTAGTGTGATTAAAGTTAAAAACCAATTTTACCCAAAGAGCTTTGTGCTTCCAGTAGTCTCATATCGTCTCATAGCAACAGTAGGAACCATGACTCGCACTTTTCCCCGAGCATCTGCTAAGTGTTGCTGCTAGCTAAAAAAAGAAGGTGCTTGGTGGACTCAAGCCCTAAGTGCCTCATATCTCTCTTAGAATGAGCAAAGACAGCTATTTAATTAGGAGTACCAAATCGTATTTGTTTGTATTTATTCCAATTCAGTGATATGCCTGCTGCTCCTGCAGAGACGGAGCGCAGGGAGCGTTGTTGCAGTCTCCCGCTGCAGTCTCTGCCCTGCTGATGAAGCTGAAGATAACATGTCAGTACAAGGATCAGTAAAGTAGCCTGTTACGAGCTTGTATATACTGTTTTATTTGGATCTAGTAATAAACAGGTTCCTCTATGTTTTCTTACCCAAATGTACAAGACATCAATTAAGGCCCCGATAAATTCTGTCAGTTTTATAGCAGACTGTTTCAGCACAAAGTCTTGGCTGACTCTCTATTTTCATGAATGAATTCAATTATGTACATTATCTAATGAAGTCTGGACATTAGCTGAATATACAGTATAGTGTCAGCACCAGCTAAGAAGGGTAACACTTTGCACAAGTGCAAGAAATTTGACTCACTACCCACTTTATAGACGTTATGGTGGAGTTATAGGCAAAAGGGTTGGCAAGGCAGTGACCTCCGTTCAAGACTGTGGTTCAACATTTGTAAGTGTGAAACCGCTGCATGCTTTTCACAGTGGACCAGGTGCTTCAACCTAACAGCACATCACTTGATTTAGTAAAGGAAACTGTGGGACAGATTTACGGCCTTATTCACTGCAACAAAAACATTATATTTTTGACAGGAAGTGGCGCAATCTGTGGCGAAACAGGTCTTTTGAACCAAAACATGGCATTTTCCTAACCAAGAGGATTGTGTGCCTTAACCTAACCAGAGCACAACAACATTATGACAAGAGAAAACATTTAATTAATTAAAATCAAGTCAAAAGAGAAGTTGCAACATAAACTTATCTGTTGTTTTGCTCAATCATTCATACCAACATTTATCATGGCATTTGGTTAGTTTGGTTTGTAGCACCAGCTGAGAAGGGTTTAACTTTGGACACAGTGCAAGAATTTGGACTCATCAACTACTTTATAGTAAAAAAACATAAATAATAAAACAGCTAATATTACATACTTTTATAATCATTAGCAATGCATAGCAGAATTGGGGATCACATTACACAGGCTGACATTATGTGGATTGTGGTTTGTAGAATTGAGTGCAAACCTTTTTTTTTTTGCATGTGTCCCACAAATTGGGAGAAAAAGCTGCTTTCAAACCAACCACCAGACTGTGGCTACTGTCTGTGTGTCTGCTGAGCTCCCAGCCTGGGTAAACACAGATTGTCTCAGACAGAAGGTTTGGGAATCCAAAACCAACACATTAATCATTAAAGAAAACTTGTGAACAAACTTGTCTGGTGATGACATGTTACTTCTAATGCTAATGTAGTTGTCAAGGACCGAAATGGGGCCCTAGACATGGGGGAATAAATTGGGCTAGTTGGTTTATAAAACGTTAATTAACAGGACAGATGAAGCTAATTAGCAAGTGAACACTGAATAATCATGCATAATCTGCTGAATAATAGGGTTGGCTAGTTGATGCAGAGTGAATAGCCTGTCTGTTGTAATATTTCAGGTTGATTCTACCAGTTAATTTTGGTGAAAGGAATGAGCCAAGTCCAGTTGTTAGAAAGTCTTTGTCCATAGAAATTATACAATATTTCATAGTGAGAGTTTGTGCATGGAGAGAAATAAAGGAAACTCAAGTGGGCTCTACTTTAAGCTCCTGTAAAAAAATGGCAGGAGAGGAAGTCATCAAAGTTTTTGGTCAGATCCAATTATAAAACCCACAATGGATCCACATCATTTAGTCTCACATTATCCAATGTCCAATTGAATAACAATATCACTGAAAATTGACACTCAACACATTTTTTTTTTCTAATTAAATATCCAGACTCTTGCGAAAGAAAATGCCATTCTATGACCTCGAAACACCCCTAGTTGAGAGTAACAAGAGCATTAACCTCATTATAGTGCTTCATTTCTGTATTTACACCAACGTTGTGCCTATAGAAAGTTTAAAACAAGTGCTTAGGTTGATAAGCAGCCTATACAAAGAGAAAATTGAATAAAGTCACATAAACTTGCATAATCTCCAAGCGTGGGGCTTTAAAACCCATTTTAATTATATATGTTCATGGATTTGAAATCTCATCAGCTCCATGGTGCATTAATCATCTGGAGGCTGGTGCTTAAGTGGCTCAGGAGAGAGATTAGCATCCGCTGGTGACATTTTTTAAGAATATCTTCCTTCAGATGTAGATGCATGTTGTTGGTAAGTACTGTGCAAGACAGAGGTCATCTGTCATTATTGCAGTTACTTCAACATGAGGAACAAGGCTTTAAAACTAGGTTGTATTACATTTAGTTATTGCTTTTTGGTATTGTAACATGCCACGTGTGTGTCAGCTTTCTATTTAACATTGTGCTTGAAAATGAAATTCAAATGTGGTTCGACTGTGAGCAATGTTTTGTAAGACTACCGTGTTTATCTCGATTGGCCTGTAACAGTGCTGATGGCATGCCTGTTTACTTCCTAGGTCTTCCTCCATGCTTGCAATATGATGGAAAGTTAGGATTTATTGCTCTTTTAAAAAGTATAAGAGAAAATAAAAAACCCTCAATTGACTTTGAAAGAAAAATAGCAGATCTTTGGCGGTGATGTTGTTTGGACTTTAAATTGTATTATCATACTCCTGTCTGTTTACCAAACATTGTGATTGCCTTGATTCCTAATTGGAACGCACCTACAAAAACACACTGATTGATTAACACTTAGCATGATGTAATCAGCAATATCCCCGATTAAAATTGTCAGCGGATAGCTCTGCCAGATGTGTCTGCTGCTGCATTTATCTCCCGGACCATTTGGCTCACAAGGCTCGGAAGGCAATGCCCACATGAATAACAAAAAGTTAAATGAGTGAAGGAGAGAAGAAGAGACAGGGACGGGGGGAGCGCGACCTTTTTTTCTCCTTGTTCCTGCGAGTGTTCACATTTGTGCCCAGAGTGTAACTACACTTTCAGTCCCCCTGGGGCACACAGACACACTGCAGGGTAGCAGCACAGCAAACAGTACATGTCCTTAAGCAAGAAGTCAGCCTCTGCTGATGAAAGCCAAACAGACACACACACACTGCTGTATGCTCATAAATTTCCCTTTCCCCTCGGGAGAGTGTACCATAACCTAAGATGAACTTATGAACACCTTTACTGCATCAGTGATAGATATTTTTGCGTAAACGCACACACAAAAATCACGATTTGCCCACTCATGGTCCTTGTGGAAAGAGTTAGACCTTGACCAAACCATCCAAACACAAAACTAGCTTTTCAGTTTCCTTTAGAAATCTTTTGAAACATTTTGCTGTTAAAATTTCATCAGCTGCCCACATAAGCATTTATACTGACCTTTAAGATATCACTGTGAACCTAATCTGTTACGCAGGCTGTCCTTGGTTTACGAGCGCAGTTTTATTTTGCCTTTCCTCTTTGAAAGGATAATGAATTGTCTTCAAAAGTCTCACGTCTCCAAAGGTTGCTGCATGCTCTTCGACCCCCTTTTACAAAATATTTCAATTTACATGTTAGCCTTTTGCTGAGGCCTCCATCCGGAGAATTACATTTAGTCAGCAGGGAGACAAGAGACCAGAAACTGAAGGCTGTTATTATCAAATGCCGGGGTAGCACTGGTGGATTAACCATGCTAAACATTTTCAAATGTCATACTAAACCCACTTAGGGTGGAGGCAGATATTTGGGTGGAATGACAGGACTGCGATCAGACGATGGCAGGATCAACAAAGGCGAAGCAATGAGTAGTGCCCAGACGTCTCTCATCAACCGCTGTTGAGGTGCCCTTGAACAAGGCACCCAATATTTATTGCTGCAGTGGAAGCTGTTCAGTCGCCTGTGGAAAAGAGCAGATACGGTTGTAGAGAAAAGCCTCCAATGAATCAAGGGGGGTCACATAATTGAAATTAAGGGCATTGCTAGTTAACTTTCCCAGGACAAAAAGAAGTGTATTAAGTAGGGTTGCTGCATTTTCCCACTAACTAAATAGCTCCTGACAAAACTAGTGCTGCTGGCAGGGCTGGACAGCGTGGCTGTTTTGCTCGCATTTGTGAGTTGATTATTTCCAGTGCGAATAGAAAACTACATTCAGTCGCATCAGTGCGACTCCGACAGAAACTGTAGTACATGGCATGCACCGTTTTGCTGTTTACGTGAGCACTGAGCAGTATTTTTTTTTTGTGTCAACCAGAATCGTCTCCTCCAATGCAAGCACAGCATTGTAGCTACGTAATCAGATTTAACCAATGCAGTGCTTCCATAACAGACATGTGACCACACGCGCACACACAGTGAAGACTGCAGCGCGAAAAACTAAAACCAAAACACAAAATGGAGAAACAAGAGTGTCTGCGTCGTGAAAAAAAAAGCTAATGCTTACTAAGTGTCTACTTTTATGTTTGATAGTAAAATCTGATCACCTTTTTTCAAAATTGATAACAACAAGAAAAGAATGAAAAGACAACACCCGTCAGCTATCAGTTCTATTAACAAACAATATATACTTTACGAGCCCAAAGACAAATAAAGAAAAATGGAAAGAACTTACAGTGAACTGCTGTAATGAATATGCGCTGTAGAAGCAGGGTTAGAGAGATAGTAAAACCAGTTGGAGTTACAGCTGTCAGTGACCACAGTCATGACAACCAGGATGCCGTTAAACGATCAGATGCTCATGCACATAGCTGAACAAGATGTATAAACACACTGCAGCTATTGCGCAGGTTATGTGCTTACAGAGCGAGTCACAAGACACAGCTGTGGACATGGTGTTTTCTTACCGAAATGCTCTGTACTCTGTGTTATTCAGTCATATATTTTTTTCCTTTGGTCGGGAATCTAATGCTGAGGATTTATCGACTGAATACAATGAAAAAAGTCTATCAGAGACCCCCGGTAGAAGAATGTCCTTGTTGGAAACACATTTCTCCTTGACAGAAATAACTGTGTGAACAGAGATGTAGAGCACGTTTCTTTTTCTCAGTTTAGGCATTGCAGAAGTTCACACTGCAGCTTTTAATCTAAACTTTAATTTTAATTAGCATTACAGTCACAGTGAACACACGCATATGAAACAAACCCATAAAAACACAAATAGGTGCAGTTTAGCCCCATTAACTCAATAAACATTATCAATTTACAGCTAATTGGCTGGGGAACTCTGGCTGAACCATTTGCAAGGACCAGTGGAAGAATGCTGTACGTCAGCAGAATGCTTCTGACTATTGACCAAGTATGTGATTATTAGCCTGGTTTACACAGCTAGGGGTTAAACCTCTTATTTATACATAACAAATCATTCTCAGACAGCATTAACAACTTTCTTTTTGCGACGCGGTACCTTATACTTTTCTTAATTGCAGGATTTATTCATTTCTGCCAGATAAAGAGTGTTTTATGTTGTGCATCATCCACGGACTGGCTTAAGGTCAGCCACGCATTTTTGCCTTGTAGCACACAAAGGCTATTATTTACACACATCCCTGGGCTGATCCACGACACACAAACCATCACACATTTGTAGAAGAACATTTCGAGCTTTATCTGCACATCAAACTCTCAGGAGCCGAGTCTGATAATGACTCATTCTCTCTCTTTCTTGAGGCTAAGCTGTTTGCGCACAGATAACCACAAACAAACAGGGCAGATAATTGCACACACAAAATGAAATACGAATGTGCAAGGACATGAGCAGGATATGAACAACTGCCGAGATGGATGGTCGGATGAGTGCAAATGCTGGGATGCACACACGCAAATAGATTCAGTGAATCTATAATTGCCGGGAGGGAAATACATCCCATCTCATTCCAATTAATACAAAAGACATGTTTTCCAAGCTTGATGAGCAGTAAGCGTTATGTTTGTTTGTTTTTTTCATATCTATTTCTCCCATCGCTCATTTTCTCTTGGCTGCGCTATATGTAACATCCAAAGCAGGAAAACACTCAAAAAAAAGTCCAGGAGTCATCTCATGAAATATAGATTTGTTCTATAAAAAGAAGCTACAATCTATATCCTCCAGTCTATTTGAGTTGTTTCACCAAAAACTGTACATGATTTGGAGTAGATTGCAGAATAACGACGTTCAATTTCTCTTATGAATGGCATTTATGTTGTTGATTGCCCTTCTTTATAGTTAGTGTCCACCACGCCGTCTTCTTGCTTGCTCTGTCTCTTTCTATCTATATGTACATTTACTGCATGTAATGGATAGGTCCATAAAGAGATGTATGCTAGAGTACACTGACCCCGTTCTCACTCCCAAAGTGTAAAATACAGCAGCCTGGTCAGTGGCCTTACACCTCTATGTTTGACACTGTAGGCTCCCATCTTACAGTATAAAGAGCGAGAAAAGCCTGAGTCATGTGTCTTTTGTGCCTAAACCTAAGCAAGAAATGTTGTTGACCAAGAAGTGTTTGCTCCTACACCTAACCAAGTAGTTCTGCTGCCTACAGAACTAAGCAAGAACTGTTTTCTGTGCCTCAACAAAACTGAGAAATTGTGTTGCCCAAGTGTACACAAGTAGTTTTCATGCCTAAATCTAAGGCAACAGAACTAAGTAAGTAGGTTTTGTGTCTAAAACTTACCAAACAGCTGTGTTGTGCATCACAGAACCACATAAGTTTCATGCCTTACCCAACACAAGAGGCTTTTGTGCCTAAACCTAACCAAACACTGACCATCTGAAAACATTAACAATCAAAAAGTGTTAGTATGTCATACTATATGACTGTTTCATATATATAACTGTTTCTCAGCATGCTTTATTTTGAAAGTCTAACCAGACACCAGTACTTAAATTGGAGGGAGTGAGAATCTGTTGCAAGAAGCGATAATGAATAAAAAGATGTCCCATTTTTCAGCAAAACACAAGACAAGGTAGGGGAGACACAACTTGGACTAAGTTGTAAAAAATGACACAGTACATCATCACTGCTGATGCTTTGTGAAAAAAGTCTAACCTTAAACGATGGTAGATAAGCAGCTCCTAACCAGGATTGCGTTTGAGGTTTCGATAGTACCTGTTTCTAAAAGGCCCATGTCAGTTTTTTTGATTTCATATCAGTGCTTAAGTAACATTAAGCAGCTCATTAGAAACACTATCAACAATGCAAACAAGGGGAAGTTGTAGTTAATTAATCATGATTATATGGGGTGAAACAGCAGTTAATTACAGTAACCTTATTTTTATTCAACTTTGTCTGGGTAATAATTTCTGCATTAATTAGTAGAAACAAGTACTCATCACAACATCCATAATATTAATCCACAACATACAGTAAGGAAATAAACCCAATTAGCATTTCTGATACATTAATATGGGGGATTTCATCTGACATGTAGGCGTAATTAAAGCATTTAGCAATTTGTCAACATGAAATTTGATGTAGCTCTTCTTCATTCGAATCTATTTGTTTGAATTTATATGGGAGGTTCCCAAAGACAAAATACAAAGTGACATTTTTGCAGCAGCTTTACTTGAATATGCATTTATCTTTCAAATGTGAAATAAAAGTGTGTGAATATATTCATTTATTCCAATAAGCTCAATCAAAATGATTTCCTGCAGCTGAACCGAGGAATAGTTCTGCTGTGCAGTGACAAAAAAAAATTGTAATGGAAATTTGGGCTATAACAAACTCAACTCAACTTGTCGTGATTCACTTCCTGATAAGTGGTTTGGAAAGGAGTAGATGGAGGCGCTTGTGCCTTATCCCATTGACCTGTGTGCATTAAATGATTGAAGTCGACATCAGTGAATATAAGAGAAAGTCAACCTTTGAGTTAAATTAAGAGACCCATTCCTTTAGCCCTAAATAACCTTTCTTAAACACTCCAAGACAAAACCAGTGGCTGTGTGTCTGCAGTGTCTATTCCTCATCCAGATGCACAAGTCTAAAAACTTGTCCAAATACAGCTTAATGGACGCCTATAGCTGAGCTCAGTCTTGTGCATTTGTATTTATGATTATGGATTTATTTTACAATGACTCCAAAAACTCACTGCAGTTCAAGGCTGGACTCCAAAGCTGCTTAAAGAGATATTCAGTATGTTGTGTTTGAGTTTGTCGACAACAAGGCTGGGTGGTAATACATTTTTCGACATGGTAAATGTAACATGTAACATCTAACTAAATTCTTGTTAATAATGCGTCTTGTGGTGTTTTTTTTACAAATTGCTGTAATATGTTTGTTATCTTTTATAACATGCTATGCCCAACGTTATCGGGGGCTGGGATGGATGGGCAAGAAGGTCTGTTGAAAAAGAATAGCTCAGAGCAGCTCATTCAAAAGAAAAATTGAAAAAAATAATTGATTAATAATAATAATAAAAAGAATGTGAACTTTTTTGTTCTAATCTGTGTGGACTGAATTTTGAGCTAGTTCCTGTGTAGTGTGAAGGTGCATAATGCTGGCTGTGCTAACTTTCTTTTCACAAATACATTTCCATCTATCTAGTTGCTATAATATAAACTGCAATTATACTAAATTACCAAATTATGTTCGGTCCAATCCTGTGGCCGTGTACAGGATAAACTCTCTCTTCCTCAGTTTCTCTCTGCAGATCTAATCTCCCTCTCTCCTTCTCCCCAGACGGCTTCTCTGACAATATTACCTTCCCATATGGAGAATATTACTCTAGTATGCCATCTGTACTATCATCCTATCATCCCCTCAGGCGTGTGACCGTTTGTGTGTGTGTGTGTGTGTGTGTGTATGTGTGTGTTTGTGTGCAAGGAATAGAGCCTGTGGGAGAATGAGCGAAGTGAGGGCAGGCTGTGTGTGTGTGTGTATGTGTGTGCACATAGTTGCGGAAATGAGTGAGATGGAGAGAGAGTTCAAGTGCATGTACATCGGTTTAATACAATTCACAGTCTGTTTAACACGTGCATGTCTGCATTTGTTACTCTTACGCAATCAGACACAAAATACGTGTTATATCTGGTACAGCATCTACCTCCCTGCCTGTCACAGAGGAGTCCCTAGATGTGATCAGATAAACACATATACAAATAGAGATCTGTACACAAACATATCTTGAACTTTATCGCCTGGTGAGCTGGACAGTTACCTTCTATCTTGATTCCTTCCTCCTCTCTCCCTCTCGCACCCTCTCCTTCCTCTCTGCAGACACCAAACACATGCCTGACCCAAATCTCTCCTTTTTTCCAGACTCACCTACTGCCTTACAAACACCAAAATCTAAGATATGTCTGAGGTAGTGCAAAGAAAGACATAACGAAATAGAAAGGAATACTAACATTGACTTGCTAACATGCCGAACTTTATCCATCTTAGTTTAAAATGTGAGTACAACTGAGGCTGACGGGAATGTTGTTCATATTCCAGCACTTTTCCAGGAGATTTGAGCAAATTAAATTGTTATTATTAAAACGTTGACTGGATTGTGCTATATGGAAAGCTATGGAATGGACATAGTTATGACAATTCATCCTCATGTCTGTTTATTTAGTTTCTTTAAGCGTGAAAAACTGATCAATGAAGAGTTTTCTCTTTCGATTAAAATGTCTTCCCAAAAAACAAACCCAGGACGGAGGTTGTTGTTGGCTGTACAGATTATAAAGCCCAGTGTGATTTGTGATTTGGTGCTATATTGAAACTAAGTTGAATTGGCAATTGATTTATGAAGAAAATAAGTGGAGAATGAAATCCAAACTCAGGCTGATTTTAGTGGACAAGTCTGTGGTGAGTGGGGCCACAAAAAAAGAAAGAAAGAAAGAAAGAAAGAAAGAAAAAAGAAAGAAAGAAAGAAAGAAAGAAAGAAAGAAAGAAAGAAAGACTGCAGAGCTTTTAGCTTGACATAAAGCACACTCCCTCACACATTGTGACATTTACCTATGGGACTTCTATACGTGTAATTACTAAATGTACTTTGACAACTATTGCAATCAACGGCTACAGAGTGGAGTGTTCTCCTCCAGCTGTTCAGTTCCCAGACAATAATAGCTGCTAATGAACGGTATTTAGCGACTTGAAATAAAATGCCGTGGATGGAAGGATGGCTAGAAAAAGAGTATTTATTTTTATGTGATAATCTACTTAGAGACAGTCTAGACATGGCTCGATGAATGTGGAACGGACAATGAGCAGTGCCCTCTGCCTTGAGAAAATTAGAGGGGGGAAATAAAACAACAGCAGTGGGGTCCTCTAGGCGGTTGGTGATCCCATTTATAAGCACCCTCTGGTGACTCCTCCAACTAAAAGGGCCCCAGATGGGAAGGATTTGACCTTGTTTTGAACTTTTTCAGCATTGCCAAGAGGTAAAGTGGATGCTCAGCTAGTTTAAATTTACCAACTCGGTGCCTCTCTAAATGGAGTCACCGTAAAAGTGATGCTTAAGACTGTCACTGTGACTGTCACAATGACTGAATCTGAAATATGTTTTTTTTTAATATAATGAAGGGGTAAAAAGTGCGAACATACTCCATTTATTACATCTGAATTAGATTAGAGACATCGGAGTCCAATCAAGTTTCGCCTGGGTGCCGTTCTGATTGGTGTTAAGATGATAGAAAACAGAGTGGATTGTCAGTGAAATAATAAAGTGTCCTTGCGTGTCGATGCCAAAGTCACAGCCTGCGGAGAGGAGTTCCAAATAGTATCAGACATGATTTTAATGAGGGTCAACGAGGAAATATGGGGATTGTTAACTACAGCTTGTCTTTTTTTTTCTTGCCTCAAATCCATCTTTTTCATTATTTTATAGAAAAAAGAATATCTTAATGATTTGTTACACCTGATAACAAAAAATACAAGCATGGCTGTTTTCACTTATGTTACATTATTAGACCCTCTATGAAGAATGGTCTCTCAAACTACATTTGACTGAGAGCTCGCTCACCCTTCTTTTGATTTTGTCGTGCCTGTGGAGTATGGCCACATCAGACATTTCCCAAATTAGCAGCATCTAACTTACACTTGACACATGGTCTACTCAGCTCGAGTAATTGAAACCACCTCTTTGGCTGTGAACAGCCTGGACAAAATGAACTTGAGTACTTAAGTAAATGTAGTTAGTTACATGTCGCCGCTGGCCATAAAAGGAGAGCAGTGACAACATGCATCCATTGAGGATGAAAAGAGGATTGGATGCAAGAGTTTCAGCTGTGACATGCATCCGTTACATACTGGAAAGTAAGAGTTTCTCAATAAATGATCAGGGGTAACTCCGTATGTACAATTAGTGAGCTGTACTTCATTTTATTTATGGCATTAGTACTTTAAAAACACTATAGGTTTTACTCCACGACATTTGTGTCACAGCTTTAGTTACTTTTCAGATTACAGTCTTTATATCCTTACTATCGCTGACAAAGCACATATTCAGATGTTAAATAAACAATTTAATTTAATGCATCGTCACAGAGCTGAAAACAGGCCTCTTTATCTGAGATACATGGTTCTCGTGCTAAGAACAAACGATGATCTTATCCACGAGTTTCCTGCGGAGGTCTTTGGGGAGGTTAACGTGGAAATGATTATGGGTGATACCACCCACTTTCAAGGCTTTAGAAGTGTTAGTGTTGTGGACTAAGTAATAATAACGGAGTCAGTAGTATTGACTCAATATAGTTGCTAACCTAGGTCTTCATCAATGAAGGACGTGCTGTACTAGGCGCTCTAAGACAGAGGATTAGCGCCCATAATTTGTGCAAGATATCATGGGGTGGATAGAATCTGATGAATTACTATTGATTTAATAACCCTACATCATATACAACAGAATATAAAGATATGGCAAGAGCATTTTTCATAATTACACACTTTCACCAAAGTAAGGTTTTTCAATGCAGGGCTTTTACTAGTACGCGTTTCCACTGTGTGATATAATTCTTCCTCTCCCTTTAGTGAAGGATCTGAATATTTTTTCCACCATGTAATGAGGTGGTTGGACACATCTTCATTTCTGTATCATTAGTGAAAACTCCACAGGTAACCTCCCTGTGAGGCAGCAAGTGGT
>CAEMYA010000018.1:5552526-5563122 GCA_903131615.1 Diplodus sargus | reverse complement strand
AAAAAAAAAAAAAACCTGCTGGGCTGCTACCAGGGCAGAAAATACACAAGCAAGTCACTGAAATGCAAACAATCGCCAACATCCTCTCAGCACACATAAAGATCCAAGTTGTGGTTTTTACTGTTTCCTCATGTTACTAGACTTGTGAAGACAAGAAGGCAGACACTCAGGGGTAAAAATAGAAGCAAGGGAGTATCCATCCATCACTGTGACTGTCTGAAGGGCCAGATCGATGGCGTGTGTGTGAGTGTGTGTGCATGTGCATGTTATTTGATGCACTCCACTACCTCTGCGAGAAGAGCCAGAATGTGAGTGGGCAAACTGTGATGCGACGTTTAAAACACGGACGCGCACACACCCGTGTGATCTCTCTCTATCGCTCTCTCTCTTTCTCTCTCACACGCATGATCACACACACACACACACACACACACACACACACACACACACACACACACACATGCACATGAACTCCTACAGGTAAACCCGTGAGCTTAACGTGATAAATACCACCACTGTCAGGTAGAAATTGACCTTATAGGCCAGCAAACACACAAATCGGAAGACGTCCAAATGCACACAGCGGCCATCTTCCTGTCCAACATAAAGGTTAGATGACTTGCTCCAACTGCACTGCTGAGTGTGTGTGTGTGTGTGTTTTCTGATGTGCCGGCCCTGCCTGCCTCTTTATGTGTATCTGCCCCATGATAATCACTACAGAGTGCATAATTAATTTTTTCCTCCATTTCCATGAGAGCCTTTTCTCTCTCTTCACATGAACCCCACTGCTGCTCTGATCGGTTTAATGGCTTTCTTGCTTCCTACCCTGTCTCTTCCTATTTGTAAGTGTGATGAATTACCTGCTGGTTACCTAGGAATCTATTACTCTTGCGGAATACCAATGGGCCATTAGGGATGAAACGACGGTTCAAGGCCGACACTGGCTTTGAGGTGTGGGAGAATCTCAATGTGCACACACACACACACACACACACACACACACACACACGTGCAGAGATGCTGTATTTCTCTAGTTAAGGGCACAGAGTCGGAATAGCTCGACTTAAATAATACAACAATGAATATACTGAGCCTTTGTGGGGTTTTCTGTGGGATTTCTGTGTGCATTATTGAGTGTAAGTGTGAGTGGTGCGTGAGGGAGGGTGCACACATGGGGGTGCGTGTGTGCGCGCGCGTGTGTGTAAAGGTCATGCCTCTCATCTCTAAGTGAGCAGCGGTGAGGAGGACTGAGTGGCAGCACTCATCAATATTAACTAATGCCCTTCCTTTCATCCACATCATAAATCCATGGAAACAAACACACACATGAGGGTTTGGGGACGAGTTGTCGCGTTTCTTGTGTGAGTGTGCGCGTGTGTGTGAGAGAGGGAGAGACCAGAGAAAGGGAGAGCGAATGGTGAATCTCATGATCTAAAAGAAATGTCCAAATCTACGGTGCTGCAGTATTACAGTGCGCTTTAAATATTTGTCTAGAAATCGCAATTTATGTCCACATCGCAGAAGCTGCAGTGTTAGGGAATTGAAAAATTTTTGAGGAAACAACCTTATAATCAAGTACGAGTACGATGGAAACGCCTTGGCCTGTCAATCTTGTTCTCCAGACGTAAGAAAACGTGTTTGTTTGGTACGGACACCAACAAATGTCACAACATTATGAGTTTTTCATTAGTTGTTGAGAATGGGAATTGTAATGAAACAATTATCATCTCTACTAATTGTGAATGTTACTGACTTTAATATAGGGAAGTGGAGTGAGTGTTGGTGGTGTTACAGGCAATAAGGCTGAATCTGCCAGCCCAATCACCAGAATAAATGTCAGCTAAGTACTGTTCTGCAAAACTACAGAGAAGTTAAACATTCATTTCTTTAGGTTAAATATTCTATTTTTTGGCACAAGACCACTTGCTTATGGTTCAGATAACGTCATGGTTTGGCTTAAATAACCCTCAATCATGGATGGAAATGGTCCGACTTTCCGCAGAAACAAAAACTCCCACCTTTGACCCGTCCGAAACAGATGGTAATGTCACCGGGTGTGACTCGAACTGTCGTTGGCTGTTTGGCAGCCTTGTTGGCTGTAATAGTGCCACCACCATCCATTCCCCCTTTTGATTCAAACATCAGCTAATAAGCCTTAAATGTGAATGTGATATTCCACATTTGCTCCACACGTCAACCTTGAAGGTATCTGCGGATTGCAGAAAAGTTAATTGCTAACATTATATCCTGGCGGCTGGGCAGATGTCTGTCAGGGGCCATAACGTTTCAACATTTTGCAAGCTTGACACCACTGGATGTTTTATAAGGAAACCTTGGGACAGTTTTCAGCTGTGTTTGTGGCTTTCAGAACAGGCAAAAAAAAAGAAAATGTTTCCTTGACCCTAACCAGACTATAAGCACAGTGTTGTGACAAGAGAAACATAGAATATTTAAGCTAAGGAAATGTAAAGTTGCAACAAAAAGAAACTTAAAGTTTTAACTAATTTTTGCAGAAACAAAATTAGCTAAATTCTTCCTGGGGATTGGGTTGATCATATCGCAGTCCCAATATCTGTCAAAATAATCACAACACGATTTGTTTCTTGCCAGGTATACAGTAAAAATCTATATAAATACAAGTTTCAGATGGCGGTCCAAACACAAGTAAAGTGCACAGGAGAGATGAGCAGAGACGGACAAATCAAAACAAACACAGGGACGGATAAACACCGCGGGTGACAGATGTGGTGACGCAGGTGAAGGTACACTTCAGCAGCTGAAGTGTCAGTTGGAGATTAAAGAAACCCACTACGCACACACATCACAGCTTTTATCCCACACCAAGAGCCACTTAACAGCTAATGAGTAATGAGACAGAGCAATGACAGACAGGTGGGAGTGCGAGGGAGACAGAGACAGAGAGAGAGAGAGAGAGAGAGATGGAGAGGAAGGAAGTACTGTAAGTGTGGTGAAAACAAAAGACAAATGGCGAGCGTCGCCGTCGAGGAAACTGAAGGTGAGAAATAAAAGAAAACAGAAAAAAAAAAACAAGACAACAGTGAAAGCATGCCGGGTTTGTGCTTGCAAGCGATTATGCGCAAGTGCACGCTCGCGCTCATAAGCGCATAAAAAAAAAATGCTAAAGTGAGGGGAATGAAAGAGAGGGAGCAGAGAAGAAAGACTGGAAATAGGAATCCTTTGATCAGAACATGAAAACAACGGCAGCTAAGCCGAGAGAGCTAAGAACAACAAAAAGACGTCACAGACAATTACTGCGTACATGGCTCCATTCAGTATAAACACCCCTGTGTTTTGCTAAGGCGATGGGTAACACTTAAAATCCGCTGTCATCTCCTCTCATGCTTTTTCATCTTCCAAACGCCACAGCGTGAAAAACAAACAGAGGAAACAGACACTTTTTTTTTTCTGTTTACAGCGCAGCAACCATGCCCAGTGGGAAAATAGAGGTTTTTAATGAAACACATTAGACAGACAGAGGCAGTCGAGGCTCTTAACCGTATGTGTGTGTGTGTGCGTGTGTGTGTGTGTACGCAAGTGTGTAGGTGTGGGTCAGCGTGTGGGTTAAAGAGACGCGGTCCGCCTTTTATCCCAGCGAAGTCAGATTACCTGGAGGGAACATGGCTATTCAATGAGACACACTGCATGGTCTAATAATATTACCCAGTGTTCATTACTACTGGGGCTTGAACAAACAGGCGAGAGAATAACAGCGCTGACCTCGAATTCATGAAAATCCCCTCCGTTCTGCTGATTGACGTTCCCCACTGCAAGTTAATTAAAACATTTTCTTCCTTCTGATTGTTGCTTTAAAATCACTTGGCTGAACCAGACAAAACACTGCCGCATGTTGTGGGAGGATTTCACTCAGCCAGCTTCAGGCTCGGTTGTCTGTAAAAACCTGCAATAAGACTGTCTCACTCTGCCTCATCTCGCCTGGAGGAAGTGCAGGCACACAAAAAGGAATATCATTAATATGAGTTTCGGTGCAGATTTAGTATCAGTGTGGCTCCCTTAATGCATGTTTCATTGGCTTTTTTTTTCTTTTTTTCTTCACCCTAATAACTAAAAGTTGTTGTGCGCCAACCGTCAGATGTACGGCTAATGAACATCAGTGCAAAGTGGGTCCAACTGACGTCAGTGGCCCAAAGACATTTCTGACGTTATTGATCTTTAAAGACGTGTTCATATTTCAGTGCTAAAGCTGCCTCTGTTGGCTTTAGCGCATGGGCAAATTTCAGTTTCGCAGCCTTGCCTTTTAGGAAGAGAGAGCACCTAACACCCGCCCAACTCTCAGCATTGCTTTGAAATGTCTTGAGAAACATTTTAAGTCCATGAAGTCCTAAGATACCTTTGGTGACAAGTCCTAAGACGTGTTAGACGTACACATAATAAGGAGCGGCTTTGGATCAGGAGGTAGAGCGTTTGTTTACCGATCTAGCAGTCTAAATGTCAAAGTGTCCTCGGGCAAGATACCGAACCTCATTTTGCCCCGAAGTGCATATGGATGGTTATCGCTCCTGATGAGGCGAACATGCAGCTTGCATGAATTTGTGTGTGAATGTCAAGTGCTCTGAGTAGCTGTTAAAGACTAGAGAAGCGCTCTGTAAATATAGCCCACTTGCCGTCAATTTACATTCATGTCAGTCTTACCAGACAGAGCGACTTTGGCTCACTGTGTGCTGTTTATACTGTATCTCAGTACAACCTGATGGCATGGTGAAACCCTTGAGTTTTAAAAAGCTGCTGTTGCTTCTTTTCTTTTTCTTTCCTTCTCTTTCTTCCCTTTTCTTTATTGCCTCAAGTCACAATTTTTAATTAAATCAAACTCATTTTTGACTATATCTATGTTTTCTTCTGCAATAGCCGTTGACTTAATCTGCATTCAGTTATTAATTTGCCCTTTACTGTTGGTGGCATTGCCTGTCATTTTTGCACTGATTTCAGGTTGTTCAGTCCACGTGGGGGGCACCGGTGGTGACAGCCCCTTTGTCGGCTGTTCATTTCTCTTTAGTGTATCAGAGCAGTTGATGCAGCTGCTTCTTCTGTGTCACATTAAAAGCATTAAACATAAACTGATGAAACAAAGATCATTTATTATATGCAGGGGGTAATGGATCAAGAGAAAGCGGCCACAGTGAGCTTTTCCTCAGCAAGGTCACCAACTTTACCGAGCGCCGCTGTGATATTGAAATCTACTCACACTGTCTGCAGCATGAAGTCAGATCACAGTTGAAACCATGTAAGACTGTCTGTCTCGTCTATTGTCAAAAAAACACGAGTTTCTTTGGCTGCACTGTGAAGAGGTATACCAGTTGCTCTTCGGTTTTGCCTTCTGAAAAAGTAGTCACTTGAGAATCGTCGAATTAAACTGCAATTGTCACCATATTAAAGATGGGTTTCTGCAAAACAAAGGATTACGACTTTAAGATGACAGCAAGCGAAGATGAGAAACACTGATTTCACCATGGATCTTTGAAATAATAAAAAGGACTGTGTGTTTGTTGCACAATTGGCAAAATGGGAAAAGAAAAGAAACAGTTTGTAATATTGCCGCTAGTGTTTCACAGCATTCAGCGCTATCTGTGAACGAAAGAAAATCCACTGGCCTTAAAAAACCCCTCTGACTGACTACTGCCAGTGCAGCAGGATGTCTGTTTTACTCCCTGGCTGTGGACTTTTTAATGAAAGCAGCGAGACACACTGAGAAACAGTCTGTTTTATTGTACCACTAAATGAAGTCAGATTACCTGGAGCAAATGTGCCGATGCATTGCGACATGCTGCATGCTCTAATATTATTGCTTGCTGTTTGGTCATTACTGCTGAGGCTAGAATAAAATGATGCAACACAGCGATCCTTCAGGGAGCACTTAAAGCACGCCACATGAGCCACCAAGCAAGCAGACACACACACACACACACACACACACACACACACACATTCACGCACCCACATACACACACACACAGAATACAGAATAATGTTCAGCATTTGGTCATCACTGGTGATTAAAAGATACTGCTGTGAATGAGGTACGTGACCATAAACGCATGTGTGACCTAAACAGATTAAAGGACCGACAAGATCGTGAATGTTTAAGCATTCCTTGATTTTCACCCTTATTCCTACTTGTCGCTGATTTCCTCTATATGGTGATCTTTTTGCAGCTGAACTGTATTGCCTGGGAGTATTAGGAGTCGTATGCGTTGGGGTTGTATCTGCGGACTGGGTGAGCTGCAAATGAATTGCTCTTCTTGGAATCAATAAAGTTGTCTGAGTCTGAATGTGAATCTACAAGATGTTCCTCCGCAGTCTCATTCCCTTAATTTGTAATACAGCAGCAGGGAATGAAACACAATCAGATTTCCTTTTACAGCTCCACCTTGCTACCCAAAAACCTGCATTACTTTGTGCTTTTTATTTTCATTATGAGAAAAATAACAGGAAGCAACGGCTGTTTCAGTCTCAGCAAAACAGTAGTTTTTAATCAATGAGTAATTTAGTGAGGCAGTTAGCTTTAAAACAGTAACTCCCGGAGAGTAGTGGTTGATCACTGAGTCTCATCCCCAGGTTGTCATTCGGGGTTCAACAGCACCCATAAAGCTTCACAATTTTTCAACCTGAGAATGAGACTTTACAATCAAGTATCTTTCTCCAGGACGTTACATTGTGTTGCTTTAAAGCTGGGGTGTGATGATAAAGACAGTTGGTTTTTGAGTCTCATTCTCAGGTTGTCAGTATTTGATATCCTGGGAATTCATTCCCATGAAAACTGCTCAGTGGATCATGAAGCCAAAAAACAGCTCAACTTCTGAGGTACAAAATGTCCCAGATCTTCTGCATTGTTTGACCTATCGAGTGTGCACACAAGAGATTTCAGCCCAGTAGGATAACTTCTGGTTGAGCCTCCTGCTAACCTGAATGGGGATAAAATGATTTTCTTTTCTAAATGTTATCTGACCGAATGGATCAAATACTGATAGTGACATGAGTCATTCTTCAGGGGTTCTGACGCTCAAAAAGTGTATCCACTGTTCTACAGCTGTTTCTTTCACAATATATGTTTATGTGAAAAAGTTTATTTTGGGTGCCAGTGCATCGCGTAATTATATGGTTTAGCCACTATTTCAAATTGGCTTCAAACCCAGTGCTATTTCTCTTTCAAATTTTAAACAGGCATTATGAGTGTAAATATAGCAATCATTGTGTTAGCCACAGCAGGACGGTACAGACATTTGCTTTATCTACGTATGTAACAACAGTAAACGTATGTAAATGTGTTTGTTACAGAGCTATACTATAGTATACAGATAAGGAATTCTAGTAGTTTCAGTTATTTTCTTTCCCATTCTCATTTTTGAAGCTCTTATTAAACTTACAACTATGAATGTCTTGTGCAAAATAGATGAATAAAATACTGTTGTGAACACAACCACCAGATACGATACGATGCAATATGATACGATACGACACAATACGATATGATATGATACGATATGATGCAACATATCGGTTTGTAAAATTGATTATTTTCAGGCAGTAAGCTTGCAAATGCAAATGTGATAATGTCTGTTAAATTGACTCGACTGGATGAAACAAGAGCCATCTAATTCAAGAGGCAGCTTTGAACCTCTTGATCAGTGGAGCTGCCATCTGTAAAGCTTGCAGGCTCGGGACTCCAGATGCTACATAAGGCACATAACAAATAAACTCAATAACTGCAATTCATCTCTGTGTATCGTTGCTCTTCTGTACGGTTTCATTATTCGAGTAACATAAACTGACTTTAACTCAGGACTAGGTGGAACATATCAAGCATTTATGTGAGACAGTTACCATAAACAGGTGACCAACAAATGGAAGCGGCAGTAACCCTGTGGAGTTTGAATGAAATTGATCCATTATTGCTACGCTATTAGCACTGAACCTTATAATGTGTCTCGATGCCAGGAAAAGCCTTTAGAGGCTGTCAGAGTCATCCGACGCTCTCGGTATGCCAGTGACATGAATAAACGAAGGCTCCCTGTAAAATAAATCTCCTCGCCTTGCCAGGGTTTCAGACATCTTTTCACTCTACTTCCCCCAGTGTGGCCATTAGGAAGACATATAACCATGCAAAACGTCACCAATAAAGACGCCGGTACAGTGCTGTTATTGAGCGTCATCTACAAGACGACTGAGCCGTTTAATGAAAGCAGCGAGCAAGTAAAAGGCACAGAGAAATGCCATAAGTGGGGACATAGAAATATACGGGCAGCTTGGCAAATCAATGTGTATACATGTCAGAGAGACCGAAAAAAAAAAGCATTTGTGTAAGTGTGCGTGGGTGTTGCTGAGACGTAGCAGAGAGTTCCAGGAACATTCGATCAAAGCTCCAAGCCTGGACTTATCTCATCGAAGGTGTTGTGTTTCTATGCGGGTCTGTATGGTCATCACTGTATTAACACCCTTTCAATTAACAACTAACTCTCCACAGGAGCAGTCATTTTCTTGTCAACATGGGAATAAAGACTTGCGAGGGTGTGTTTCCACTTGGCATCTTTGATGAGCGGAAAGGTGCAAAGACACTCTGGAAAAAGAGCCCCTGGAGGGAAGGAAATGGCACTAAGAGGGGTTGAGAACAATTATGTCAACCAACCTCAAACTGTGATTGATCAGTTCGCGGAGCTTTTAGAATTACACAGAAAATCCGTAATTGTTTCGACTGCACAAATTACCCTCATTTTTGCAAGAGTCTAAAAGGAGGGATGTTTTCTAAGATGGATTCACACTGGATGTAGAAGCTTAACAGGAACAGTAGATGCATGAATTAAATGTGAGGACGCCTGTTCCATATCAAATCAGGACACTATCACTTGTTGCCAATGAACTTGTTTACCTGTGAAATGTAACAGGTGTTTTTTGGGCTTTCCCAGTCCCAACACAGAAATGTTGCTGGCATCTAATACAAAATAGGCATATAATAACAAAAATCACTGAAGTTGCTAAGGAAAAACACAGAATATGTTTGTTTTGCAGCTCAGTTACCAGGATAAAATGGCGGCAGTTCACATTTGTAGATGTCACAGTTTGTCTGCTTCATTGATATTTATATAAAATGTGTTATATCACGATATCATAACATGTTTATGGCTTTACTTTCTCATCAGGAGGTGGAGAGGATGGCGGTGGAGTTGGAGACCACAGTTTGAGGCTGCGTTTCAACATCTGTAGGTGTGAAACCCAATGTATACCTTTAATGAGACCTCCAGACTATTTCCTGCCATGTTTGTGACGACAAAAGCCAGATATTTTGGATGGGAAGCTGCCTTTAAGGTGAAAAAATGAAGTGTTTTTAATCTCCGGCCGTGTTTGTGGTGACCAAACTAGAAATTTTGTATTTATTTTTTTTGCCTCAACCTAACCAGACCATAAGCACAGCGTGGTCACAACATAAAATCTAAAACGGAACCTAAAGCAACATAAAGAAGCTTAAGGTTTGAACATATCCAAGGTTTTCAGTACTAGATTACTAACGTTTTATCTGGCAGCACGACTGGTCTTTGGAGTGTTTTTAATTCAGGTTATATCAGAAAAGAAAAAGCTAATTATCAGTTTCTGTTTTATGCACATCTTTCTTTGACAGCAGCGGTCACAGATTCAATCTGAACAACCCCGAGTGACTCACACCATGATTACCTCCCAATTACACGTTATCAGAATTGTTTTCATATGACCCAGGTCCCAAAGTGTCGCAACCACAGATTTATTCTGAGCCAGCACGGTCGCCAAGGTTATACTGAGGTGAAGTGTAAATATTTTATTAGAATATCATATTAATGCAAATACAGTAATTAATGATGTGAGGACCGATGAGATGGCAACTTTCGCTTGTCATGAGCGGAGGTCTAACCACCATTCCTAATTCAGAAAGCCTAATCGCCTTCCTAACTCTGAAATAATTAATTCTATCCTTAACTCCTAACAACATAACTCGACGGACTCCTCAAGGAGATTGTGACTGCGACAGTCAGACTGCAAAGAAAATCGGCTGCAGCCCGCATGTAAATGCAATCTGCAGCAGTCGATGATATATAAGCAGTATTGACTTGTGAATGATTCACTATAGGCGATCTATATTAACTCTAGGTGATGAATGAGGATATGCATCAGCGCAATAATCAACCACCGGAACCACCACAAACACACGACACATCATCATCATTATCGTGAATCCTCTGCGGTGCAGGAAGGACAAGAGCAGAATCGTTTTTCTTTAGTTTTGGACCCGAAATGGATTAAAATAGAATTATTACCCCTCCTATCAAGGATCACATTTACGGCCATGACAGCACATCATTGTGCCTCTCAGCTCTGGCGCCACAAACCAGCCATAACCACCTCTTTGTTACAAATCCTTTCCTCTCCATTTCTTTCTCCTCCGTCCCTAATTCACCTTATCACTTCCTGTCTATCTTCATCACGCTCTGTCTCAGCCAGCTTTTCTTCCACACACACACACACACACACACACACACACACACACACACACACACACAGTCATATATTCCTGTGCACCTCAGTCACACACCGGTT
>CAEMYA010000018.1:5542421-5552501 GCA_903131615.1 Diplodus sargus | reverse complement strand
GCACACACACACACACACACACACACACACACACACACACACACACACACACATACATTCATTGCAGCTTTTTGGTCATGCTAATCCATGTGCATTATTTACTATAAGCCAGTGAATGGAGAGTGGTGAGCCCAGTGTGTTTCTCTCACACACACATACACACACATGCAAACACGGCAAGGACAGAGCCTGACAGAAATACACACCTACAGAGGTACACGTGTCTATACACCACAAAGGAGATGGACACACGGGTATGTATGTGCTGGCAGGAAACAAAAAAGACTGACAGCAGCAGAGGATATATGGACGTGTGACCCTGGTACAAGAAAATGGGTTGTATTCCTCAGAGAACAGGGAAAACGATGGGGACCAGGGATTTTTTTATGATCCGTTCACGCTTCCTGAATACTAGAATAGAGAGGAACTGGCCAAGGTCAGAGGCAGAATTCCCTATTCTAATGCGGAGCGTTGCTCACCACCCGGAGCAAGACTCAGGGATTAATTTAGAGATCCATTCACCACGCCTGTGCGGAGGGGAGAGACGACACAACGCGACGAAAAATAGAGGGGCAGAAGAAAAGAGGGAGAGAATCAGGGGAGATGGGGAGACAAGGGGGTGAGTGACGTAGAGGAGACCGAGAAGATGGAACAAGTGAGAAAGCGAAAGAGGGACGGAGAGAGAGAGAGAGAGAGAGAGAGAAAAAGAGGTGGCTACGCTTGTTATGTGTAGCCTGCGGAGAGAGAGCAGACGGTTCAGATAGAAGAGCTTCATTTTCCAAACACTCCTCCTCTCATGGCCCACTGCCTGCAAGTGTGTGTGTGTGTGTGTGTGTGTGTGTGTGAGTGTACACCTATGAGAGACAGGTAGAGAGACGATAGGCGGACAGAGACCAGTTCTGGGAAGGAAAATGGTTGAGAGGCCAACGGGAAAGAGAGAGGAAGATAACAGCAAGAGAGTTGGTAGTTGGTAGTTGGTAGAGGAGAAAGTCAAATAAAGTAAAACACAGAAGAGAGAAGAAATGTATATCCTCTTAAAGGATAAGGCTGGCATTATTCTACAGTATACTTTCCTCATTGTCAGCAAGTCCCACGAAAAGACCAGAACCAACAATGCGTTAGTCCGTCTCCCTCAAAACTGTCCAACTTCCCCCTCGGCTGGCCGTGGCTCTGAGCCCTAAGCCCATTCGTTTCGACTGAAGGCATAAATCTTTAAAATTGGGTCATAAATATAGAGTTTAATTTTTAAATAGGCTGCTTAATTTCCTCAAACAGCTGGGCACTGCAGCTTCAGCAAACTTTACTCAAACAGGAATGAATTGTGCATTTTGTTGGGGACTATTTTGAGCTGTGGACGGATACGCACTCGGTGGATTAGTTGAGCACAGCAAATTTTCACAGCGCCAGGACAGTGTATACAGCCTGGCAGCACCAGGCCAATTAGCAAATGCAAATACGTCTTGAACCTCTCAGAGCATTTTAGATTTCCAAGGGCCGTTATCAACAGGCACTGACCAAAATGCCTCTGGGCGCACCTTAGCATCACTGAGCTAAACAGGCCTCAGAGTGTAGACATTAGCTGTGATGATGTAGCATCAATATGCCAGCGAACACACGTGCATACTTACTTATACAGTATGTAATATTAGTGTCTGACAAAATTATGGAAAGACTCCCCACAGATACAAACTTTTTTTTTAAGGATTAAAATCCTTTTTATTTAACCAGAATCAGCTGCAATATTGCTTTCTTCACACACAGCAACCTCCATTGACCAAAATAGTAGTTTTACATTGGTGATCATCGTAGGACACTTTTCATTTGAACTCTACCAAAATAACATAAAACTCATCAAATCCACCTTGGTTGGACCTCCCACTGTTCCAACAATCGTACCAGACACATCTGCCTGAACAGATAAAACAGGACTCACGGATGCTTCTGGTTCCCAAAGTAAGATCTATTAACTCAAAATGAACATAACCATCATGTTCAAGGTGGTGAAGGATGGATTTGCCAGAAACTGTGGACAAATGTAAATTGTGACCAGAGAACGATCAGCAATCCCCTGATTCTTTCTCTAGTCCCACTATGAGGTTTAAATGACTGGTTTACAGTGGAATTGTACCTTTAACAATTGGATGGATTTCCTCGCCTAACCATGAAAATAACGCAGTCTCATTCCAATGTCAAGTCACCAATAACTAATGACAATAACAAAATAAAGGCACCAAAACTACTTGGTTAGGTTTAGGTAAAGATCACTGTTTGGCCTTAAAATGACCACTACATTAAAAAATCACACCTACTTCCTAAGGTTTAGGAAATCATCACAGTTTCCCCTAAAGTAACTGCTTTCCTGCAACAGTGAATATAGACTTTTAGCCTCACACTGAACATAAATCCTGGTCATCCAAGAGTCGTATGAACGAACCGGCCTACCATCCTCAATCTGCCCTTGTTTTGAACTTTCTGCTTCTTCATACAGTGATTTGTCATTTACTTTTGTCATTATCGCCCCCTGCTGGTACCGCACATTTACACATGTATGCATTTTACAACATAGAAAGGTAAAACCGTCACACCCACATGGTGTCCTCCAATGGATTGGCAGCTCTGTTACATGCTTGAGCACGAGACTTGGCTGCATTCTCGGGATAATTGCCTCAACTTTCACGATCTTTTAGCAAATCTTTGTTAGTTCCTCAGGTTGCGGACAAATGGAAATATTTTGTCGATCAATTCTTTGGTGGGTTTTGTTAATTCAATGTGTTGACCAAAAAAGACTTTCCCTTTTGGTTGATTGGAAAATATTCTTCATCTTCCATGCATGACACTGAACAAATTTCCCCCCAAAATTTACCCAGGCACGTTTGATAACTGTGGGAACTCCAGGACGTCTGCTAGGCTTTTAAACCAAATTCTCTGGGATTTAACAACGTTTGGCTGCACAGCATGAATTTGTTATATCTAAACCACTGGCAGGTCATTGGGGTTTAAGTGGATATAGCAGAAGTAGGAGCACAAAGGGGGAGCGGGGTTTGTGGCGCCCGCTGTAACACTTCTCGGCTGGTCGGGTGATGTGGCGAACGCACACGCTGTAAAGCATTTACTGGATTGTTTTGTACATTCAGAGCTGATTGTACCAAATCTTTTCCCCCCAGTGCACCCCTTTATTCATCACTCCTCCCCTTACATCATAAGAAACCTGATGTGCATTCGGTGTGTACTTGCCCGCTCACGCAGCTTAACAGAGGGCAGAAAATAGATGCAGCAGTTGATTACATTTGTGGGTGGGAGGTACTAAATGGACAATTAATTTTCCAATCATTGTAGGTTGTATTAACTAGACTATTCATTCACGTGGGGCTACAATGCTGGGGGGCAGGAAATTGCATTACACAGTTTTGATTTATGATTCTATTTGGCTGCAGGTAAATAAAAAAAAATAAAAAACACCTCCTGGGGATATAGAATATCTTAACTTGTTTTACTCATGCACACACAAACGCAGGTAAATTGTTGGATCATATTCAGGATCGTTTGGACTTTGAAACACTCCTCTGAGAGCAATTTCAATGCCATTTTCAGTTGCATTGCTTGTAGAGCAGCTTGCGTGAGCTTTCATTTACAACCTGGAGATAGTTAAACAATCTTGTTAAACACGGAGATATAATATCACTCTATTGTTGTATCACAGTCTATTGATTTTGTTTGCCCTGCATATAGTTAACAGCCCCCCGCGGTCGATGTTTGTTAAAGTTTATTGAGATAAGCAGGTGAAAGATTACAGTACAGCGACACGGAAATGTCCCTAACATAAGATGGATGCACCATATGAGCGTGTTCATGAGGAGACACCTCACCTTTTCAGAGACATTCAGCTTGTAAGGTCGGTGCAAAAACCTCCCGAACACATTTTACAGCAAGGCAATCAGATCTTCATATTGTGCCGTGCTCTTGAATCAACAAAGCCACCGCACACTGCTCAGCCGCGCTCCTTTAATGTTTAATTTTGTGTGGTATCAAAGTGCGCGCGAAATAATCTCACCGTATTCAGGCAAAACTAAATGACATTGTTCAAAGTAATAATAGAACTGCAGTCCCTCCTCGTGCACCGACATGAAAAGATCTCACCAGGAGGCAGATGAGCGGGAGAATTACACAACGGGTATTCTTCGGAGATTTGTTCCCATCTCAAAGGCGAAGGCACGCACAGAAAACACACCTAACAACATCAAAGGCATTCAGATCAGCGTGGCATAAACCAGTGTCACTCAGCAGATGCCAGAGAGCAAATAACCAAACTTCTTAAGTCAGGCGGATATGTGCAGGGAGCCACAGCAGAGCTCCGCCATTGTCAGCGAGACCAAGAGTAAGCAAAGTAAGAACTCAGTCCAGTAACTGTGACGAGGTTTTGTTGATGATGATTTATGGTCGGTTTCAGTAGATTGCAATGCTTTCCACAAGTGTTGCGCAACATTAAAGGAATATCTTCCTGCCTATTCAGCATATCCAACAAAAACACTGTGTACACTCAAATCTGGGGAATTGCCAGAAGTAGACAAGTTGCCATGCTACAGTGGCGTTCGAATCAAACTGTCCTAAGACGTGAATCATTTTCTACTTTTACCTTTGCCTTCTATAACGTTGCTTTTTTACAGTAATGTCTCGGACGAACCTGTGCAGTTCTCAGCTGCTCCAACTGCAGAGGCAAAGTTCAACTTTAATAAAAAAAGTCAGCGTGAAATAGACAAGCCTTTACTTCATGAAGAGTCCCCCTGTTCGAGACTTTACATTTTAGATGGGTGTTCAGAGGACCAAGATGTTTGCCAGAAGTGGATCAAGAACAGTAGAATTTCTGACTGTAATCATATTTGATTAATTAAAGCTCCACTTTGCTTTGTAATATTTCTCAAATAAAAGCAGTCCTCCAAAGGGTTATGGTGTTTTTGACCCTCTATAAGTGACGTGTAATTGACCTTTTGTTTTGCTGTTCAATTAATGAAATAATCGTCAATGCCTTTATAACAAAACATATTCATTACATAATCTGGATTGTCAAAAGTTTTTACTCAGTAACTGGTCTTCTATGCAACGCTTGACTGTTGATGTTTTTTACTCATTTTACAATATCTATTCGGGCGATTGTTGCTATATGGCTATACCTTAGGTATAACATAAAAAATAATAATAATTTACTGAATAATGTTGAGATCGCTGTCTAAATAAGGTACCTTAATCAATAACTGGGAGCCACTGTCTAGTGTTTCTAACCCACCTACCCATGCTGCCGTCACTGCAGGCAGGCAGCAGCAAACAGAGTTGCCTCCGCTGTCGCTGGTAATGAGTACATTTATGTCGTTTTGTCTAGCAAGACGTGTGATGGTGTGATAGCAACATACGAGGATGGCTGAAAGCTAAGGCCTAACAGCCACCTGCTCCACAGTGAAGGAGTTGGCAAAAGGGCAGCGGCTTCAGTTTAGAAAGATCAGATGAATTAGAAACAACAGTATATGTAAGAAGTGAAAAAAGACTGTAACAACAAGCAGTTGGCAGAGCAACTAACTTATTATTTCACCACCTCAAGCAGAGGCACCGAGATTGAGTATGAGAGGAGCCAAAGGTAATGTGAGGAGAGCTCAGCAACTATTGCTGACTCCAATCCAGAAATACTTTCAGTAACTTGTCATATTATTAAGAATGCGCTGTGATATTACTTGGCGGAGGAGCTTCATGATGTCACACACAATCCGTTTCAGTGCAGCACAGTGAAACTCTGCATCTAACCCATCCTTGGGGAAGAGTGTGCAGCCTGGCCACTGTCGGCTGCCCACACAGCCTTGTTAACACTGACTCGCCAGAGCAAACATCACAAAGTCTCTCTCCGGCTCCCAGGTCACGAGGGAGTGTGACAGATTAGATCTCAACTCCCAGCGATCATACAGGGATGGTGAAAGATTAGCTGTCATCCCCCAACAGATCAGAGAGGGCACGAGCACCAAATGTTCCCCCTCTGTTCTGAACATAAAGGGGCCTTTTTCATCACCGTCTGCGACTGTTCCAAGTTTAATTTCATAGTTGTATCAAGCTGTAATTGGGATCCGTGCCGTTGCTTTCTTTTCTTTTTTTCGCAGATTGGATGGGACATGGGAATAGATGTGAATAACAACTAAGCAGCAAAAGTATGACTATAAGTGTATTGGCCATAATTGCTGTTATATGCAGGATCGTTAAAATGTAGTTCAGAGTCTAAAGTCAACTTTTTAAAATGAAATTTGTTCGGCAGCTGTTGCAGAAAAGCCAGCTTCTGTAAACCACGTCCACGGACCACTCAGCTGCTGCTCTGTGCGCGACAGAGATAAAGTAGGTGCTGTCTGATCCTTCAAACAACTCGGGTTCCTAATTAAACCGTGTTCATCCAACAGGACAGTGACAGAGACCGAAACACAAACAAAGAGAGAGAGAGAGAGCAGGAGAGAAAGGAAGACCCTCATTCTCAGCCACGCGCATTTAAATACTTACATGCATTGGTGACAGCGAAGCTGTTGGCGGTCTCTATATTGTCCACATGTGGGACCAGGTTAAAGGGAGCTTCCGTAGCGTTGGGGCTGGTGTTGTGAAGGAAGATAGCTAGTCGAAACGCCGTGTACTCCTGATCAGTATTCCTAATGAACAACCCACCTGGAGAGAGTGACAAAGAGAGAGGGCAGAGAGGAGAGGAGCATGATGGAGAGGAGAGGATGTGAGTTATTGTGGGGCGGAGAGGGGGTTAGAAGGGAGCGTGGTGGGAGAGACAGGGGGAAGGAGAGTAATGCGGGGAAGGGGAAGACGGATAGGGAGGGAGGGCAGAGAAAACAGAGAGAGAGAAAGCCAAGATCTTCATTAGCTTTGTAACAAAAGGCAATTTGTCTTTGCGGCACATCCGCGCACATTCACATGAGCACAGCGCACACTCGGTGATACCCACACTGCACATTTTCTTTGATGAAATCAGAGAAAGACGGAGAGGGACAAAAGAAAAGGAGAAAAGAGAAGTGGACAGGAAAGTGCGGGCAGAGAGGTAATGAGTCGGACGGGACTCAAAAGAAGAGCAGATCAGAAGGTGTCAGCCAAATAAAGGAGGGGGATGCAAAAGGAAAGGGGGAGAGGGAGGTGAGGGCTAAGTATCTGTTGGCCTTTAAAGATGAGAGTCCCCCAGTATGTCCAGGCTGACAAAAACTGAAGGATTAGAGGCAGGAGAATAACAGAACAGAGGAAAGAGGTGTGGGAAAGAGAGAGAGAGAGGTAATGGTCTTCTGCCTTAGCGTTGACTGATTGTGTTTCTGCAGATGTCTCTGATACAAACTGGTTTCACCTGCTAATTCTATGAATCTCCCCTGCGCTGGTCGAACTGAAGTGATGTGACTAAAGTTTGACAAAATCAGACTCGACTCAGCCGAATTGGATTACACTTGCAGACTGTGAAGCCTTGACATCGCATTGGGAAGTGAGAGGGAGGGAGGAAGGCTGACAGGGGAGGGAGTCCAGAGGCAGAGCGTATTGAACGGAGCAGTCGTCACTACACAACACGTCACTCATGTGTGTGCGACCGTGTGCCTTTCGTGCTGAAAGTTTGCATCATCTTCGGATTTTTCTGACTCCCCTGCAGTGCATCCAGGAATTTTTTCGTAACGAGCCCGACACATGCACACGCCGAGGCGTCGCATCTCGAGTGCATGTGCATTAAAAGGAATAATTCATTAAACTCTCCTGTTTTGGGGGGGAGAGAGCGCACACACTCTGCTTCGACGAGATGAGGAGTGGAGGTGCGCCTGGCACCTCGCTGCGCCAGGTTCCCTCGAAGAAATCTCGCAAACATTCTCCTCCGTGTCAGCCCCCGTCTCTCCTGCACACATGCAATTCATGCATAAAGAAAGCGGCGTGTGCCTCCATTCCCACTGACATTACACTTGTGTGCAATGCAGAGATATGCAAATGACTCCTCAAGTGAACCGGAGGATCAGCGGTGGATGATCCTGCGCGAGCGTTTTGAGGAGGAGAGGAGGAGGAAAGGAGTGCATGCGTGTGCTGCGTCCATACGCTCGAGGAGGATGTGTGTGCACATGCATGCCTCCCTGTGCAAAAGTGTGCACCCGCATGCGGCTTGTGCATGACGCGTGCACAGCATGTATGCATTTTTATGACTTGGTGTGCACATGCAGGCATGCAGAAAACCTCGACGTGTGTGTGTGTGTGTGTGTGTGTGTGTGAGAGAGAGAGGGAGTGTGTGTGTACCAAGCAGAAAATATTTAGCGTATTAAGTTTATTGGCAGCTGCAGCGAGACAGAGTCAAGGAGCCGAATCTCATTATAGGACCTCCCAGCTGCCCCCCTACAAGGAGTGATGCAGTGCATTCATTATCACACACATGCCTGTAGGAATGTGTGTGTGGAAGAAAGAGAGAGTGGGAGAGAGAGAGAGAGAGAGAGAGAGAGAGGGAGAGAAGGGATGCAATGCATGTGTGGCCCCTGTGCACTGAGCAAACCAGTGGTTTATTCAGATTGAGTTAACTTTATCTCTGATCTGTAAGACACTGCACTGACACAAGGGTGACTGGGAGAGGGCAGAGCGGAGAGAGAGAGAGATGGATGGAGAGAGGGAGAGAGAGAGAGGGGGGGAGAGAGAGAGACAGAGAGAGAGAGAGAGAGAGAGGGAGAATACTGCAGTGTCTAAACAGTGAAGAAGACGAGATGGGGGAACAAAGCTCGCTGAAACATTCATGAACGCAGAACAGCCTTTAAAATACACGCAAATACAGTAAAAGGATGGATGGAGTGGAAGAGTCAGTGCATTTATGAAGTCATATGAGTCACGGCAGCAGAGTAGACGCGCCAGTCTCCCCTGAACGTAAAAATATCTTGGAAGGAACTGATGCACCAGAAGGAACGTGTGGTTTCCAGAGGGGAACCTTTCCAGAGTTTATCACTGATTTTTTTTGTGTGTGTTTAAGAGAGTCCCGGTGCGCCAGCCTCCACCTTCCCCTCGCTCTGCTCAAAGCCACTAATATGCAGTGTAGAGTGAAAAAAAAACAAACAATAAAAAAAACAAAAAAAAACAAAAGCCATCCTCCAACTCACCTATCTGCACCGAGCTGGGGAAAGCCCCCGCCGCCAGCCCCCAAAGGGCGGAATACACCCCGAGAAAGTGCCAAGAAAAAATAATAATCCTCATGGTTTTCCTTTCCTTCGATCCCTTCAGAAACTGTTGAGAGACATCGAGAGAGAAGGTGGTGGTGCGGAGGGGGGGAGAGATGCGAGAGAGGCGTCAGAAAAGCGAAAAAAGAAGAAAAAAAAAGAGGGAGAAAGGAAGAAAGATGAGAGAGGTTTTATTTTCCCCCGTTTTTTGGTCCCGGCTGTATTCCTATTCCATGGTGGGCTCGTTGGTTTCTTCCCCTGCAGTGTCCGCTCGGGAGAGAGCTGTGGTGGCAGCGGCGGCGGCGGTGGAGGTGGTGGTGGTGTGTCGGGCGCACATGTAAAGACGGAGGGAGAAAGAGTGGGGAAAGTCGCTCGAATGATTGGCGAGCTGGAAGAACAGTCTGCATGGACGCACTGGACATGCGCGCCCCGTCTCCCTCTCTCTCTCTCTCTCTCTCTCTCTCTCTTCCCTTGCTCTCTCACCCACACACCCTCACTCAGCCACCCCCCTCTCCACCCCTCTCTTCCTCTCTCTTCTCCATCTCACACTTTTCCCCTTTCCCTGCCTGCCGTCTATAACTTGCTGTAACGCGGCTGTAGCCTATTGATAAGGCTTGGCCGGGGTTCATGTAAGGAAAAGCCTCCCCGCCGCAAAAAAAAGGGGGGATCCGCGTGAGTGTGCGTGCGTGTTTGCGCACACTACTTCGTGGTTCGCGGTCCCCCCCTCTCTCACTCTGTGTGAGCTTTGACTGGAATCATATATTTGTCTGTGTGGCACACGACATGAATGCGCGTAAAGCAAAAACAACGGGGAAACAGTTTCAAGTGAAACGAGGAAATAGCAGATGAGAATTGCTTATTTGTTGTGATTTTTTTTTTTGGGGATGCTTTGGAAGACTTGGGG
>CAEMYA010000018.1:5505335-5531926 GCA_903131615.1 Diplodus sargus | reverse complement strand
ACACACACACACACACACACACACACACACACACACACACACACACAAATATGCACTTATGTTGATGCATTCTTACCTTAATATTCAAGTACAGATCTTAACAGATGCATTTGTGCGCAAATAAAAAGATTGGAATGGACAGACTTGGCATGTGTTGTTGGGTCTGCAGGTCTATCTTTGAATATTTTGTACTTGAATATGCTTTTACTGAATGAATGCACACGGAACATCTCTCAGTCAGATCTGTGCCAGCTCCTTTCTCCTCTTCTCTGATCCTGCCACGGGCCAACATAAAACATCTGGGAGTTCATACTGTGTGTGTGTGTGTGTGTGAATGTGCGTGTGTGAGCGTGCACTAGATTTGCAGTGAGCCTGTTTGTGCGTAGTGTGTGTTGGCTTCTCAGCAAGCCTGCCAGGCTAAGAGTCCAACATCTGTGGGTTCAGATGTTTTCTAATGATATGCTAATGGTGCTGGAGGGGGACAAGCACAGAGGCTAATGTAGCGGTCACAAACCTCTGCCTCCGTCCTCCTATCTCTCTCCCTCCCTACTAGTCTGATGATGTACCCATCTCTTGCTTCTTTCTCTGAATTTTATCCAACTCTACCCTCCTTTTCTTTGTACCTATTTGTGCCACTTAAAGGCATGATACGTGGGACTCAAAAAAACATCAAACAATTAACTTATGCAAAAGCGACCCCTCTCCATCATCACTTATAAAGTGTGTGGCGTGTCCGTATCCGCAGAGACCCTTGTTTCACAATTGGCAACTCCACACCCTAATAATAGTAACGACAGACACAATATTACATTAACAGCTCTTTATTTTGCAAACAATCTGACAGCGAACGGGGCACAGGCATACAGAGTTAGGCACAGCAATGAAACAATACAACATGTGCTCTTATATCCGAGTATATGATGTTTAAAAATGCAACTTAAAAGCCTGTTAACAATAGGTGCGTACATAGAAACCACAAGGTAAACTGTATGCCATTCATTCCAACCATGATTGTGTATAAGTCAGCAGTTGCAGAGGACATATGCAGTGTTATAAAAGCCCTGGTTGGTCAAGGACACTTACACATAGGCAGATGTGTGCGAACAACAACGAGGTGACATACAGTTGCTGTGGACGATACGCCTCTTTGTTGTACGAACACACTTACCTCTCTCCCTGTTGGCACCAACAATGTGTGGAAAGTTACATAATTCAGCTTTGAGCAGCTCTCTGTGTTTTATAGGTTATAATTAGTGCCTGTGTGGCTAATTAGCTCCTCCAGTATGTATTTCACCTTTATAGCAACACTTAACCTATCTCAAGCCCACTTTCAGTTATAATTCATATGGAAAGCTACTATCACCTCCTCGTATCGTGTCAAATAACATGAGGACAAAATTAATAAGGCCGCGAGCTGACATACTGGCAACAATGTATTGGAGTCATTGATGAATGATGGTCACCAATTACAATAAAAAGCTGATAACCAAAATTCAGAGGAAGATATGTAACAACGCCTTGTCGTCTTTAATGATATGGCTTGGAAATACCAGGAAAAAGAAAAATGTTTCTCTCCAAGTAGTTAAATGCGTGAGAGTATGACTGAAACTATCAAGCCATATGGGTTCATAATGTGTGGGCAATTTTGCTAGAAACAAGGCCAATACATATATGACTATTCCAAACAAAAATAATGAAATTAATTTGTCTAAAAAGTCTATATGTTCTGTAAATCCCACTGCGACAGTGAACAGCAACAAACTCCTAGAAATATTCACGCTGTAAATGGCAAGTTACGCTAACCCCAACCTGGTTGCTAAAGGAAGAACCTTAATGAGGTTTTTTTTCCCAATGGGATAGATATGCATTCCTGCCAACATATCTAATCAGCTAATACAGTAACTTGCACTTTTAAATGGTTCTGTTTTGACTTTAGACTCTCTGATGTACATATTTGAATTGGGTTCTGTGTGTCCTATACTCTCTGTTTGTTGTTGTGAGGGATGGTTTGGTATTGGTATGGTATTTGAGGAGCAGATTTTAAATCAGAATCTCCAGCTTCTATCATTTTCACTCACACACACACACACACACACACAAACAATATATCTGACCATCCATGTTCCCCTCACTCACCCACCTTCCTCGATAATAACCCGAGGCTTAACCCCAATCATGGCATACAGCTATGTGTGTGTGTTTGTGTGTGTGTGTGTGTGTGTGAATGACAGGAGGAAAGATTTTACTGTGATGTGAATGTGCCTGCAGAGAATTGAATTGGAAGGGTAAGGTGGGGGTCTACATCAGGGTTTTTATGTCAGCCCGAATATGACTTGCAGCCTGTGTGTGTGTGTGTGTGTGTGTGTGTGTTTGTGCACATCACATGACACGTCCTCACCACATGGTTGTTGCTTAACAGCAGTGTGGGTGTGTGGAGTTCTGAGGGCTGGAACTTTGTACACGCTTGCATGTTTTAACAAGCTTATCAGCAGTAACAGTCAGACTCTCACTTCTGACATCGTTGACCTGAACTGCTTTAAAATTCATCTCCTGGAGCTGTTTTTTCAGTACAATCAATCTTCATTGTTCCCAAAGGTCAACACACAGGCCCTTCGAAATGATTAGAAAACACTGCTAAAATCCTAAGCAAAGCCAGTTTAATGATTATCATTATGTTGTCAGAAACACTCATATAGAGCTCATGTAGTCTAGTATTTCCTCTTGATGTTTATGTGATGCCCTCTGAGAATAAATTCGCTGCACAAACGAATGTGTAATGGCCCCCTCAGGCAATGTTGCCAATAATGTAGTAGGATTAAAAAAAAGAAGAAGAAAAAAAGTGCCTTGTAAGCAAACCGTAGCCAAATGGTAGCTGAGTCCTGATAACTGACACAGACGGAGCCACACGCCCCCCTCCTCTAATACTGCTGCACACAGATAAACCATGTTTGAAAAGTGTTTCTGACTGCCGGGGCAAAAACATCAACAACTTTGTGAATATAACCAGGAGTCGAAGCATTTGAAGTGGCAATAACCTGAAGGGCTGAGAGGAAGCCTGGTCACATGTCTGAGTGTGTTACCCACGTTTGGTAAATAATGCATTAAAATAATTATCTTTCCTTTTCTTTACAGTATTATTAGATTTTCTATGACGATAAAAAGTAGGTGTTATCAGCATTAAAGGTGTAAACTGTAAAATATGGACAGAACTCAAAGGTAGCACAAAAAAGGTTGCGCCATATATCATCAGAGTAACCAACAACTGCGGCTTTTTGCTAGCTATCCTCGGTTGTAGCTACCAATAGCTAATTAGCTCATGGCTCAGTTAGCCGTGCAGGCAGCCACGAGTGAGAAAGAGTCAGCTGCGGTGATTGTGGAAACCTGAAACCTGAAACCTTTGTGTGCCTCAAGTACCCTCGGGAGACAGGACAGGCCAGGGCGAGCTGGTTAGCATGCTAACTTCTGATGAAATCTCTTCAACACAGACACGTCTTTGACATAAGATGAACACTATTGTTTCTCCACATTCTGTTGATGTTAGTTAATGTTATGAATGTTTTATACTGCCTATAGCTCACAAATGGCACCTTTAATCAGCACATAGATATCTTGTAAGATTAAAAATAAACTCCACCTTTTTACACTTTAATCTCCCCGTCCATTACTGTAATCCAATCCTGGCGGTATATATGTATCGCCTCAATCTCCACATCTTCATTTCCACATATAACCACAAACAGTGCTATCACTTTGCAGTAACACATCGAAAAATAATTTGAATTAACAACGATAAAGAAGGAGGAAGGGATTAAAAAGGGCAATGGCCTGTTAGCGTTAGCAATTTAGATATCAGGCAACTCTGCCTCCTGGCATTAAGTAGATTAAGCAATTTCCAAGAAAACTAATAAAGCTGAGCCATACTTTACTAAATTATCTTGGCTTTTGTTGTAGATTGTACAGAGGCCTATTACACAGCATCATATGGACATTATGCGCAAGGTGGCAGCTGGCTCTCCACTTTTCACAGTGACAAAGTCGTTCTTCCTTCCGGCAAATAATGAAGCATTTACAGCCATTCTGAATATGAGAAGGCAATGATATTGTTCAATCACAAACTGCTTTAAGCTGGGCATTACCAAAAAGGGGAGAGTAGGTGTAGATAACAGGAGAAAAAGACACAAAACTGCACATTTTCTTTAAGATTTAGATATACTGTTGATATACTGTTGTGTACATGAAAAGTTATGCCACTACATCCACCCCTACCTACCACTTCCACTGAAGGTCGAAGTAGCTTCAAATTAAATCATCTACTAAATGAATGAATATGCATATAAGAAAAAACTCCACACACTTTATTATACTGTCATTTATACAGTGCAGGTGTTCAATCAGGTTCAAATAGTTTTCCCTACTTCAATGAGACTTACTCCAAACAGACTCACACACAAGTGCAGTACAAAGTCTAAAAGAAGCACATATACATGCCTGTGGCAGCGTTGTGTAGGTGATCTCATGGGTTTTGGCAGAAAGCAGGTGCTCATGAATATTCAGCAGAGGGGAAGTGGTCCAAATGTCTGCTTTTCAACCCAATCAACATTACCCGTGTGCATGCAGGCAGGTATGTGGGCGGGATGGAGACATTCAGGGTATATGGGGATGTGGAAATATGAATGTATGTTTTTTTCTTCCTTGCATTTATATCACAGCAGCAGTTTAGCAACATAACAACCGCTTCTCTGCGAGTGGCCTGTCCCTCATCAGTATGCACGGTCGGGTTCACCGTAGGAAACGCAATTTAGCAGAAATCTTTGAGCTCTCTGCACGAATGTAAGAAACTGAGTTTGTCCTTTTCTTTGTGCCAGCAACTTTGTACTCTTTTGCACATCACAAAGTTATTGCCCTCCAAGAAACAACACGGATAATGCTGAGACTCCCAGGCATGATTTCCAGAGATTTGTAATGACATCCTGTTCTGATCTATCTAATCCTAAATTACCCTAGCACCATAATGCATATGTGTACCATATTGACATTTCTACAAAACCTGTCATATCACTTTTACATTATGTTTATGACTTGGTTTTCTTATCGTGAGGTGGAAGGGCCGATCGTTTGGTTCCAGGTGGGAAGGTTGCCAAGCCTGTGAATGGGGTTCTAAGGGTCTTCAACATTGGTTGACATGTGAAACAGCTGGGGACTACAGATTTATTAAGAGAGACACCACTGGATCATCTTAGGGGGCTTAAGGACAATTTTAAGCCAATTTTCGAGGCAGCAAAACCAGGGGAAGCTGTGACATCTCTAGCTGCATTTGTGGTGACAAAACAGTTCTTTTACGCCAAAACATGACATTTTAAAGAAATGTGAGGTTGTAACGTTAAGAAAAATAAAGTTAAAACACATCAGTGTTTTGCAGAAATGTACATTGCCAACATGTATTCTGGCAGTGGAGTGTAATTATCACTGGTCCAACCAGATTTAAGGGATCAAATGATGAGTTCAGTGGGGATCATCTTTGTGTTGAGTGTGGTTTAAAGTAGCGTTCAAGTACTTGGTATCGAGATTCGTCTTGGTTTAGGGGGATTTGTCGACAACACTGGTATCAATACACTGGGTCTGAGATCGACATTTTTGAGCATCAGTATTCTGGAGAAACCCCCAGTGTGAGACAAAGGACCAATCGAACACACTCACTGCGACATGTAAAATCTGAGCTATGAGTCATTTATGTATCGCAAGCAGTTAGCTGAATGTAGCTCTGTGTGTGTGTGTGTGTGTGTGTGCTTGGGAATGTGCTGATGGGAAGACAAGTGCCGTTTTCCCACTCTTCCGGTCCTCTTGTTTAGCTTGTTAGTGGAACACAGAAACAGAGCTGTTTCCTTAATCAACATGAATAATGGAACGCTTGTTTGTTTTCACTGTAAACTGCAGAAAGTCATGTCTGCGCTCCGCACGTGCCCCGACATGTACTGTGTGTGTACGTGCGAGACACAAAAGCGTGTGGGCGTGTGTGTACGTGTTCTGAGTGTTGCATGGCAATGCCTTATGCATCGCAGACACCATGCAAATAAAATTGTGATCAATTATTTAATTCCAGATTTGTATGGGATGCATGACTCTGTGCGGATGCGTGTACGTGGAGACAATGTCAAGAAAATTAAGAATGGGGTGTTTTTTTCTTTGCGTGTGTGTGTGTGTGTGTGTGTGTGTGTGTGTGTGGCAGATTCATATATAATGAGGGTGCGGGCACTGTCTGTCCAACCCCTTCTTAGAAAATTAAGGTGGGTATGTGTGTGCCTGCATTTCAGGTGTGTCTATCTGTTCATCTTGACTTTTCTTTGCACTCGCGTGTGTGTGTGTGTGTGTGTGTGTGTGTGTGTGTGTGTGTGTGTAAGTGCTTGCCAGTAGCTCCTTGAGATACCTGAAGAGCACTTTGCCTCTTCGGGTGGGTTTAGCTATATCCGTCTCTTCTCATCTCTGTGTCTTGGACCTTTTTCCCACCTTCCCACAATCATTTTGTCACTTCACCATTTGGTATAAAAGCTTTCTGTCTGTGTGTCCCTTTTCATCTCTTCATTTCCTCCAGTTGTCTTGGTGTCTCTCCCTCTTTCCTTGACTTCTTGTTCCCACATCCCCTCCCTCGCACTCAGCCTCTCTTCTCAACGCTGCAGCTCTGTGCCCAAAAGGACTTGATGTTTGTTCACGGTTTACCTGCACAGCCGCTGCACTCTGGGGGTCCATTAACTTGGCCACTTAGCTCTACACCGCTGTGCGCACAAATTTGCAATTTGCTCCAGGTGTAAAAAGGGCTGCAACATCAGTTGTCATCCACTTGTAGCAGTCCCGTTGTGTAAAGGATTCAAATCACCTGTGCGCGGGGTGGGGAGACTTGAGTTGTAATTAATGAAGGGAAGCAGCTTGGGGCATTTCCCTCCCAGCCAATCAGGGTGTGACGGTGCCCTTTTGTGAAGGCTTAAGAGAGGTGGGGAACTGACCTCACTCTGCGGACATCATCCTGATAGATTGTCAGCCAGAAACTCTGTTCCGTTCAGGCCCCTATGGAGATTTCTGTGCTCCAATTGTAATATTTAATTCCAGTTCAGTGAAATTGTGTTTACTCTTCAGCCAAGTTGAGCAACCACAAAAGTCACTGTTGACTAGGCTACCTGCATCAGGGTCGTCCTTATTTGTTACTTTATAAGTAGTTGACATGTCCCCTTCAAACATCTGATGTATCATTGTAAGCCCTTTTTACCCCCATTCTTTAAACCCAACATATTTTCACGTCATTACAGAGCAGACTGATTGGTCTGTATGAGGCACACTCTGTGGGGTCTTTTCTTTCTTTATATATTACAGATATGATTGCCTCTGACCATGTTTTCGGAGGATCTTTTTTGTTTAAGACATCATTGAAAACTCTTTGTAACAGTGGTGTGATTTCTGCCTGAAAACATTCATAGAATGTGATCGGCTCGGCCATCGCTTTGGCATCCTTTTCATCTAGTTTTGCTAATTTGGGTGGACCTAAAAAGTTTCTAATCATTTCTACTTTATTGTCTGTTTCTGGTGAATCATACAGTTTCTTGTAGTAAGCTGCAAAGGCTTTTGCAATGTCTTTGGGGTGAGACAACTGCTTTTTAGAGGGTGCTTGTGCCTTGCGTAGTTAAAAGGCCAGTAATTTGCTGGCTCGGTTTCCTAGCTCATAGTACTTTTGATTGGAGAATTACAGAGCGCCCTCTGCTTTATATATTAGTAATTCATTCAGCCTCTGTTTGTTTTGGTTTAGGGATTTTAGTTTGTTTGTGTTGTTGCTCCAGGTTTTTTATATCCTCCTCCAATTCAGATTGTATCCTCTCACGTTCTTGTTTCAGTTTGGAGGAGAGGGCGATTATTTTCCCTCTTAGCACTGCTTTAGCAGCATCCCACCATGTCGATACAGACACCTCATCATTGTCATTGTGGTCCAGGAAATTCTTCAATTCATCTTTTATGTTCTGCACTATCTCTGAGTTATTTCGCAGTGAGACATTTAACTTCCAATGTTTGGCAGATTTCTCTGGACCTAACCTCAAAAATAAAATGACAGGTCCATGGTCCGAGATGGTCGTGCGGTTAATATGGCAGTTGACCGCTTTATGAGCGTCTTGTTTTGATATACAAAAGAAATCTATTCTAGAGTATAGCTCTTGTGTACTCCTGAAAAATATGTGTAATCCCTCTCTTTAGGGTGTTTCAGGCGCCATATATCTACAAGCCCCAGATCTACCATCATACTACATAGTGACTTGGCTTTGGATGCATTTATCTATTTTTTTAATCATTGCATAGTTTAAATCTCCTCCCACTACAATCATCCCTTTAGAATGTCAAGCTAAGAGTGAGGCAATTTCTCTGAAAAATGCCGGGTTATCTTCATTTGGTGCATATAGATTCATAATAGTTATATTTATATCACCAACTGTACCCACCACCATCATGTGACGTCCCTCTTTATCTACATGTATTTTGTCTGGTATGAGGCCTATCCATTTGTGGCACAGGATGGCCACTACTCTTTTCTTTCCATTTTCGTACGATGCACTAAAAATCTTGCCAACCCATTCTCTTTTCAACCTTTGGTGTTCCCTGTCATCCAAATGGGTCTCTTGAAGCAATGCTATGGAGCAATTCAATCGTTTTAGCTGGGAAAATATTTTTTTCCTCTTTATAGGGTGATTGATTCCATTTACATTATAAGTAATTACGTTTAACATATTCATCTTGTTCCGCCCTTGATTTTTCCTGTGCCAGGTTAATGATCACATACCCTGTAAATTATCCAAAATTAAATTCAGTCAAAAACAGAGCTTTCCAGTTTTCATACTTATGTTTGCAGATAACAATAGAACAAAATTCGCAATAAGTTATCAACATTTTAGAACTTCCAGTTGACCAGTGGTCTGCCTCTATAAACCAAAAAACACAATGGAATTTTTTGAAAATAAAAGTTCTATAGGCAGTCCACTCCCGATCCAGAATGGTCAGAGAGATGGAGCTCTCTGGCTGAAAAACACAAAGTGCAATTGCAACAATTTCCCAAATTGCCTTGATTTGGGAGTTATGTGCCTTGAATGCCCTGTAAACAACATACGTGAATTTCACATTTTATTCCCCCTCCTGGTCCGACCCGGCAATGTCCATTGTCCTTTTGTAGTAGTGTATTAACCCAAATTTTTTCTGTCCATAGAATTGCAATGTCACTTCACAGAAGACTATCTGATATTGAAAATGTCTGCGTAATTAGCATATAGGTTGACTCATATCCAGCAGGACTGACTCTACTCATGTCTCTCACATGTGTTTGTCCGCTCCGTCAATAAAGGCTCTGATTTCCATGGGAGATAGCAGCTGACTCTTTCTCCTCCGGTTGTCCTGCGTCTTACAGATGTCCTGGGTCAGCTCTCTCTCCAGGACGTCTCTCTGCTCCCTCTCAGCTACCACTCCGAGCTCTTTCAAGAGTGACTGCACCTCCAGTAAGGAGGGAAGCACTTTCGAACCTGTGTCTCAGAAAAACCTTGAGTTGGGCTGGATATGGAGATTGAGCTTTGATGTTTTTCTCCCTCAGCTTTTTAATCACCTCCCACACTTGTTTCATCTTTCTTTGCACCTCTGGTGAGTAATCCTGATCGAAATATACATTCTGGCCCTGGAATGTGATGTCCCGCCGCTTCCAGGCTTGCTGCAGCACCGTTTGCTTCAAGCTGAAGTCCAAAAATCTTACTATTATGGACCTTGGTGGAGCCGTCGTCTTCGGTTTTGGAATGGCACCATTTCTTTTTCCTCTGCTTCTTCAGGGATTCCATACACCTTGATGTTATTGCACCATAGTCTGTTCTCCAAGTCCCGTTTAGCCGTGAGCTTGGCCTCTCTCTTCAGCAGGAAGCTGAGAGCTCTCTCCTGGCATATACCCCCGTCTTCGTCGGTGCTGACTCTGTGTTCCACCGTGGTTAATCTTTCGTCTAACTTTTCCATTTGCTGTTTTATTTCCCCAACGGATGTTTCGAGTCCGAAAAAAAATGCTATGTCACATTTACAAATGTGCAAACACCTGAAATTGTGGTCACCGTGATAGTATTTTAAGGGGTTACTGATGCCTGGCATTTAGGATCGCGCCAAAATGAAGTTCAGACTCTGGTGGGCATGAATGAATGAAGAGAATGGCTGAGATCTGGACGGGCTGGAGGAAGGTTGTGACGACTGCACTGAAATAACAACTAACATCAGCAGAGAAGAGAAGAGACTCAAAGATTGGGAGCAACGATAAGACTGGCTGCAGAAGATCGTGGTGTAATCTGGTTGGTTAAACCGAGGCCACACACTTCAAATACCACTGCTAAATCAACATTTATAGCTAATTCTCTGCTGTGTGAATGTTGTACTTTTAATGAATCCAAACCCTGCAACAGACCCTCCTCTGTTTATTTAATACAAAATCTGTCAACCCAACCCTTTGTTGGCTCATTGGCCATCCTCCACATAATCAACAGGACAAATGAGCTACAGACGAAGATGCCAGATGGATTAGAGAAAATAGTCTTTGTAGAAAGCCTGTTTAAACTCTCCGGAACCTGACAGGCATGATATACAACATAAACATTGGCAACAATGAGCGGTTCTGTGTCATCTAGCCAATGGGCTGTTGTGAAAATGCACTCAGTGATTTCTGTCACATTTATGTGAGTCCGTATTTAAAAAGCAATATGCTGTCTTCACTAAGCAAACAGTAGCTTTCTTCAGATGCAATCTGTGTGTTCATTGGTCTTTTGGCTAATATAATATGTCATGACTGGAACATGGGTGATGAACAAGATGAGGAAAGAGGACAGAGGATGCATCATGCATCATCAGGAAAACAGTGAGAATGATGAGTTCAGTATGATAACAGACATGTAAAGGTGTTATCTTGACTAATAGATAAATCAGTAAACAATACGTGTGCATATGCATGTGCATGCTTCCTTCCAAGATTAGTGAGGAACAATTCCTTCATGATAATACAAAAAAAATGTTTAGCATTTTATTTTATTTGATAATAACTCACTTTTTCCTCCTCTAATTTTCTCTCATGTTCCTGAAATGTTCCTGAAAAAGTTTTGTTTTTTGTTTTTTTACAACAGTTATATATACAGTATATTTTCAATATGTGTTGGTCCTCTGAGCTAATGTCACAAGAGCAGAATCGTAGCACTCTGGCTTGGGTTTGAAAGCGAAAGGGGTGAAAATATGAAAATACCCTTCCAAAATCATCTTGCGACTTGCCAGGAGGTCATATACTCCTGGCTTGCCATACAACTGTGTTGGACTACTTCCACGAAAGCAATCCCACAGCTCTCAGTGGCATTAGAGAAAATATGTGGTGCGCATGCAGAGAGAGGGGGGAAAAGGAAAAAAAAGAAAAAAGGAAATTGATTCCAGGAGAGGACAGTCTGACGGTGGATGGGACAGACAGAGTTAATCAAAACAAAAGCTTGTGTGTCAGGACATCGTGGTGTTTGGCATAATTCAAACCCTCTCCTGTGCCTGTTTAGTTTAACATCATTTGGGGCTCGGGATGAACACTGATTGAGGTGCGGTTGCTGTCATTTGTGCAGTTTTTGATCATCTTGTGTGTGTGAACTTTTATTTTACTTTGGACAGTAGGATGTAAAACATTTTAACTGAGGGGGTTGTTAACATAAAATGGAGGAATCAAGCAATAAAGCATCTCAAAAGAACCAAATCTATCCAGGAAGCTCCTGTAAGACCTGACACAGAGCAAAAAAATTAACCTTTCGCTTTTACCAAATGAGCAATGTGTTTAAATTGAATTAGAAAAATGACACATTCATGATTCAAATAAAATCCTCTCAATACACTTCTCAGTTTTGTCCCCATGCACAAACACATCCACTAACACACGCACACACACACCAGACCATGCTTAATTAGTTATTTCCGGAGGTAGCGGGGAGCTAAATGCCAACCATCCGTCAGTGGTCTACTGTGTGAAACCCTCCCTCTCTCCCTCTCTCTCTCTCTCTCTCTCTCTCTCCACCTCTCCCCATCTCTGTCTCCTCATCTTTATTCTCTTTCAGCTTCATCTCAGGTCTCCTCTCTCGCTCTTCATTTATTCTCTCTGAACTCCCCTTTCTCTTAATCCATCCTCACGTTTTTATAATTCACCTTCTCTCTCGCGCTCTCCCGCTCTTTTTCCTACCATTTCCTTCTCTCACCTCTTCCACATCCCCCTCTCCAACTGAGCGCCGGCTGTGAGCGGTGGGAGGAGTTGCTAACCTTTCCTGACCTTTAACCGCAGTGCAATGAGGTTTCTCTACCTCTCTCTGCAGGTATTTATCCTGATAGATAAATAAATAATAACAATCATTATCTATGAGGAGGAAATAGCCCATTGCTTTAAACCTCATTGAACTGGGAGGTGCAGACTCCAAGCACAGCATGTCACAAGTTAAGAAGTATAAGGGTAAAATTAGAGAATATGCTGTAGACCGACGATGGTGAGCAGAAGTTGACTGCTGTTCATTTTGCCTTCTTAGTATTTTGTGCGTGAAAGTTTCTATTTCACACAAGAGTCAGAACCACAGGCTCTCCTCTTCAATACTCAGAACTGGCATGTACTGTGTCTCCTATTCAGGACAATCATTTCCAATAGTTTGATCGTGTAACGTGTAAGTGGCATTCTCTGAGCCCCCCCGAGCTGCATCCATTTTAACATACTGCAGTAACTGACGAAGCATAGCAAACATGTCCGTACATGAAGGCATCAGGGGTCAGTGAGTAGTTTGATGTGAATCTCATGCTATGGCTCTCACTGTAACTACATCTTAATCCAATTACAGTAAATATCTTTCTGTGATCTGTGGCTGCCAACATAAACATAAACATAAACATCAAATAAGGGAATATCTTTCAGGGGAAAGATATTCTACGGTAGAGACTGGAGACTTGTATAATACATGAAAATACCTATTAGAGCTGTGATATAACAATAATTTTGACTCAACCTGTGTACCTTGTTTTGGTGCCTCCCTCTATGTCAGCATTCATTTAATTCCTACAGTCGGTCTCATAAGCTCTCGTCATAAGGTCTGGGTTTATAGTTAAGTGATTGGTGTTAACATCCAGGCCTGGGGCCAGAAACAACCAGCTGATCCTCATTCACAAAAATGCCATATGTGTATATATACTGTGCAAGCAGCTTATTATGATCCATATTTACATTTCTTTGTAGCCAATAAACTCTTGCAGCCATTTTTATTATGACAGGAGCGAAGGAGGAGGTAAGGGGATGCAGTTGCAGAGGTACAAAGTCTGCACATGGAGGAGGTTGGGATGGATGGATGAACACATCTACACCCACTTCTCCAGGATCCACTTTGCAAGAAAATCCGAACCTGATGTTTTGGGATAGTAGCTGACACGATCGACAATCCCCAAGGGTCAGTAGTAGGGAATCAGACTAAAAATTAGTAACTTATGTACTCCATTAAACCCAAAACATGATTGAAGTACTTTGGTGCCTCAACCAAAACAAACAATTTCAGAATATTAACTGTATGTAAAGACAGGTCCGGTACAACAAAGATATGGTACGTCTGTCAATTATACTCCAACTGTCAAAATTGCTGTTTGGGAGTCTCTGACAACTGACTATTAACATAGCAATCAATCTGGCACCAAACCCCTTTAACCCCCCCTCCCCCGCAGCAAGACACTCCTTTGAGAAGTGTCCTTCTAGAAACATCTGCAGACCTACATGGCAAAATCAGTTGGAGGTGTGTGACCTGCTGATAGGAGCTGCCACATCAACGTACTACAGATGGATATGATGGATGGGCTGCTCTGTGTCCTCTTCATTTTCAGGCCACCCCTCTGCTACAAGCATGTGTTGGTAAGGAAACGGCCCATAGAGAGACTTTCTCCCTGACAGCTTTCTTTTTTCTGATGCGTCCCCATCCTTAGCTCTGACGTCAGATCTAGATGTGGGCCATCACAAGATAAATGCTATGTTGTCAGCACCCTCGCATCATGAGTTCCGGCTCATGTGGATGGAGCCCTGTTGCCCATTGTCCCCCTGTGGTTTTCCTTGAGTCAACATGACAGTCCATTGTTGGGGGTGGCTGCGTTTGCAGAAAGCTGTTTTATGTGCTGCCCCTGCCATATCTGATATGCCCCCTGTTGGTGAAGATCAGGCTGGAGCAGTCGGTGTGGTGACCGCACATAACCAAGCGCATGGCAGGGATGACTCATCTTATGATGCTGTCACTCTGGCAATAGGCAATATAGTACTTGAGGCCATTTATGGTGGATGAGTATGGTGTAAATAGGTTTGTACATTTGCTCTGTCCATCAGTTCTGTCTAAAGTTATACATGAGTGGACTTTTTTAAAGTGTTATGATCAAAAGGATATCCCCACTGTCCTGCTTAATAAGCTCCACATTGTTTTACGCCAACCTCTAATGGACAGAGGCTAGTCTCATCCTGCTATCAGGTGTATGTGTCACTCATTTCCTCTTGTCAGTTGAAGTCGGGCAAGAGGGCTGTGTTAAGTCACTTTATCTTAATATGCTTCCTGCAGGGAGAGAGGTGGAGGACACAGAGTGTGTTTAAATCCCCTCAGTGGGAGATTCAGCTGGTGCTCAAAGCTCTCTGGAGTCCTCCTTGAGCAAATCGTGTAGATTTCATTTAAGGTCCTCCCTGTCAAGATAGCTTTTCCGCTGGCTTCGACCTCAGCTGGGAAGGCGAGTAATATCCACACCAGTCCACCATCAGTCCAACAAAGTTAGTTGTCGGTTTGTGGACACCAGCTCGTTCGACATCCAACTATATAGAGCCAACTAGAAGCAAAAGGACAAGGATAACGGACATATACTGAAAAAATATCATCATACCTATTTTTAACCATATGTTTCGCTGTTCTCTCGATTGGTTATTCCTCCTGTTTCGAAGTGACACAAATCAAATGGGTGTTTCTTAGTTTTCTGTGTGGGATACATGTAATGCTACCTGGCAACCCAAACCCACAGGCAGACGTGAGCATGTGCAAATGACCCTGCCTGCTGTTTGTCACTTGTTCCCAAGTCCTCTGGTCAGTTTGCCTCTGGTAATGGATAAAACACGTCCCAATGAGAGGAATCACGCTTTGTCAAGAAACTCCGTTTTGTGCAAAACCTCAGAGTGGACAACTTGTTACACTGTACACAAATTCATATTCATAATCAGTCAACTGTATCATGTTATCATTCCTTTCATATTCCTTCCTCTTCTTGGCAATGCTGAATACTTTTGATTACATTTTAGATGTTCTCTATGTTCTTTTTTTATCATCATATTTATTCTGTTAATCTGTGGTGCAGGGTTGTATGGGGGTGGAGGCATTGAGGATAAGATATTTGCCAAAACCCCAGGAAATAATGCTCTTTTTCACAGCCTAATGTTGGCGGATATGGATCATCTCCTCCAAAGACATTTTACACTGTTCGTGAACACAAAACTCTCGCCCACGACTGCATCGCAGTTTCTTTGTCAGGTTCTGGAAAAAAATAGCTGATTGTTGAGTCTCATCCTCGTGTCATCAAATACTAATGCTTTGGGTTGACATTTGGCCTGAAATTATTCTTTACCTTTAGGTTCCAAAAGTTTGAAAACCTTTAACAACCACAACAACAACAACAACAAAAAAGGAAATCCCAGGCTGTCTGCGAGACCACAATGTGTTGAGAATGAACTTACCTAATAGAGAATGTATAGGAGCAACTCTCTCGTCACACCACAGCTCAGTCACCATCCAAAAATCATCATTGGTGCCGGAGAACATCAGCAATTACTTTAAATCATGGCAGCTCATCATCTGACTCGGAAGAAAAGCAGATGTTTGCTTTGTTTGCAGAGACCATTAGAGCACCTTTCAATCCACTGAGGAAGTGTACATTTGTTTCAGTGACAACAATGAACAGAGAAATGAGTTAAATAATTATCATAGAATATCATATGTATCGTGTGTGCAATGTAAATATCTCAGCAGCCATTGTCCCTTTAAAGGTCTTATTTAGCAATTTGCGACGTGTTTCAACAAGGGATCAAACAGACGAAGTGCACGGGTGACGTGTACATGACATTATTACTTTGTGTTTATCTGAAGGTTGATTTTGAGTACATGTGTGCATGCGAGTTGGCATTCAGTTCATACGGTAACTGCTGCACACAAAAAAAAACAACAGTAATAGTTCACAATGTGCTGACCCTCCAAGGCAAAATTACAAATGTGTGTGTGTGTGTGTGTGTGTGTGTATCTGAGAAAGAGAGAGAGAGAGAGAGAGAGAGCATGTAGCTAAATTGGCAGGTGCACAGGAATCTTTAACGTTATATAATTTAGCATGGTTTCTTGTGACCTGGAAAGAAACAATGCTCATGTTACACCTCTACAAATAATATGAGCCGCAGCACACCGCAGAAGCCGTGTGTGTGTGTGTGTGTGTGTGTGTGTGTGTGTGTGCGTGTGTGCACGTCTGCCACAGAGTAACTAAGCCAGCTCCGAGAGGGAGAAACGAGGAGCAGGGGAATGCAGTGAAGGAGATAAATGTTTTTTATTCAAAGGAGCCCAGCCTGTGGCGCCGTGCTCCTTCTCTTTTTTCTTCTCGTTTAATTAAGAAAGCAATCCCTCCTTCCCCTGAGCTCCCTCACTCTTAGTCTCACTCGTTCTGGCGGAAGCCACGTTTAATAAATGATCATGATGATAATGGCGGGTGACAGCGAGTGGTGTGTGGGTGTACATGCATGTGTGTGCATGTGTGGCTGTCAACACCGCTCTAACACATATAGCCGCCTCGCTACAGTAGCACAGAATTAAGATTTCACATGTGACACAGTGAATTAATTGTGCCCACATACAGTAGAGGAGCAGAGGATGAACTTTGCAGTAACAAGCACAGCTGCAGCCAGATCACTTTTATGGCATCAACATTTTATGTTTTTCATGTTTTTCATTTATTTTCTCGTGCTGCCTGGCGCCACCCTGCAAACACCACCACAGCAGGATTTTGTCATATTTCATCATATTGCCAAGAAAAACATAAAGCCATTTGGGTGCATGAGATGTTCTTGTATGGGACACAGTGGTTTTACACCTGAATTGACTTCACGGAAAATGAATTTGAATATTTTTGTCATAACATCGAAAGAATGTATTCAATCATGACACCACGGTCTGTGTTGAGTTTAGTTCCCTGGAGGCTCCCTGGTTTTAGTTCACTGAGGGTTCAAGAATTGCCTCGTATAGTCCCGATGCCTGTCATTGCTCTTTCACATTTAGTAGCACATGATCTGTTAACAATAATACATCTGAAAGACAGAAAAAATGTCTGCGTTTACAGCACTGCCACACTCAGCAAATTCTCCAAATTTAGCTTTGCAAAATAGGCTATACTCCTATAGAAAGGTTTTCTGACCATGGTTCTTTAATCTGCAGGAGGACATCACTTCCAAAGCAAATTAGAATTAGTATTCAAAAATAAATGTATATTATAACACTAAAGGGCTGATAGATTTAGGCACAAAATCAACACGGTTAAGTTTAGGGAACGATCATGATTTGGGCTGAAATGACTTCTTCTGGTTAAGAAGCCATGGTTACAATAATAACCACTAAGATCTCTCAGAATTATGCTTTAAAGAAACCAGTGTTATGCTGTAGGGGGCAGGAGGGTCACTTCAAATTGGAACAAAGTTGTTCTGAGTGATATCCTGTGTCCTCTGATGAGCCTTTCTATCCTGATGGGAGTGGTCTCATATAGGTTGACAATAGCCCCCTTCCATAGGGCACGAAGACTTACTGAATGGTTTGATGTGAATCATATGCTGTGACCTATGCTGTTTCCAGATCTCAACCCAGCTGAACACCTATGGGAGAGTTTGGACCTACATGCTTGCCAGAGATCTCAACCACCATCTTTATAACACCAACTGAGGGCATATCCTTTGGAGAAATGGTTTCTATCCCTCCAGTAGAGATCCACAGGCGGGTAAAGCCAATGCCAATGTGGACTGAAGCTTTTCTGGTGGCAGGTGTTGGACCAATGCCTTACTTATTTTTCACCTGTCTGTGTCTAAAACGCCTTCCCCTTTTCACCTAAAACATCTTCAGAAATGCATGTCACTGAGCTGTTTTTGGTAATACAAGAGAAAGCTTCCAAACGAGTCGACATTTTGGTCCAGTTTGAAATTCAAGAGCAGTGGCGTTCTTCCAACCGGGGGTGGCCAGTGAGTGTTTGCGTGGTCGTCTGAGGGTTTAACATGTTTTTGGTCAAGTCTGCAAGCTGGGAAGCGTTGCGTGGCCCCAAGTCAAATGATGCCCCTGTGGACACGAACCTTTACTCTCTACATTCCCTCCCTTGTGATTGTCCTGATTAGGTTCACCAGTCCCTCATTAGCCTCCTGTGTTTCCTGCCTTTCAGTTGTCAGTTCATCTGTGTCGGAGTGTTTTGTTTGCGTTCCTGCCTGTGTCCCCCCCGCTTCATTGGGTTTATACTTGTATGGTATTGTTTTGTATTGTATTTCCATGGTTCTTGTCATTTAATCTTTTCATGTTATACGCATTGCTTAGGTCAGCTCGGCAACAACCTGCTGTTAATAAATCTGAAAACCAGAATCTGGCTGCCGATTGGAGCTGTTACATCAAGTGACAGAAAAACATGAGCAGAGAAAACCCTGCCCTTATGCTGTTATGGTGCGACATATTAATACACAGCGGGGCCTGTGCCTTAAGTAGCTGGAAGCTAGATCGAATTAGTGTTTAAGAATGTTCTGGCCCAAGGTGTTTTTTATAAACATTATCATCCATGTGTAAAATAGAAACAATGTTGGCTACTGTAGCCTGGCTTTACAGTAATATAAATGCAATGGGGTGAATGGCTACCATACCGCTGATCCATGGTGACATTTGTTGGGGGTGGAGCAGTGGTAGCAGTGGTTCATGACAGGGGAGGAGGGGAGGCAAGATGAAAGAAGAAGCCAAGAACTGGGAGGGCAACGAGTGGAGCAAATGGAAAAACAAGAAGCACAGGATGCATAGGCGAGAGAGGAGAAGATTGGCAGCAATGAGAAATTGGACTGGATCAGAGAGGAGAAAGTATGAGATGGGAGAATGGGAATATGGAAGGATAAGATGAAAAGAAAGGATGGCTTAAGAGGGGGAGCAGGAGAGTTGAAGACAAAAGGAGGGAACGAGACAGAATGAGGAGAACAAAACAGGGTAGGAGAGGGAGCAAGGATAATGGAGAGGAAAGTAGACCAGGGATTTGGAAAGTAGGAAATGTTAGTTGAGAGGGGCGAGGGAAGGAATGGGAAAGGCAAGATGAAAGAAGAGTGAGAGAAAAAAAGGAAAAGTGAAGCATATCGGTTGAAGCAAGCAATATGAACAAAGGCAACCTGCCAGACAAGAAAGTGATATTGGACAATTCTGTTAAACCGCGAATTACATTCAATGACTCTAATTTTTCAAAACCAATGCCAACATTTTTATATGCATATGGACTCTAAAGTGTGGTTAAGGTTATAAATGACAACAGTTAATCAAAAGGCAAACATTAGCTGTAGGTGAGTCCAACCCATTCTCGTTCTACAAAATAATTTCCCAGTCTGGGATTAATAAAGTAATTCTATTCTATTCTATTCTATTCTCAGTTCATCAAACACAGCGTTTTGTCACAGCCCTTAGCGCCTCGTACAGCAGCCCCGAGACAGAGATATTATGTTAAGCTAACGTTTATGCAAACCACAGATACGTCCAAGGCTGACAAGTGTACCAAAGCTATTACGAGCCAACGAGGCTGCCGAACAGAATGGCTGCAGTTTGTGTCACACCGCTGGATGTCTTTTCAGGACACCATTTCCAGCTGCGTTGACATACATGGACTTTGTCGATCTTTAAACTTCCTCCCCTTACTACTCTGAGGGTGTAATACATGCTATGGATGGGTTTACATCGAGTGAGTTGAAAGTCTGGTACTATTGTAGCACAAAATATCCTTTGGCGTCTGTATGAGACATCAAGGGGTGTGACAAAACATCAATATTTGAGGACCTGGGAGTGAGGACAGTCTGGTGTGTCTCCTGCATAAAAATGAGATGTACTTCACACTTTATCCGATCCCAGCGACACAGATGGTGGCACTGGACACAATTCATTATGTTCACAATCTTCCCACATGTACGTCATTCCTCAGAGTGCTGAGCTGGAAATGGCGGGGCAGATCTATAAGAAGGATAAAATCAGTAAACACGGTGGAAGCATCGGTGTATGTAAATTTCCTGGTGAAAAGTGAAATCGGCAGACAGGAGGGGGGAAAAAAGTCATAAGATGGTGGGGAAGGAAGAAAGAAGAAGAAGAGCAGACAAAGAGAAAAACTACGAGGACGGACAGAAAAATGAACACAGTGTCAGAGGGGAAGATATTACAGCAGGACAAAGTGAAGGTGTAAGAGAAAGGCCGAAAAAAGACGGAGGGATCTCCCTGGATCTGTTCCCTACTGGTGAGGGTTCTTTGCAGACACATATTTTATTCATCCACTGCTTCACATCCTTTATCCCTCTATCATCCCATCTTCTTTTCCCAGTTGCTCTCAGGTTCAGAAACTATTTCTTCTTTTTGTAGCATTTGTTTCTCTTATTTTTTTTTTCTTCTGTTGTTTTTTTTCCCCCTGCCCTTTCACCCTCACTCACATTGCCACCAATTACTCTAATTTCTGGAGTCATGTCACAACCATATATCAACTACCCCGCATGCGGGAAAACAAGACCTACATTCAGTGAATGGAGCAGGATGGACGCGCTTTTTCATTGTGGCACAGGGCTATCAAGTGCGGTCATGTAAACACGCAACCATAAACATACATAAACACATCAACAAATAAACAGACGTGAAGCTCCATTTCTTTCTGCTGCCATGGTCACAAGCCCGTCTCTATCTGTGTGTCTCTTATTCCCTCACATACAAACAAAACCGATGCACATCACTGCGGTACGCACAGCGCGGAGACAGGCAGTTGAATGAGGTGACGACAGGGTTGTACAGTAAAGGGGAAATGGGTGTGTCAAAAGCAATATGTAGCATCTACTCTCTGAACGAGCTGGAATAATGGAATTGTTGTTTTCAGCAGTTGATAAACCAAAATTATTCCGCTAACCCCACAGCCTCCCCAGACACCGAATAATGAAAAAAGAAAAACAAAGAAAGAAGGAGAGAATGAAAAGTGGCACGCTGGTAGCTCAGTTGGTAGAGCGTGCTCTTCCGATTGTACAGAGGCTGTGTCCTCGCTGCAGCGGCCGAGGGTACGATTCCACGCCGTGGCCCCCCGCTGCACGCCACCCCTCCTCTCTCTCATCCTGTTTCCCATCACTTCTCCAGCTGCTTTATCGAATAAAAGCCATGAAAAATGATGAAGAGCAAGTGAAAACAACAAATCTGTCATAATGGCAGCCAAACTGATTTCTGACACCGAAAGAAAAGAAACGAAAACAATAAAAATACAGAATTTGGTCTGTCATGTAACTGTAGTCTTGCGATGTGCAATTTGTGCCGATTAATGCGAGCGTTTGAATGAGTCAGGAGAAGTGATTCATAATCTTGTGCCAGTGCACCCACAGCTGTGCAGAGCTATTTGAGCCAGCTCCCTCTGAGTATGTGACTTGCTCAATTACTTACAAAAAAATGAAATGAAATGAAATGAAATGAAAGATTTTCTCGTCTTGCTGAGAGAGCCATCTCCCCGGAGGGGATGCAATCACCGCTGCAGACTAATCTCTGACTGGCATTAGAGCCAATTGTGACCCCCAAAAAAGCAGACAATAGAGTTTTTCTGTGAAACAGGGGTACAATTTACCATAATTCAATTTCTTGGTAAATATAGACACGGGGGGAGCGAGGGGGGGACATATCAGGGCTTAGCTTGACGACCGTCATGTTTGAAGCCGGCCTTGTTTCTTGTCTCTGTGCTGATTTGGACTTTGAATCAATCAAGCAAACACAAATCAGTCTCCTGATGTGGCTAGCCTGATACTGGCCAGCAAAATCAAGAGCGCGGCAGTATAAGGCAAACCGGCGTGACTCGAATATCAACTAACACTTAACCTTCAGAAACTTAAATTCATCAATAATTCCGCTAAATTATTCAAACCTCTGTCCGTCACTCTCTCTGTCCCTGTCTCTCCCTCCGAGTCTGGCACAATGGCGCCCTGTGGGCTTCCTGTGCTGACAGGAAGAGAGCTGCTTTTCACAGCCGGCCAAGACACACAGCTGAGCGGAAGACGAGCCCCCTTTCTGAGCTTGTCTCTGCGCCCACCCCCCGACCCCCTTCCCCGTCGCTTTCTGGATCACACTTTTACTCTCATCTTGACCATCCTTACAACTGTCTCGCTCCCATTTGCTCTTTCTGAATGAACTCAAACTCGTTCACTATCTGAGCGAGGGTGAGTATCTAGTGAATGGCTCTTGTTCTGCTCGTGTCATTAGCTTCTCCCTCTCTCCTCCCTCTATCACACTCTGCACCTTTTCTCAGATTCTTTCTCTCTGTCCGTCCCTCCAAGGATTCCTCCTTGCAAAATTCCCTCTTACTCTTTTGACTGACATTACATTTCCTAAGTGACACTTTAGCTGCTTCCCTTCCTTCAGTTTGTTTATCTTTAAAATCTCATTTAATCATTTGTATTATTAATGTGTATCTTTTAATTTATCAAAAGCTTGAAAACTAGTTTCAAGGGCTACAAAAAAAATGCGGAGATCTTAAAAATCTACATTTGAGTTCTATTCTATTCTTTTATGTGTTTTGAACAATACTGTAACAACGGACTGTATAAAACATATACAGAGCCACTGAGTCTGAAAAGGGAAGCCAATGTTAAAGTGCTCTACACTTTTGTCTTTTCTACTATCATTGTATGTAAGCTTATGAGAAAAATGACCCCACTTGACTTATTCAAGTCGCTACCATGTTAGTTATCCTCAGGTTCTCAGACAGAGACGTTCCACCCCCTCATCCAAAAATGGTGAATTCAGAGCCTCAAAACTGTAGTCGATAAAAACCAATGGGTGATTTTGCAGTGGGTTACTGCTTGACTGCAACAGATCTCTGTATGTACACAGCTCGCGCCCCATCTGCAGACACCCACATCCTGATGTCGTGAAATAAAAAACCTAAGACTGTCCGACCCTATTTTTAAAGGAGCAACGGCCAGTGCGGAAACTTCCAACATTTTACTGACCGGTGTTCAAACTGCATCATTCAGTCAGGGACGGACTGGGTTTATCGGACTGGCCCCACTTTGCTGCAGTCAAATCAAAAATGTGATCGTCCATCAATTGTCGCAAATGAAGTGACTGGCATCGGAAGTCAAATTTGACATGCCGTCTTCTTTTGTTCATTGTTCTTAACCATATAGGACATGTCAGTTTCCAGTGAGTTTGCCGTCCATCAGCCAGTGAAGTGAAGTGTGAGTGATACTCACAGGTAAGTTCTCTGTCAGTCTACTGTACAAGAGTCAATGGCCCCTGCTGGGGTGGCGCAACGTGACAGCAGTGAGGTCCGTGCTTATGATCTTCAACTGCGTTTACTTCAGTCTCACGGCTGCTTGCTTGACGCTGTAACATATGAAAAATAAAAAGGATTGACACTTCCATCTGTTCCGAAAGCAGTGCTGGGTCTGAACAAAGGTGCTCTCTGCAGGTGCAGCCGTTTCCCATCTTTCTCAGGGTGTGCAGTGAATTTGTGTCTATAGTGTGGTGCCGCTCACTGAACAAATCTCTGGTGGAGGCTGTGAGCTCCAGGGTTTCATTCAAACAGCTAAATGTCTTCTTGTTTGTGGTGATAGTGTAAGCAGTTGGTGAACTGATCTGTCATGCACCTCCTGACCTCCTGATGAGCTCATTTCATGACCCTCTACCCGCTCTCCTCGCTCACTTTAAGGCAACAAGTGAGTCTGCTACTGTATCACATTTTGAGCTTTTAACCAATTGATTCTCCGTTGCTTTTCCTCTGGCTAGTTAAGCAGCGAGCAGCTGAATCATCCCACATGTGACGTGATGTGGAACAGGCAGCTAGGTCGGCTTTTCATGGGTCTAAAAGTGCGTTTCAGTGATCAGCGTCAGTGCTGATGTCAGCAGCAGTGGCCGCAGGTGAACCTAGTTGGACATCTCTTTTTCCTGATTGTTGTTTCAACTGTAAAAGTGGCCAATTGCTGAGGTACCAATTTGACATGGAATTTTCTCCTCCAGCAGTCAAATGGAAAATGAGACTGCCACTGTTCCCTGAGAGCTTCTGAAAGGTTCGGATTTGCTTGCTTTTCTCCGGTTTATGAAATTGCCAACTATAAACATTTGGAACATCAGAGTGTTGGTCGAACAAAATAACCAATTTTTACTCTGATCTGCCTCTTGTGATGAGTGATTTTTAGACTTTTCTGTTTATGTCCTTGTATTTTTGCACTAGTTTAAAGACATTGGACTCAATGGCTTGCACCATTGGTCCAATTATCATTAAGCAACATTTGAATCTAAATGAGCCTACAATTGTGGAGTTGTTGCTTATGTTTCCAGAGTTTTTGAGCGATTAACTCATGATGATGGATGTTTTTTCAATCTGAAGTGTAACCTTGATTGTTGCTTATTAAGCTAAATCTGCTTTTGACTTGAGCATTTCCCAATATTTCTGACTCTCTATGAGCTAGATGATGGATCACTTGAAACACTAATCAAAAGATTGATTAACTCTAATCTAATGAGCCCTAGTTCTGGGCCTGCATTTTGTTATGTGATAGGCTCAGCGATATCCATTGCTTTGCAGTGTCTCTCTTCATTTCAGAGTCAACTGCCCCAACTAGATGCTCCACACATGAGCACGCTTCTCAACCAACCACATCTGCACAAATACGCCCTCAAAGTCTAAACCACACCTCTTCCCAATCCTTCCATGCATGAACACAACTTTGTTGTTCTTTTTTTTTAGTACCAGTCACATGTTTCATGTTCTGGAAGGTCTGATAAGTGATCCATGGTGTTAATGTTGGTAGTTTTACAATTTCTGAGAATGGAACTCTTCCAACCTTCTCCAAACAAACCTGGAGGACGGATTATAGTGACACCCAGTAATCAGCAGAAAATAACACCAGCTGAACAGAACTGTTACATTTTGCAGGTTTCAAATACAAAGCATAAAAGCACAGGTGCACAAGAAGCATTTGCAGAATTCAATTGCAGGGATGGTTTGAGACACCAATTTCTCCCTCCTAGCGGTAGCCTCAATAGACTGTAATGCAATTTTGCGAGAGGCATACTATGACAGAAAGTGAAGTAAAAAAACATACAAACAGTACGTCTCAGTGTTTACAGACACCATGGTAAAGGGTTACACTTCATCTCAAGGGGAAAATAACAAATTGAAGTAAAAAATAGGTAAAAATGACATGACCAAGGTTCAGAGCACGGATGCTGAAAAAGCATTTAATCAGAAAATTATCAAAAACATGATGAAAACCTTTCAAGCACAGAAAGTAGCTATCTAAGTAATTTTCTGCACCATATACATATAATTGTACTGTTGTAATTAAAGTATTTTCTGATAAAGTTTGTTCTAAAATAGATTCTACCAAAACTGCATGTGGCAGAATATGAAAATGACGTTTTGTGGTAATGGCTGGCATCAAATATTGGCATTGTACGTTTCTGCAGATCATAGATTTTTTACATTTCATCTAAATCATATATACATTTCTACAACACGTATTATATTACCATATGTGCATATAATCAATACTGTAGCAAGTCGGCATGTGAATGTCAATAACACAGAAATCCCTTTAAATATATCTGCTTTTTTTTATTTGTGAAATGGAATGTGAGTGCAGAGCATATTTTCCTTTTCCTATTTGGCCCCTACCCTGTAGCCATCTGACAGCAGCACACAGTAAGTTATTACTGCGTTGCGAGATATTGTTGGGAGTGACAGATGTTACCGGGAACATGTGGACATAAAAAAAGAACAGATATGAAAAAGCATAAAAAAACATGAGCAGGGGCTGAGAGACACGGTACCTATTAGGAGCAAGTGTGAATGGGAGGGGCAGAAATTAGAGTGATTGAGTGGACAAGTGTGTGGGATGACAGGGGCGCGATGGAAGTGAGAGATGGGAGCAGAGGCGACAGGAGATATGATGGGAAAGTGGAAGAAGTGAGCCATTGGAAGGAGGGGAGAAGGGAGAGGTGGATGAGGGACAGAGGTGGGGTATGTCAGGATGGGAGGGATTGAGATGCAGATGCAGGGAATGATGAAGGAGGATGGATGAGTGGAGAGTGAGCTGTGAGGAAGAGAGATAAGGGGAGCGGGAGGGAAACGGAGAAGAAGAGGAACTGAGCGAGTGAGCGTTAAAGATGGGGGGAGATGAAAGCCGATGGAGGGAGGTCACCAGTGTTTGTTTTTTTTTCTCATTCAGACAGAATCGTCTCTGAGTGAGTCTCATGAGGCTTACACACATACAGTATATATGCAAACACACACACACA
>CAEMYA010000018.1:5468249-5505308 GCA_903131615.1 Diplodus sargus | reverse complement strand
CACACACACACACACACACACACACACACACACACACACACACACTGAATGTTTCATGGCTTCCATTTGCAAGATTACATCTTTCAATTAAGACGGAGATAGTTATCTCTTGGTCCGTGTGTGTGTGTGTGTGTGTGTGTGTGTGTGTATGTACGTGTATCCACGCTAAATGGTGCTAAAGATGAAATTTTCTCAGTTCACCCCAAAACAATGAAGGAATGTTACTCTGTTAGATAACACCTCTTAATATCTTATACCATTAGAAACACACACAGAAATGTGTTTTTATGAGGTCACAGTGATCTTGACCTTTGACCTTTGGCCACCAACATTAAATCATTTCATCCTGTCCAAACTTCAGGGACAAGCTTTTGGGTCCAGTGGGCTGTGTGCTCCCAGTGAAATTGCTAACATGCTGATGTTTAGCAGATTCAGTGTTAAGTGTTTTAGTGGAACATCTCATCGTGTCCTAAAAGACAAACATGGAGACCTCATGGTTGCGCTAAAGGAAGGGTCAGGGGATCACCTCTGTCAGTAGACTCTATGCTCTGGAGAACATGAGAGCCTGCACAAAGTCACATGGGAATCCGCTCATTAGTTGTTGAGATAATTCAGCCTGGACCGGAGCGGTGGATGGGCCAGCAGGCCAACATCGCCATCCTACGAGCCGCAACACGAGCGCATCTATAAACTCACATTTTGTACAGGAATATGAGAGAACGAGTGCATGACCTCAGAAAAGATTTCGCTGTTGGATATCTAAACAGCCAATTATCGCAATAGCAAGTAAGATGTGAAGAACATTCATGTGTCTTGCTCTAATTAATGAAAAAGTAGAGCAGAATATTTTTAGAAGAACTGCAGAGAAAAGCTTTTAAAGGAATTGCTCAAGGAGTTTATAACTATCAGGACTATAGGAATTTAAAGATACCAAAGTCATGACTGCAAGTTGCCTAAACACTTCTTCAACACTCCATTTGTTATAATGTTACTGTATAGGTATACAGTACTGTATATGTCTTATGTATTTTCTTCCTATTTGATAGTCTAAACTCTTTTTGCCAAGAATATAACTGACTGGCTGAAGAAGGACCACAGAATGCTAAATTCTTTCTTCATTCTTTGACGTTATATGACCAAGAGGTAGTCAATTTTTGATATATTAAGTCTAAAATGCTCTTAATAACTTTTTAATTTTGGTACAAGCAGATTAATTATAGAACTTCACTTCCTCCAAGTCCCCAGAACATACAAATTCCAAAATTCATGTTGTGACCTCGATATCCTCCGTGTTAGTCACATCCCAGGCTGGAAGACAGAGAATGAAAATATGAAAAAGAACAACACAAAGAAATATCTCACTTCCCACTGTCCCCAATGAATAATTCCAGCGTTATTCAACTTGTTATATCCCTTGCATGTTTTTATATGCAAAGTAGACTTCTTGTGTATTGTGCTGGGTATTTTGAAGCTACTTTACAGTCTGCTGTTGAAACATTTTTTTGGTTGAATCTTCCCTGAAAGAAGACTTCTTTCAGTAGAAGTCTGAGTGGTTTTCATTTCATCTGTATCTCTCTTTTTTCCTGCCAGGCATTAACCTTAAAAAAAAAAACTGTCAGGGAGTTCCTGAACGAGCAGCATTAATAATCAAAGCGAGAGAATAATTGTGTTTATGCAGGCACTGATTGCTGTTAACCGGACTCGACACCTGAAGTGGTTTGGGCTTTATACTTGAAATAAAGATTCTGATGTTTACCTCTGAAACAACTTTTATATATTTATTCTTTTTATATGTGAGATTTTTCTTATTACCTCGTTTTAATGGGGCTCCGTGGATCAGACTGAACTCAATTACTCAACTAACGTTAGCTGCATTCTGTTCACCGAGCAAAGAGAGGTGACATCAGAATCAGAATCAGAGTCAGAACTTCCCTCATTAGCCTGCGAAAGGGGACATTTGTGCATCACAACAGCCAAAGGACAGCTCAATATAACAATAAAAAACGATAATAGTACAAAATAAGCACGTCATGTTACAATCCGCTCACATATGGCCTATAAAAAGTGATTAATACATGTAGATTGCTACAAATAGGTACATAGAGCTCCTTTAACATTGAGCCCTTTGGATATGAAAATGTAGCTCAGTCAGAACCATGGCCTAGACAGTCACGACCAATTTCTTCTCAGTCTGCCAACTGACGATGTAATGCTTTCAGCTGTGCAATGTTTACACATGACAAAACCGCTTTACTCTGTTACTTTATTACGTAGGACGTGCTGTCGGCAGAAGCTTTTACAGTTACAACAGCACAGTCACAGCAGTGAGCCAGCTTATTTTTTTGTATGTGATGTATGATTTGAAGGAGTCCAATATCATATTAGGGCTGAAAAATAAAACACTTCCTGCGGTAGATGGTCCCGCTGATGGCGTGCAATAACACTACTCTCTGTGCGATTTCGAGGCCGCTAAAAAATGTCAGTTACTGTGATTTTTAGTCGTGGGTCATTTGGTTTACTTTCTTATTTTGCTGAATTCTGTGAGAGTCAAATGGAATTGCATCTTGTTTATCTGAATACGTGTAAGAGATTTGATTTTCCAGAGTAAATGTTGCTGTGGAGCTCAGTGGGGCTTAGGAGAAACACAATGGCATACAAAGTTCAACTGGAGGTTCCCTGACACAATGTACAAACACTCCCTGCGATATTAAAAGGCAAACTAGACTGAAAAAAAAGAGAAAAAGTTTAAAAGACTGAGGAGGCACAGTGGGCAAAAGGACACAGATTCTTTAGTCAAGTAGAAAGATTGTAAAAGATACTTGTGGGAAAAAAAGACTGAGGAAAGCAAAAGTGTTGACTTCTTTACTCACGTAAAAGTAAGAAGGTTCAGGCTTTGACATGTACTTGAAGTATAAAGGATAAACAATATACCTCTGAAGGAAAGCTAACTGAACCTCACTTCATTACTATAATTCAAAGACTATTAAAGCTAAAGGTAGAATCAGCAGGGGTTGTCCGAGCTGTTCGTAAACACACCACCAAGATACTTCATTGTTTCGTCTCATTACCAGGTCCATGCTGGGTCAATAAAGTGTCCAGAGCACAGCAAAAAAAAAAAAGAGAAAATAAGGGATCCAGGCTGAGGGCTGCAGGTTCTCTGCAAATACAGTAATGCACCTTTTCTCCCCATTCAAGTTTCCCTCTCTGTCTGTTTCCTACTTGTGACATGAGCCTTCGGCGATCCGCGCTGATTGGTTGAAATCGATCAAGTTATGTTGGGAAAGTGGAGTGCAATGACACAGAATCAAAATAATTGATAATTCCCCTCAAGTTCATTAAAAACTAAGTTGAAGACCCTGTTTTAAAAATATGAGGAGTAGAAAATACAGATATTTGTGTTAAAATGTAGGAAGAAAATGTCAAAATCTAAAGTACAGTAACAAAGTACCTCCACTTTTCTGTTACTTTTCACCTCTGTGAGGAGCAATGTTTTACTTGTTTCTGTTGGCCATGTCCTTTAATTAATGTATGAATGCACTTAGTGCCAACAAGTTCTGGTCAATAAGTAATTTCCCATGAGTAACCTATATAATATGTTGCTTTCATTGATTTTGTTGAATTCTTAAATGGGTTTTGAAAATTGCAAATTTGCATAAGAGCAAAATCCGCTTGCCAATACAGCACGTGACTCATTTAGAGATTTCCCTGACAAAACTGGATGATAAAACAATCATTTTGTGACATTGATCCTCCCGCACTGTTTCTCTCTGTCCGATGGCTGCAGGGCGGCTTTAAGAAGCTCCTTCTGTTGGGTCAATACGAAAAATGATTTTGTTGTAACATAAATTGTACAGCTTTATCTTCTGACCGTGTTTTCATTAAGTGTGATCATTTAGGACTTGCTGTTATGCTCTCTCTCTGTCTCTCTCTGTCTCTCTCTCTGTCTCTGTCTCTTCACTATTAATAAATTATCACCCCACAGAGGCTGGGACCCCTGCTGTGCACTGAAAAACAGCTGAGATAGACTGTAGATTGAAAGAACACCTCTTGTGAATATATTTGTGCTCTAGTGGTTAGCGTGACCTCGAAATAACATTACACACATTGTAACAGCAGAGTGTTATCCGTGATCATCACACACCCTCTAAGCTACGGTTGATGTACGTGCTGCTCGTGCTGGTGCGTACACATCTGCACGCGTCGCACCAGGACGGCCCTCCCCAGATAATAATCGTCCATCCTTGTGGTTAAACTGCACATTATCAGTGTGTCGAACTAACGTAGCAGCATGGCGGAGCGTGGGTAGATAATTGCTGAAGTCAGAAAGCTTTACGTATCCAGAACAACAAATGCCTATTATCAGCTGTCAGCTTGTTATCCAAATATCCAATTATGGGTTGTCATGTTATGGCGAGTGAACAAACTAAATGATGTGGGATTGCTCCGACACACATGCTCATGGTGCATATATACCATCTTCTGACGCGGGCCTTCATTTATCCTGCCGTCACACAAACCACCTAACCACTTCAGACCTGGATAAATGTAGCGCAGTTGTTTTTATAGTTGCTGAAATCTTGTCTCAGGTGACATTTCCCCTCACCCTTAATGCAATTGGTGAATGGACTTGCATGTCTTTGGCGCTGCTGACCACTGAAAGCGCTTCACAACACCGTCACAACCCGTTCACACACACGTACATACACGGGTGGCGGAGGCTGCCGTGCAATATGCCAAACTTCTCAACAGGAGCAGTTTGGGGTTCAGTCAGACCCCGTTTTGCAGCAGTGTATGGACACAAAAAGGATGCATGCAGATTACTAATAACACTTACAGGAACACGTACTGTTTCATTGATTACTGATGGAATCCAGAGCATTAAGCATCATTAAGCGTGGTGAGTGATGACACTTCCGCTGTCTTAATTTTCCTCTACAAATTGACAGATGCTATCACACTCGTGTCATCAAAGCCTCGATGTGATGACTGCTCTTGTGCCCCCATCGTCTGAAACTGTTGTTTTTTGTTTTGTATTCGATGTGGTGCAGCTCTCACTGTAGTCAACACAGGGAGCGAGCAGCCAGCGCTTCCAAGCCTCAGACCTTGAAAACAAACCAAACAGCTTGTGTATGCCAGAAAGTGTTGGCTGTCGAAAAAGTGTTGATTCCACGGGAAGCCCCTCTCAGATGAAAAATTCATTAATTTGGTTTCCACAATGAAGATATTACATAACTCTGTGTCCTGACATCCTCTCGAGAGGCCAGAAGACCTTCTGTCGTTCCATGGAACAAATGTGTTGCTGTAATTCCTTGCTCAGCCAAGAACCCTGCTCTTAACAGTGATTATGGATTGAAGGGCTTAACCCATTATTTGCCAAACGAATAATTTAATAATTACATACAGCTTCTGAGCATAGTCAAACACACTGGTAGATTCAGGGGTGGATGGCAGGCAATTGCTCCCCCTGGTGCCCCCATATTTGAAGGGAATGTGCCCTTGATATTGCTATGTGGTGGATAAAATGTAGAAAATGTGATCATGTGCCCCCTTGAGTGCCGTTTCAGGAAAGAAAATGTAGCAAAGTATCTCTAGGGTGCCCATCCATTAGAGAAAACATGATGCAGTGCCCTCCTGGCTGCCCCTTAAGGCCCCCATACATCGCCCAGACTCAAACCAACAGCCAACTGCCTTTATCTGACCACTCTGTTGCCTCTGGTCTGACCAGTTCAGCAGAAAATTTGCATTGAGCATACTGTTTCGATGTGCTGTCAACTCCACAGTAGTGTGTGCGTTCTGCGCTTGCGTGAGATGCAGTAAGCCTCCTTAACAGCAGGTGGCGCTAGTCTCGTGCCAGTACTCCAAAACATGAAAAGAGGAAATGACGGAACGGAGTGCATCGGAAAAAAAAAAGCGTACACAGAATTCAGCCCCTCCCACACACCGCGTTGATACGCTAGCACACCACCAATCAGAATAGTCATACAGCTAGCACAGAACCAATCAGAGAATCCACTGGCTCAGACAGCCAACAGCCAACCTTCTCAGACTTTGCAATTTCAATGCTGTCCCCACGGTTCCAAAAGCTTCCAACGCAGCTGAACACACCAAACAGATTTGTTCCCGAACTCGTCCGAGTCTCCCCAAAGGCTTCAGACAGCCTGGTTGGCCTGGTGTGTTTCAGGTGTGTTTCACTTAAGAAAACTCAAAGGTGTCCGTAAAGTGGAGAAAACTAATTTTAGTGCCCTCTTGGTGCCTACCATGGGAGAAAATGTAGACAACTTTCTTCTACCGTGTCCTTTAATTGGAGAAAACTTGATAAAGTGCCCTCTATAATCCCCTTCAAGTGGAGAAAACACATTATAGTGCCCTCTAGGGTGCCATACCATTGGAGGAAACGCAAAATATGTGATAATGTGCCTTCCACAGTGCCCCTCCGTTGGAGAAATTGATGCTGTTCCTTTGTCTGGTGCCATTCTAGTAGAATATGAAAAAACATGACGCAGTCTCCGAAATGGAAAAATCTGTTGTAAAAGGCACAGATTGGTGCCCTTCCAGCAGCGAAAATGTGACTCAGTGCTATATAGGCTACACTATCTGCTAAAAGTGGGTGAGAACTCTTTCACCTTCAGCATAGAAGGACTTTCCACACATTAGCACCCCCCTTCCCTCCACTCTTTAAAAGGTTGTTCAACCCTGCCCATCCTTTTAAATGTTTTTCTTGGTTTAGTCGGTCTCCTTTATGTCAACGTGACCCTCTATCTTTCAGCCTGCACTCACTTTGCCAGTTTTCTGGTCGCTCATGTGGCGCTGGCTCCCTTCGCCATAGGTGGTGCGGTCATGGCATTCATAATAAATGACCCGGGTTTTACTTCCCCCTTAACCTGCGTGACTCCCACTCTATTTATATCTGAACTGTCATTTCACAATCACTTACACACACACACACAGACGCACACTATATATCCCCAACATCAATACGTCTACAGCTGCACTGACTTTGAGTCAGGATCAATGACACACTGTGGATATCAGTGACATTGCATGTCAAAGTTTAATGTTAGGCAGGTCTGACTGGATTTGTAATGTTTTTAGAGTAAAATCAACACACTTTTGAATGATTACTAATGTCACACTGCTGCCAAACATATACGGGCTTGATGAATACGGTTACCTCTGTACTCAGATTCTCCACAGTCATTGAATGAATTGGAGTTGAGAGAGTCTGAGAAACAAGAAGGAGACTTGAACTGAACACAGATGAGTATCACAGGCCCTCGAATAATCAAAAACATTGCTTGCCTTCTTCTAATTAACATGCTTTGTGTGTCAGTAAAATAACCTCCCACCCCACCCGCCTTTAAGGTGGGAATTTGAAAAATAGTCAAAGCAGCAGAATATCAGAATAAGAATAAAAGATGAGAAAAATGCTCAATATTTCTTTCATGGATAAGAAACAGCAACAGTAGACCAAACTGCATACACCAGAGCCCACAGAAAAAATAAACTGATTAGCTTTTGAGTGTATTATGGTATTGTTGACTTAATCTTTTAGTTCCATCCATCTTCCACAAAGTCTACCCTTCATTAGTGCAATGGATAAAAAGAAAACCAACTGTTCAATGTATCCAGCAAAGAACGCGTTCACTAACTCCATTTAGAACTAGGGACAATGGGAAAACCAATCAGGCCTGGTATCTCAGATGCAGAAACTGGTTAAACACTTAAAAAATGTAAAGTGACCGTTACATTTTTAAATGTTCAACAAATTCTGCATCTGGCATAAAGGATGTGACAAGTATTTATTTTTCCAATATTTAGCATGACTCTGCATTTCACTCATGTAGGTACATGTTGTTGTTTTGTGTGTCCGCATGTGCTTGTCTTGAAACATTTATTTCCTTCTTCCTTTTGTTTCTTTGGAAAACACACACACACACACAGACACACGCCTACACGCACACACACGCACACACACACACACACACACACACACATACACATGCACACACGCAATCATGTCCTCATCAAGTACACTCATGCATCAGTCCAACCTACACAACACTCCCAGTACAGCACATTGTGTTTACAGCTGTAAGGAATGGCCCTTTTAATTATTCATGATGACTACAGTTTGTTATGTTGAATCATGTTTTTGTGTTTAGCACAACTGCTAAGCCTTGAAGACTTAAAAGGGCATTTAGAGGACAAAACGCCTGAAAGGATGACTCGCTAACTAGTTGCATATGTGTTGCACTGTCTTGTACAGTTGTATATTTATCCCAAAAAAGTATGTGTTGTCATATATTTAGAGGTAATAGCAAGACATGGAGCACTGGATATAGCTCCCAATGGGAGCCAGTGGTTACTTTACACATGTTTTGTTTTTTACAATTGATCAATCAATAAGTCGTGAAATAGCTCGAACTGGTGAGTTGATGAGTCTCTGTGTTCTCTGTGACCATGTTTAATGTCATTTAGCCCCCTTTTGAGGCACATAAATGCTTTATATTTAAATTGTGGGACTATTTCTGATTCATTTGATGTTGTAGATTCGATTAAAATATCTTACATTTATGGTAACCAGGCATTAAGCCAAAACGCATTCAAAAAACCCAACTTACTAGAGTAGATTTCCATGTTTTAATGCTCATTACGATACCACTCTATGAACGCTTCCTGATTTAGGTCCATTTTCATCTGACTGGGTAATTACAAGCAACCTAGATGCCACAAAACTGCCAAGAACCTGACGCTCTTCTTCCTTTGCGTTTTCTCCAAGGCTGTTGTTTTGTTATCTTTTAATTTTCACCTTAGTTGTTACATCATTCCAAAGACGTGTTTAGCAAATCTGAATGCAAACACTATATCTTTATTAAGAGTCTAGTTGTGGAATCATAGAAACAGCGAGCCTGTCGTGAAAACCCCTCTGTCCTGCTCAACACAGAGATTGTCATATGTTCTGCACAGGCTTGTGCTAATGCATTAACCGTGTTCTCCGTATTTGAAGGTAATTCCAGCATATTTAATCCTAAAATAGCAGATGGGTAAAAGCGCTCTCACTGAAACTATCTTTGGTGGCGAGCTCCTGAGCACGTTTGTATGTCAGGAAATAAGTGTGTCTGAGTGTTAAAGAATACAGAAATAAGTGTGTTTGTGTCTCAAATGACTGTAAAAACACTGAAACTGCCCACAGATGTGGATGAAAGCAGGGAGTAATCATTTAACACAAAGTCATGAGATTACATAACAATGGAGTAACTTTTTTTTTCAAATTAACCCTTTACTTGTCATATAAAGCAGTGGTCATCAAAAGGGGGTCTTGGGACACCCAGGGGTCCATAAGGTTGTTACAGGAGGTCCACTATAATTCATTATAATTTCATCCATATATATGACTATATTGATCACGAGTAACAACATTTCTGATGTCTTTCAATCAAATGATCAAAAGACAGTGTTTCTTGTATGTCTTTTCATGTATTAAATAATCATATATAATTTCTAATAATAGTCAGTATTACATATAACTTATGGATAATGACTGTGTATGTTTTAAGCAGTACAACTATGAATATCCCCAAACACATACGTGTACCACAAATAGCCCCGTCTGTTTGGGCATGTGGTTGGAACCAGTGTAATGAGACCTTACAGGCTGTAGAGTAGAATTATCCTCAAGTCAGGCACTGCCATATCAGACGAAATTAGCCTTTCCTCTCATGCATGCAGCCCTACTTTATCCATCCTCTGTCAAAACAAGGCTCAAAGGGCTGCTCCACACTCCTTCATTAGACAACTGTGTACACACACACACACACACACAACTTTTTACTGCTGCGGGGAGCTTGATTATAGCCATTACCAGTGTGACAGCAGTGCCACAGTTAATGATATCTGTGTTATATACGGAGGAGAGCTTTGCGGTGAGTTATTAATACTACGATGCCCCGTCTTTTATGGCCTTATCAATAAAGGCTGTTCTGCCAGTCGATACAAATGCTTCACGCCAATGACTATTCATCCACAACGCAAATCGACCCAGCATGATATGTGTGCATGTGTGCATGTGTGCATGTGTGCGTGGGTGCGGCAGACTGTAAAAGCATGTAAGTATATATTGTCCTTCGCAACCCCTCACAACATGCACATTCTTCTTCTAAAGCTGACAAGGTGGCTCAGCGACTCTGTACGCTTGAGTTTCTCCTACTGCCTCCGAGTAACATGTGGATTAAAGACTCAGAATTGGCAGATGCAGATGACCATCGAGTGACCAAATCACATAACCTCAAGACATAAATTGTGTGAGATGAATAATGTGAAATTCATGTGCTTTATATGTTTTACCCATAAGCACCAAATTTGCAGACTGACTTCCCGTTTAAAGTCAGACATACTGTGATAATTATGATTAGGATAAAAATAATTATGGCTGAGAAGTATTTAAGTAATCTAGCTGCAAACAGAGAAAATTGGTGGAAGTGAGTGTCTACAGCAGGTTGCCAGAGGGAAGTTAAAAAATGCGGGGGGGCAATCACAGCAAGCAATGCACTGTACGAATGTGAGAGCAGATGTATGAAAGTCAAATAGGTTGCAGGTGAACAGTGCAGAGATGAGTGAATGTGACAGCAGGTGAAGAGATCAGAAAGGGGCCAAATTGGATACATTTCAAATTCAGTCTGTATATTTTTTGCAAGCGAAGGAGCGGACATTGTAACCTTTAATTTTGCAGCATGTAGGATTTAGGAAGAAATGTAATGAACATAATTGTGTCTTTGTTTGTGGATGAATACCTGAAACTAAGAATTGTCCCTTACAATGAGCCCTTCATATCTACAGAGGGAGCAGCACCTGCCTCCACTGGGTCCGCCATGTTGCCCCAACATGTTGCTACAGTAGCCCAGGAAGGACAAACCAGGGATGCATCCACCATGGCCCATTTTCAGTTGAGTACTAAGATTCCCACTTTTTCCACACACATATTATTGCCTTTATCTATCATCTGGCCAAATTAAGCCAAAAAGACGTTAATGCTGTTTAGCTGCTCTTTGCACTGGACCTGAGTTCACGGCCATAACTCAGTGCTGAGTTCTTTTCTGGCCATGAAAATGTCCAGTCGTGACTCAGTCCATCATTAAATGTTTTGCTGCTCAATGAGCCGGGCTTAACATGTTTACCTTCAGACACCTCTGGCCAATGATCCTCTATTGAGGTTCTTACATAACATGCGAGTGAAACCATCTCTTGCTGCTTTTTCATCATCGTGCTGCAGGAGCGGTTTCAATAGATGTTTTGATTTAAGTTTTTAAGAAAAATCTCAAGGTCACTGTGAGGATTCATGGTAACCCGTAAAAGGACTTGCTTTTAGCACTTTTCCCGTCTACCAACTACTCAAGGCGCTGTCACATGCGCCTGTACACACAATTGCAAGCTGGTGGCGGAGGCTGCCGTGCGAGGTGCCGACCTGTTCATCAGGAGCGACACAGTGCTTCCTGTCTAAAACCCCCCATGATAACTATTCTCAGCCATTTACGCCGATGGAACAGCCATTGGGAGCAATTTAGGGTTTGGTGTCAACAAGGATCAATTGAACAGCTCTACCTCTTGAGCTGCGGACTCCCTTCGATTTATTGTAACTGTTGAGTCCAAGCTGACTACAGGAAGATATAAACATTTCTATACCTTTCGAGGCCTACATGGAGTGAGTGTTTGATACTCAGTGGAGTGGAATATTTCTTTAAAGCCCAGATCTCCAAGGACAAAATCTCAAACCCAAGCCACATATAGCCCCCATTGTTTCGATTCCCTTGTCCCACCTTCACCCCCACTCGCATCGCACTTAATTTTCTCTGGTTCTGAAGGTCTTGGCTATTGTATTATACAAGATAAGATTGTTTCCCCTCATTTCCCCCCAGTGTACGGCATGTGCATGTGTTTGCGTATACATTTCTATCTACATTCAGGATTGCTCATGTTATCCCTCCCCACAGCTTATGCCGATATAAATATCTCAGCTAATTAATAACTGCGAAGACCTTAGAAATCTCTAATGGGAGTTCTACTGGGCTCTTTCACTCTCATTCAATTTTCACCTCCGACCGCAGAGGGAGAGACAGAGGAGGGGAGGCAAGGGAGGGGCGAGTGAGAGGAAGAGAGAAACCAAGAGGAGTTTGTGGAGGACAGCGAGGCGAGAGAGGAGAGTGACACAAGAGGAGAGGGAAGAGGAGATTAGTGAGGAAACAAGGGAGGGAGAACTGGAGGAGAGAACGAGGAAGGAGAGTCAGGAAACAAGAGTGAAAGGGAAGAAGGGGAGGTTCTCTGGTCAGGCTGAGAATGAGAGTAAAATAGAGACAGAACATCAAGTTCATACTTTTTCAGAGAGGTTAATGATGCATCTGTGAAAGATTGTAAAAGAAAGGCAGGACAATATTGACTTCATGGAGTTCATCATCCAGAATGTTAAAACCACCGACAAGGGAAGAAGATAACAACAATCATCATCAACAATGCACTGTTATGCTGGAAAACCTTAGCATTTATGTGGATGCCACTAAACACAAACAACCAAGTGGCCCACCTTAGCAGGACAACACCAGCCATGGTGGCCCAAGGAATATAATAAGGAGCACAAGACATTGACGTGACCTCCAAATTGCTTAGCTTCCAATCGGTCCAGCGTGGATGGGACGTGCTGGATCAAGACACCACCGGACAACCTCGGTAGTCAGAGCTGAGCTGGATCCAAGATAGGGCCTCCATGGATCGGCATGACTATAAAAACATGACTGTACGCACTGTGGAGGCAGGACTGGGTTTAACTTCAAACAGCTACATTGCACTACCACGACATGTAAAGAGCACTGTTCATCGCCTCCAACCAATAAAAAACAGTTTGGAAATGAGCAGTCATGTGCTACTAGCTAATCAGAGGGATCACTGACCTAACATGGAAATGAAGATAGAAAGAAGAGAGAATCTGTGGAGCTGACATCAGCCAGGGCTTCAAACAGACTGCACAACTATTCAGCGCATGGATGAAACCAAGTCCAGCGCACTGAATGGAGGGAGATTTCAATTACTGTGGCGTCTGGGAGAAAATCAATGCATTGAGAGAGACAGGACAGAGAGTGTGTGTGTGTGCCTGTTTGTATGCACTGTGCATTAGTGTCTTTTTACACGTGTGTTTCAATGCTCAATTGTTTAGGTGTTCGGTACAGCATCTATAAGTGTCTTGTCTGTGTGTCTGCCCACATGTGTGCTAATACTAGCTCCATATCTGTATAGAGAATATCAGTTATCATGAGACCTTCCATGCACAGAACAGGCAGCCCTGCACGCAGATTCTTCCCAAGCAGAACACACACACACACGAGTGTGAGCATACACACACACATCCACCGACACACACACACACACACGCACAAACACACACACACACACACACAGAAATACAAATAGGCACTTTTATTCTGATAATGTTAATTCCATATACTGTCATTTTCATGACATACCTTTAACTCTGAATAATTAGCCTGTAATGTAACGGTGAAACCTTGAGTAAAGCCCAAAGCAGAGATGATGGTTCAGCTTTGTCCAGACTATCGTCTCTACGTAAGGATTTTTTTTTTTCCAGTCTGACTTCTTTTCAGACTTTATTACTTTCTCCGTTGGTCTCCACACAGTATCAATGAACGATAATCCCATTTTGGTGAGTCCATGTAAAGTGGGCAATTAGAGAAATCTAGCGTGGATGTAAGAGAGTGGATATCTGATTGGGCCAATCAAGTGGGCACATTTCCTCACAGATGTTTAACTGTGTTGAAAGAACAAATGAATAAATACATTAGTACAGCAGATGCTCGAGCAGACTCCCGAGGACCCAACCATTACCGACTCTGACTCTTCAGCTACACCAGTAGTTCGGACGCTTTTTTGCAAAATGGTCTGTTAGGATCAGATCACGCCCGTCACACCACGGGCATGAAATGAAATTGAAATTGTATTTTTGTGGTAAAGTGGCTACTGGCAGAAAACATACCTTGATGTTATTGTATCCAGCAGCTCCAGCCTGAACTGTGCTTTGTGGAGGAGAATCAGGTAATCAGGTATGCTACACTACAGATTGTTCCACAACGGCTGCAGTCAAATATGTTGTCAGCCGCGAGGCGCATACACCCCAGACATTTTAATGTGCTACAACTGTAGAATGTAGATTACACCAATGTGCCTTTGCTTTGTACCCACCACTTCTGCTGATGAGCTTATTTTGAACAGTGGCTACAGCATCTGTTACATCTGGTCGGTCATCAGAGTTGCACTCTGCTTACAGAAAGAGAGCGCACGCGAGAGGATAATATGGCAGTGTGGTTCTATCACTCGACTTAAAGGCTCTATTCATGAGATTCTAAACATTTAGATTTCTGTGTGTAGGTTCAAAGGTGATCTATTGGCATAAACAAACTATAATATTCATAATTGTGTTTTTATTATTCTAGAATGAGCCTTTTTATATCTGCAGAGAGAGCGAAGGCCCCCTCCATGGAGTTCACCATGTTCCTACAGTAGCCTAGAGTGGACAGACCAAACTCGAATGAGAACACCGAGTCCACCATCGTGCGCTCTATTGGCCCGTTACACCACCCAATGAGTGCAACAGTGAGATCCGGGATGTTGTGGTGGGGACAGGTCTCTGATGTGGGCACGGCAGTCTGACTTCTCGTTGCTTGGCCAGCCAATAACAAATGTTGTCTCTTTCATTTCCCTGCAACCCGGACGTTAGCCGGGAGCAGCCTTAAATACAAAATGGATTAGCATGACTCTTGTCCCAAATCTCCTGAATGAAGTGTCTCTTTACAGTGATCTGTAAGTTGAAATGCCCGTCCTTGTCAATGGAGCCCCGTGGCTTTGAGGAGAGAGATACAGCTGTTTCGGGGGAGGATGGAGGTGTGGTTGATTCACCCATGTGTTTTGGTCTGAGATGCTGGTGCTCCAGGGCAACATCTAATGGCAGTGAATGTGGCATATAGAACCTTTAACGTATCTACTTTGTAAGGTAATTCTTTACCTAACCGTGAATCATCTCAAAGGGTAAGTTATTCCCTGCAGACTCTGAAGATTTAACTTTTCAAAAGATACGATTCGTTCCATTTTACACTCCCAGGATGAGACATCCACCTCTTTACTTTATTCTCCAACCACCTTGAACCTCAGCATTCTCTATTAACCTCCTCTCCGCGTTCCACGGCTCATCTTTCATTCATCTCTCCCTTTCTTTTGCTCCCCATTTACCTCTTTCACACCCTCCCCCTAGTTTGTAACAATTCCCTTTGATCTCAGCAGTGTCATTTCCTCGTCTTTTTGGCCCACGACGGCATGACTTCATGAATCGTTTAGTCTTATCTGCAACTTGTGATTTGAGCGAGGATAGTCGCGAGCTCTCGCTTGATGTCACAGCTCCCAGCTGCAGCTGTTTTAGGCGGTCATGCCTGCCGTGTAAGCACAGATTTTAATTAAACTAGCATTACTGCACAGCGGAAATTAGCATACAGGCATCAGTGACATTATTTGCCAAATAGATTGAATTCCTTTTCATCTCATCTTCTCCTCTGCCCCTATAGTCTTTGTAACCCGATCTTCAGTTTAACACGGCGCTGCTCTGTGTGTCACCCTGTCATCATTTCAGTTTCAGTCCTCATGCCTGTGCCATTGCTTCTTTGATGTCGAACACTAGCTGGTGACTTTACGAGTGAAACAGCAGAATTTCATTCATTTTGTTATTAAAAGCGGTCGATAGTGAGGCCACAGAGGATAAAAACAAATCTTATTCCTGGAATGTCTATTGATGATAATGAAAGAGGGAGCACAACCGAGAGCACAGCACTAATTAATCCTTTGACTTCACCTGCTGTGACAATAAACACGCTTTTGGTACGACTTCATTTGAAACCCCAAATTACTCAGTGAAAAAATCTCCCAAAGCGCAGCCATTTCTGTGCAACTGTCAGCTGTTTACACACTATGCTTCACTGGCCTCATGTCTTTTTCATGCACCTCTGACACAGTCGAGGAGCCGGGTGTCGGCATCGACATCACGAAGCACAACCGGCAGCTCCCTCTCGTCTCTCACATTGCTTTCTCCCTTGTTATTGTTTTGATCTTCACATTCAATGGTTTTGTCTCCCACTCTTTTTTTCCTCCATGGCCCATTCCATCCCTTCTCACTAAACATGAACATCTTCAGCTAGCTGTTTTCTTTTTCTGCCCCCCCCCCCTTGTCTTCTGTTCCTATTTCTAATGTCTTTGTGCAAATAACATTTTGCGGATAACAGAAAAACCTCCTTTGTTTGTCCCATTGTTTTCGGTCTCGCATTTACGATATTGATTGGCTTTAACTGTGTTGAAACAGCTAAAGCAGACATTCGTAGAAGCACTGATGCTTCATGATGTCTCCTTGCATTTATTTATTTATATGTGTGTATGCAGGCCATCTCCCCTTACTCTTCCTCCTAAAATGTCAGTCACTCTCTCATCTTTAGAATACTCCATCTGTCCCGTCCCTTCTTTTGCTCTTTCAATGGCAGCATCTCTTTTTAAAACCTCCTTTTATGTCGCTCTATAACCCCCCCCCCCCCGTCTCTCTCTAAGATGGTAACCCCGAGGGGCTGAAGGATTGCAGCACGATGGCCATATAGCAGTGTGGATACTCATACAGTGTGCACACATTAGCTCACACACGCATGCATGTACAGTATGTATGCATATTCAATTCTCCAAGCACATCCACACACACGCGTACTAAACCACACAACGACGCGTACATAAAAGCAGCATAAATAGGCCATCTTGAAATATGAAACACACACACACACACATACACACACACACAGTGAAACACATTTCCACACATAAGAGAAGAGTGGACATCCTTAGAGTAAATGAAATGGACACATGCAGTGCAACACTTAGTAATACTAGAATGCACTGAGTGGAGCGCAAACCTCCATCATCACTGAACAATTCTACAGCCCACAGAGCTGCAGCATTTATAACAGTACACACTGTGTTACCAGTTTATTGGGGGCACTTCTAGCTTAATCTAATGTGGTCCAAAAGAACAGCCCTGCGATAAATCCAATTTCAGGCCGGCTTAATGTGAAACTGTCCTCCCAAGAAGAATGACGGCGCTGGTCATTTAAGCAAGCGCCCCCAAAAACAACATATGTTTACTTTCAAGTGACAAAAGCCCTCGAGCAGCTGTGGTAATTATGAAAGCAGCGAAAGAGGAAGGTGACAGTACACTTTAGAAATCAGTGGATAAGAGTGTATACTGAGAAAAGACCCGGCAGTGGGCATGGGTAGAAAACCAACCAAAGACAAGCGGCCCAGACTTTTTATCCTATTCAACCCAGTGATTTTTATTTTGTATTGTTTGTGTAATTTAAGGTTTTGTGGGGAAAATGTCAAGGATAGTGTGGGAGGTAAACAAAACGAAGGAAAACACTGGTTCATTTCATGTTTCTGACTGAAAGACATCTTTTTTTTTACTTGAAAGCAACATTAGGTCACTTTTTACCATAAAATATCAGCTTCTAAATACCTCATATTGATGGAACAGTGTCTTGTAATAGACTTGTAATCACTTGTTTCTGCACTATGTAACTTCAGTGAGAGGTTAGGATGCCAGCGTTACAAACGTTTACTTCAACACAAGTTTTCAACACATAATGAGGATGTGGATGGATTCAATACGGACAGATTTGCAGAATACAAATACACTGGTATCTGGATAGATGATAAACTTACTTTCAAACATCGCAGAGACAATCTGGTCAACACATTAGGCCAAAAAATAGTTTTATTTAATGAAAAGGAACTAACTTTCCTGTGTTTTGCAGGAAGAGGATTATTGAAGCGGTTTATCTCTCTCTTATGGATTATAGTGATGTGATTTATATGCATGCAACTGCCTCTCCTCTTAAGCCCTTGGATGCTGTCTATCACTCTGCGCTCAGGTTTATTACCGGTGATGTTTATAGTGCTCATCATTGCATCCTGTATATTAAAAAAAAGTTGGGTGGCCTTCTCTGTCTAAGAGACGTGATTGGTGTTTGTTTGTGTTGATCTGCAAAGCCGTCATTGGAAAGCTGCCATCTCATATCACATCTTTGCAAGTTGGAACTTCTTGACCATGCAAACTTGGTCTTTCTCTAAAAGTTCCTGAAGTTTGTGCTGAGCTCGGTAGAACTGCTTTTAGTTTTTTATGCCATGACTGCATAGAAGTCTTTAAAAAGGACCTTTAAAAAGTAGTATTGTGGTACCCTTAGTGCACTCAAATCCTTAATCAGAAATTACTATTTGCACGCGATTTAACTGATTTGTTTTACATCTTGTATCTTGATTTAGTTTAAATAAATGAAGGGAAAATATCACATTCCTTCTTCAGCTCCGGCACTCTACATGAGACGACTCAAACCACACCTCCACGAATGTTAACAAACTCCTTCACCCCGCATTTCTGCGCAGCAAACGGGTTGGCGATGATGCAACACTTACTGCAGCATCCCAAGCTGTAAAGCGCATTCGCAGCTGCTATACAGCCTCAGTCTGTTCTCACACAAACAATGGCTTTGAAGAACACAGCTCCTTAACATAACCAACCCATAACCACAGCGTGTCCACATCATCAAACGCTTATCTTGGAACGCATTTGGAAAGCGCAAAAGGACGTCGTCCTGCTCAAAGTGGCGTCAGATCAGAAAACCCTGACCCTCGAGGACATGGACTAATGACATGTCTTGCTGATTACTTGGGTTTGATGATAACAGGTTTTGTTGGCACCATGTATGAGACCTTTTGAGGCCTGTAGTCATTGGTGCTGTAGAATGTGTTGCACTTTACTTTATACTTGTTTACTGTTTGTTCCATGACCTACCTACTCCCCCCCACCATTTACAGTCTGTCTCCTCTTCCCCAGCGTCACTTTCGATCTTTTCACTCTTTTCTCTCTCGCACAGTAATTGCCTCCCTCTGCGTCGGCCTCTCCCCTGCCTCTTAGCCACCTTTCTCTTTTCTCTCCCACTCAGATGTGGCTGACAGAGAGCTAACATATGTGTGCCATCCCATGTTGTATGTGTCACATTCTTCATTTCCCGAGTGCCTGCGGCTCTCGTCTCGTGCTCCTATCGGCTCGTTTTCTCGTTTACTTTTCACTCTTGATGTCTTGAGTTTGTGGCTGTTGGAGCCAGTTTGGGAATATCTTTGACATCTTCGTCTCCGCCAGCTACAGCTCGTCCATTTTCTCATTTCATGGATAGACACTTCTCACTCCTTCCTTGTTTATCCCTCAGAGTTGCTGATTTGTTTGGCGCAGTTTGGTCATCTGTAGCATGTTTCAGCTACCAAATACCTCAGCGTTTGTGGTCACATTCATCTCCAGTGAGTACCGCCAATTTCCAATGTCCAATACAGATCTCGCTCAACCAGTTGTATGCCAACTAGGTACACACAATTAAATCAATAGCAGCAACATCCAGGCTGTCTCTGGGCCCGAGGGTGTGTCAACTTTGAAACACACATCCTTGGGAGTTGGCGTGCTGAACCCAGCAGTGTCACATTGAGTCATTTTTCTGTCGTGGATTTGTGCCGTGGTGTTTTATGTTTCCTGCGCTTGTTGTGCTTTCAGAGGTGCGCTGAGAGGCTGGGCGGGGTTTCCCCTCACCGGAGCCGCTGACTCACACGCACCTGCAGCAGATTGGCAATCAGCGCCGGCTGATAAGCCCTGGTCTCCACGCTGCCTGCTGCCAGATGATTTTGTCAGTGCTGAGTGGTAAATGATAATGGCCCCTGCTCGTGCTAAGTCCCTATAGAGTTTTCTTGTGTTTTTTTTTCCCCCCCAAGAGAGATCTAACTTAGTTTATTGCTCTTTTGCCTTCAGTGTTTTGACCTTGTTCATCTGCCAAGCAGCTCTGCTTCCAGTTACCCAGCCTTCAGCACCTCTGCAGCCAACAGCCTTGCCCTGAGTTCCCCTGAGCCCCTGCTGGGATACTGGTCTTCTCCGAGTCTACTCAAGTTAGCTCTCACAGTTGTACTGAAGTTTCGTGGATGGCATCTTGATTTCGACTGACTGGTAGGTTTCGTGCACAGCCTCGGACCGCAAGGCCCTAAGCGGGTGATTGCAACTGCCCAGAGTATTGCTACCCACCTATCGAGAACAGTGATATCGGTAAGGTGTTTGTGCCGAGCCCAAAGGCTACTGACAGATAACACCCAACCCAGCCACGCCCCAGTCACCCTGCAGTCGTCTGACAAGCGATAGCGAGGTATCTGCTGCCGTGCCACCAGACTACAGAGACGCTTATTGCCTCAGGCTGTGATACTCCTCTATTCGTCCTCCGCACTCCACTGCAGCTTTCTCGTGTAGCTGTTGGTAAAGATTTCTAAAAATGTAACTTGCTTAAAAACTCACATCACAAAAATATCTGTGATCAAAAAGCTTTGAGTGTTTAACAACTTGTACATATGACCTCAAAAGGGTCAACTCAACAGTACCTCTGCAGTACTTACTCGTATTCTGCATCTCAGGGTTAGGGGTTGATGGGCAGTTCTCTTGGATGACATCGCTGGCAGAAATGAGAACTTCATTATTCCGTATGTGGTTTGGATTGTCCTCTCTGCTCTATATCGCTGGTTTTGTAGGATGTTCCACCACTGTGATCTTGTATGTGTGAAATGTGTGGAGTTATTTTGTCTGTATGCCTGCTTTTTATTATTTCATATCAAAGAAGGTATCATCTCATTTGTTTCAACTCTTTCCTCTACCACAGAGGAAGTCCTCAGAGGGATTTCACATTTCAGCCACTTTCCTCTTCTCATTTCTCTTCTCTTCTATGATTCCCTCCTCTCCGAGCTGAGGAACCACAATGCTTGTTATTAACTTTCTCATACCATTTATCTCCCTTTCACCACCACCATTACCTCCCCTCTGCTTTATGTCATCTACTCCAGGCTCCCCGTCTCTCCCCTCGCCTCTCTCCTCCTCGCGCACCATTTGTCTGCTTCAGCCTCATCAGTATTCTCCCTCTCCTGCAGACAGCAGGTAGGTTTAGTGCCCCGGACTCACCTTCATGCTTCCCAATCCCAATACATCATTCCATCGTCTGTTCGTTACTGCAGCGTGATTCCTGCTGCGCTTCTCAGTTGTGGTCATTTGATCTTCATGAGATCACAGCTCTGCCGGAAAGCATTTTACGACAGAGCATGAAGGCATTATCACTTAAATTAAGGTTGTGGAAATTGCACTGGTGTGTGTGTGTGTGTGTGTGTGTGTGTGTGTGTGTGTATGTGTGTGGTATTGGCTTTCTGTAGAGTCTAAGGCTGTTCACTTGTGTTTTACAATACCTGCAAACGAGAGATGGGCATAGGAGAGTTTACTGATTTGAGATGCTGCTAGCATGACTTTTGTCTATTGTATTTTTTTTAGTGATTCCTTTATTGATTGATTGTAGCAACTCTCTGAACTGTCATTATTCGTAGGTGGGAAGCCAGTGAGGGATCAACTTCTTCTACGTTTTAAGTCCTTTTATATGTAGAAGTGTAATTACATATCGCGAAGATACAAAAACAATAACAATTGTGATGCTAGATTTTTTTTTTTTGGGGGGGGTCTATGTTAGCAGCTCTGTGTGTCTTTTGCCTTGAATGGAAAACCAGGTATTAGCTACACAACTGTTGTGATAACAAGTAACCAAAATAATACATTGTATTTTTGTCCAGACTCACTGATTTATTTGGAATTACACAACACAGGGTTGCTTAAGGAAATTAAAGTTTGTATCAACTTCTTCATACTTCACGAACATAGAACATATGCACAATTATTTTTAGTATACATAGACACATAAATGAATAATTCTGTAGTGCATTTTTAGAATTTGACTGCACACAGCAGCAACAAAATGGGGAAGATAATATGCTCAGCACCTTCACATGAAAAGTATGAGGTCTGGTAAACCCTGTCCATCAACCCAGACTGTGTCTGAGCACACAGAGTCCATCCCTCCTTGTCCCGTGATCTGTTGGCTTGGAAGATGGTTATTTTTTGGTTGAGATAGATCTCTGCACCATTGTGGCCACAGCATTCTCCGATTTCTCATTGCTTGGCCAGATGAGTCCCACTTTCTTTTCCCTGCAAACGGACATTAGCCAGTAGCAGCCTTAAATCCAAGATGGATTAGCATGGCTCCAATTCCGACTCTCTTCACCTCCTCCATGGGGCAGACCGGCTGGTCAGGTTGGATGGTTAAAAGATGATGTGGTCAGTGTTCAACTCAAAGACTGCTGCTCCTAACCCAAAAAGTGGCTTTCTTCTCCTGGTGCTAGAATTGAATCCTCTTCTGCTCTTGAAAATGCGACTGTGCATTATACTCAATGTTTGCTCTGACATTTGTAGCTGATTTAACAAATATTTATGCGTAATCAGCCAACGCATTTTTTCATGTTTAGCATTACAGTTTTATCTAGAACATTTTGATTCAGTCAGCTATAGTTTTTTTTTTTCTGTTTATTTAGGAAATGTTTTGGCGCACTATAATTTCACTATATTGCATTATAACATAATATTCAAGTAAAAGTACAGTCTAAAAAGAAACATATGTTAAAAATGAAAATCCCGTGCTCTACTCTGCCACACTTGAGGTCTGAAAAAAGACCTTCTAAAAGTCTAGAACTGACAGAAAAAAATGTTACATCTGGCTTAAAAGTTACAACCGTTGCTCTACTTACCTTCATGATTTACTTTGCATTCAGGGTTTGATATTTCTACGACGTTAAACTTTTTGGGGAAAAATATATTTGCACCACAGGATATAAAAGAGCCAAATTATAAATGGCTCCTGCCGAAAACCTACCAACAGCGAATCTGCATAAGCACTTTGATTTGTGTTTGAATGTGCACGTGCGCGTGCATTCATGCTCCTGAACGTATTTGTCTTGTTTGCACATTCCTGTGGCTGCTCTCTCCCATGCCCCGAAGAATTTCCTGGAGTTCCCCCGTTTCCTGATCACCTGTTATTGTCCTCCATCGCATGCCCTCACACATACCCAGAATGTGGCCCACTTCATACAGACACACAGATGCACGCACACGGCCATGCAGCATGGTGATCTATTATAGAAAAGGAACCCATCCCTTTCCTGATTAAGGTGTGTGTTCATGGGCTTAGATGTGTGTTCAGGCTGCAGGCAGGAGATCAGCCTGTCCTCGATGACTCCAGGCAGACGAAAAAAAACTGTGAAAGAGACACGAGAGCAGAAAAGTGAGTACAGAGACTTGAACGACTGACAGAAAGCAGGTATTATAAAGAATGCTATTAAATGTAATTGAATTATATGGGAGATAATATTCTGAATAGTAATGAGGCTGAATAGTAGCAAAACCATTATTAGTCAGTCGACTAGCGGGTTCATTTTCCTCACATTTATTAAATATAATTTATTTTTAGTTTACAATTCAAATAGGCCTGAGTACGTTTGGTTCTAGTTTTGATCCTGGCTTTCATATACAGCGCATCCCACGTGTATGGTTATTGGGTTAGGGTTAGGGTTATACAATACAATACATACTGTACCTAATGAAACACCAGAGAAGAAAGGTGAGAAATACAGAGAGAGGCATCACACAGAAACCTGTGTATAGTCAAGGACAGGGTTAACACAAAAGCTGAGTATGAAAAACAGAATGGGAATAGCCAGGAAACAAGTTAAAAATAATACTGATCCTTTTCTGAACCAGTAAAACAAATAGAAAGCATCTTGCAGGTCGACACTCCGGTTTTCACAACTCTGTTTCTAAAAGGGTTGAGGAAAGGAGAGGTGAACAGCAGGTGAAAGGGGAAGTGAGAGAGCCGAGAGGCGTGAAGGATGAAGGAGAGGAGCTGTGGATGAAAGACAAGATGGTCAGATGTGAAGTAAATGTGTTCATGTAGTACCCAAAGGTGATAAAAGAACAGTTTCCTGACAGCGAGCTCTGCTTAAATTTTAATGGTGCGGCACTGATCCCCCACCGGCACTGAAAAACAGTCTTAACAGCTGTGAAAAGCCCTGTGTCTGTGTGTGTGTGTGTGTGTGTGTGTCTTTTCCTACCTGAGCACATTTATTTTTCCTTAAACATGCATGTACTGTATCTACCATATTTTTTCCACAGTTTTTCAATGTGTGTGTGTGTGAGAGTGTGTGTGTGAGAGTGTGTGTGTGTGTGTGTGTGTGTGTGTGTGTGTTTCCTGCTATTGTGTTTTACTCCAGCTTCCACCCAGCACTAATTTGTCTGTATGTGTGTGCCAGAGGAACCTGTGTACCTTAAGTGGCAACCGTTTCCATGGCGGGGTCACAACCTTTTGCACGGGGAAATGCAAGCTTTGTTGTAAATGACCAGGGGGTCTTGTTTTTAAAGAATGCTTTCCTTTGATTTCTGAAATGTATTAACATAATAATCATGGGAATATTTCTCAGTCTGTGTGCCTGAGCAGAGCAGATTGTGTATTATGCAAAGAATCATCTAACGTATAACAGAAGAAAACGAGCTTTGCATGTTCTACCTCTAGGAGGTCCACTTAAATACAAATTCAGCTACTATTGCATCCTATTGTAATACTCTGATAAATATCAGTTGTATTTATTTGTTTTTCTCTCCTGGGATGTTAAAGATAAAGCAAAAGTTAACTTTTGCATAAATAATACTTTGAGACAAAAAAGATGTTAAAATGTATAAATGATTTTTTTTTTTTTAAATGTTTGACTTTGAAATATAATTTCATGTTTTCTGAATGCATTTAAGAAGTTAAAAGGTAATTCTCATCACGTGTGAGAGTTCATGACCTTTGGGAGTTTTTGCACTTCCGGGTACCCGGGAAGTGAGAGGAGAGAGCGGATCCGGAGCAGACCGGAGCTAGCAGACTGGAGCGTGAGGGAGACGGAGCTCTTGGCTGCTGCTGAGGGAGACGGAGCTTTTTCGTCACTGCAGAGTTAGACAGAGTTCGTGCTGCTGCCGAGGGAGACCAGGGTTTTGCTTGTTGCGAGCTGCTGGGGGCAGAAACGGTAGCCACCGTGACGAGGGAGCGAATCGTCAGCTGCAGCCCGGTCTGGCTAACTGTGCAGACACACGGAGCTATTGCTAGCAAAAAGGGTTTCCCTCATGAGCTCCAACTAAAGCGCACCAACGAACTAACTAGGAGTGCACTCAAACAAACAAATTAGACAGTTGAGATATAAGAGAAACTATTATGAGCTGGGTCTTTTTTATTTTTCTCTGGTTCATACCAAGGATGTATGTGTTTTCTCGTGAACATGTTACATTTTCTGAAATCGCTAACCTGTGTTTGTGTGATTGAATTGTGTTAATTATTTGAGTATTTGAGTCTGTGTCTTTGAGTGTTTTCAGGTCAAGGTGTGTTCCCACTTGTCTCCACATAGTTGCTATTGACAGTGAGGATCATACGTCACCCTAGGCAGTTATTCACTATTTGAAATGTCTCTTTTACCATGAGATTTTGAAGAAGAGTGAGGCTTCATCTTACAGTATAAGGTGGGTCTCTTAATACACGAGCCGGTGGTAAAAATGTTACACTATTATTTCAGATAACATATTATCTTTTTTCTTCACAATCACTTCAGCTGCACTGTAGGTAGATTTCCAACAACCCTGGACTGGATTTTTAAAAACAAAATGGTGTGCTGTTGAAGCTAGGGTGTCCTTCCACTGTCATTACGCCTTTTCACTGCCATCACAAAAGCCTGACAGTGTAAGAAAAAAGTAGTCCTTTGACAGTAAACTAAGCTATTGAGCCAGGGAGCTCAAAAGAAAATCTGCACTAGTGAGTGTGTTTGCCTCTTCCAGGTGTGCGCAGTAGATCTATATATACTTCGTGTTCATAAATATGATGATGAAACCAATGAACTGGACAACTTCCCTCCTCCAGTTGTCAGATATTGTCTTAAAATCAATTCCAAAGAAAATGTTAGCTGTTAGTGACTATGATTATTGGCCCATGGTATGATGCAACAGTCTGTGCGCAGGTTGAGGTGCAGACATGTCAGACTGGATCAGAGACATTACAAGAAAAGAAAGTGGAGATACAGAAATTAGGTTTGGAAATCAGCCCATCTTACCCCAGTGAGCATTTTTTAGTTGAATAGACGTTTTAAAAAAAAAAAGTTATATTCACAATTGAGACATTTGGATGCATTTCCTTCATCTGGCTCCAGAATGATGATGCCTAGTATTTGCACATTAGAGATTTTAAAAAATGTGCCTTCTGGGATCAAACCAACCTTCCATTTAATGAACTGTGGAGTGGAATCTCAATCATTTTGCACTCATTTTAGGGGGCACCACCTCCGAAGAGGAAAAATGAAATGAAATCAATAATTCTTAAGTTATCAGTCAAATATCTAAAATTGTGACTCTGCAATTACATTGGTCTCCGTTCTCCACTCCAAAGGAAGACGCAGAACAACGACTGGTACAAGTTTTCATTTCTTCAGCTTTTACACCTCAGTCCACAAAATCCCTGTTTGGAGTAGTGAAAGCTTTAACACTGTACTTGCACAAACACCTTACAACATTAATATGTTTGGAGAAAACTGCTCCCACTATGATGTCCTGGAAGTTTCCTACAGGCAGCTCACAGCCTAGTTCTATATTTATAACATATTATGATAACATTACACTTGTTTGAATTATATCTTCATGTAGATCATATGACTTTGGAGGAATATCCTCGCACTAATCAGTATTGTCTCTATTTCAAACTACAAATGTACAAATAATTGAAAGGAACACACAAATATGTTATTTTGTGACATTGATGGCCCTTATTTTAGTTGCTTGCAAAGACGGCGAAAAGACATCCTAGACTTATAGAATCAACATCAGCTTTCAGTTTTCAATGTTGAAATCAAATGCAGTCCTTAGGCCCAAGGTTGCTCTACTGCGATTGGTTCTGGATGATGTTCACCTGGGATGGAGCACAGCAAGGTCACCCCATGTTTCTTTTTGCTGGCTTTATTCCCCCCATGGCCATCTGTGTTACAACATAGAAAAAAACATCCTCCGTGTACCAGAGAGCCTTTCCTCCATAGACCTTTATTATAAGATCTTTAAAAATGGTTGAAAACGTTCGTAAAACAACACGCAGTGCAAATTGATAGTTTGTATTACTCAATTTTGAATTGTGAATATTCAAAATGGCAAAACGTAATGTGCAAAATATGTGTCAGTATAAAATAAAGCATTTTATTTCAAGGGAAATGTATAAGGACTAACACTGCCAAAATAAATTACCCCAAGACTTTATAATTACTTCTCTTTACACAAGCTGCAACATTTAGAGTATACTGTAGGTCCCTGCACTAGACTGATGGATAATGTAATCTAGAGTCGGACAGACACCAAAAAGTCAAAAGGAGAGACTTTCAAACATCACCATGCGCTCTGCTGCCCTTCTTTTTAGGGACAGTGAAATGTCTATTGGACATTTAAAATATGGATGTGGGTATAATCCACACACAAACACACCCACAAAATATGAGAGGAAACAGAGGTTCCTAATGGAAAAAACAGGTTGTTTTTTGGATACATGCCTACTTGGCCCCTGTTCCCTCCACTAATGCATCTAATATGTCATAATGAATCTCTTGGAAGGAACGACAGACAGGTAGAGAGAGTGGTACAAGGTAGGACACAAACCTAATGTGGCAGATGGGGAAAAATGTCCAAGGTGACAGGAGAAATGCTGTTCTGGGTAAAAAAAGAAGCATTTCTCCTATCCAGCAAAGCTAAATATAGGCTCATTAAAAATCTAAAGAGCCCACGGAGGGGGAGGGTGTAGATGGGAAAAGACTTTGTCAGAAACACAGAGAGTGAGATTAGAGGGGAGAGATGGACAGGTAAAAGTGATTCAAGAGGGGGAAGCCGTGATGAGAGACAGAAAGTTGTGTTAGATAAAATGAAAAATGGAGGGATGTGCAGAGAATGGGCGATAGTGCGTTTTCTGTTTCGTGAGAGAGCGTGTCACTTCCATCTCATAGCAGCCACCAGCTCGCCTGCTTCTATGCTTTATTCTCTCCTCTCATCCAGTATTCAATAGTCTGCTCCTCTCCGGCCAGCAGAAATAGAAAAATGCCTCATTGTCATGTTTCACTTCCATTACTTCTCTAATTGAAAAGTAAGGTGGAGCAGTAGAGGGGGTGTCGGGTTAAAATTGACCGAGAGAGATGGAGGAGATGGAAAATGAACTAAAGATTTAGAGTTCAAGTTTTGAGAAGACACTTTGTATTGAAATAAAACGGCACATGTAAGATAAAAAAAAAGTTGAATAAAGACTAAAGTTTAGTTTGGACAAAAACCATGCCATGTGTCTTTTGACTTTTGGGCTGTTTGTTAAGTCAATTTTCTCCAAACATCAGCATTAGATGTAAGCCAGCTTGCAATGGATGCATGGATATGTGCCTGTGAATGTTTTTGTGTGTCGACCCAGCCTCTGACTCAGAACTCACCAGAAACTCCACTTCTTTGTGTTATTTCTCTGTCTTTCTCCCCTTTTTCTCGTCTTTAGCTGGTTCAGATGTGGTCTTTTTTCTCTTTGCTTTTTGTGTGAACACACAGTGAAACCCCTTTAACACTGGACAAGAAACCTATGAGCACGTGCTGTATTCTGGCTTTTGTCATCATTCATTCTTGGGTTAAATGACTCTGCAGTAGTTATGGGTATTTGTTCTTTCTTTTTAGGTTCCATCTACAATCGTCAGTGATGGAAACATGAATCCCAGGTGGACACGCTTATTCTTACCGCTTTTCCAATGCGATGCTTTGACGCGAGTTAATGTTACAGACATGACTGCGTATGTAGTTTTATCATCTGTCCCCGCTCAAGTACAGCGCAGACATTGGTTAGTCGATAGCTAGTTTAATAGTTAAAATAGTTTAAGCTAAAGTTTAAGAAAATAAAGAAATAAAGTTTAAGATAGCTATTCTCAAATGGTAGCTACTGAGTACCTGATCACAATTTTGCTATGGTTTTAACTGGCCATTGGTTGATACATACAGGATGTTGACAACAGGAGTATAGGAATTTATTTTTGCACAGCAGGGACATTGGGCTATTGTTGTCCATCTGTCATAGATACCAACAATAATGTACTTTTTAAATCTAATATAAGTTATTTCAAGTCCAAGGGAAGTCACAAGACACTCAAGTTAAACTTTAAAATGTGCCAGGTCGTGTCCAAAGGCATTCTATTTGTGACTCAGGTCTAACTTCTAACTTTGTAATGTAACTTGAAGCCGCAGATCTCCGGTTTAGACTGGACCTGAAAAAGTTCTACATACTTTAGGGCAACACAAGAAAAATGTCCTCAGACTGGCAAATCTTTCTGTGGGAACAGATTAACTAACTGAAATCTGGAGGATGTCTATTGTGTGAAGATGTTTACAGGGTAATGAGGTCTGAGAGGCGTAGCCAGGTGCGACTCTGCGTATATTCCCTCATGAAAATAGAAGGAAGAACATAAAGCATGACAGCTAATGAGATACGGAGAGAGGAAAGGGAAACAGACAGAAGCAGAAAGATTGGTCTTGAGAGGAATGGGAGCAGAAGACGAGAGCGAGCCTTTGAGGAGAGAGCAGCTGTTCGCTGGAACAGCCGCAGGGCAAATTTCAGAATGCATGACAAGGGGAACCTCCGAGGCCTGGGTACATACTCTGACACAGAAACACACACACACACACACACACACACAACCACACACACATCAGAGATAAGAGATCATTCGTACCAGGATGTATGCATGCACATCCACGGAGACACATGTGCATCTAACTCTTCTGGGTGTGCGCTGTATGTGTAGAATTGCATCCACATAAACAAGTGTACTTTCCTCTCTTGGATGTTGTGTGTCGGAATCTTTCATGTTTTGAAGGCAGCTCTCATTGTCTAACAGAACTGGATAAAGCCAGTCAAACCCTGCCCTGACTATTAATTATGTCATTCAGCGATACATAAATAGGGAGAAGTGGAATTTTGATTGATACTGCAGCCACACAAATAGATGGTATATCAAAGGAGGTTGAATTTGAACAGCTCTTCTGGAGAAATGTTGTTCAAGTAGCTTTTTAAAGCTGCAGACATTTCCTTTACAAATGCACAACATGAAGCATCAAAGGTCTGAATGCTTTGTTCCATAATGCTCATATTACTCACCTTTATATCTCCATTGCATTTAGTGTATAAAAGAGTGAAATCGTGTTTATCAAAAGATGTTTCCAATGCTCCATTATATGTATAATGTGTAAGAACACTAAACAATTTCCAAACATGATCTTTGCTATGCATTTATTTGAGTTGTTTTATTCAAGGTAATGATGTGTTCATCATTACTTCAAGGGTAGAGTGAGGAAGAAAGTCTGCGAATGCAACTAAACATTACGTTAAAACATTCCCTCATAGTGTTTATTCACCCCAAACAGCCAGATTACTTTACTGCAGAGGGTGTGTGTATCTGCTTATCTGTGTGTTTACATTCAGGTCAGTGACTAAACTCAGCACTCACCAGAGACTCTGGCTCTCCTTCTTTATTTCCCTCTCTCCTCTCTATAACATTGCGACCGTGAAATACGGTTATATTTTCACTCTCAGCAGTCAAAATCACAGAACATAAACAGCTAATAACAGAGGTCACCTCCACGGATTGCGTCTGCAGTTAGGTTGATAAACGAGAGTGTATCTGAGCACTCCTCCCATCCGCAAACATGTCCGGGTTAAAGCCCAATCTGATGTGACTCTGGGTGTTTATTCCGCCAGAAGGTCCAGGCATATTGTGCCTTTAAAGCTTCTGCACACACATAACCCAGCCACACAGGTGTTTTCAGCTAATAACACTGCGTCTCAGTTCTTGTGTGTGAGTTTACGTACCGTGATTGATATCATCCCCGCTCACTCCACTTCTGTTGCATCTGTTCGGGCGGAGGTACACCTCTTACAGGCTTTTTTTGTACAAGGAGTTTGGTGACCTTATCAATTCCCAACGTAGATGCGCCAAACATAAACCTAATTTAATCGGCCTAGTTAGTCAGAATAAGTGAAAACACCGGTGAGTGTGTGCAGAATAATTCAGGTGAAATGTCTGAGGTAAAGCATCAATGTAAGTATGCTACGTAACTTGAGTAAGTTCTCGCCTTGTGTCTTCTCATCCTTTGTTTTAGTTGTTTTTAATTCATATTTTTAGATGAGTGTAGTGTATCAGTCCTGCGCCATCCACTCCAAAACAAGCATCGCTATTACCTAATTGCCCTAGTTTCATTCATTCTTTCTTCCATCCCTCCTTTCACTCGCTCCATCCCCTCTTACCTTCTGTCCCACTCAACCTCAAGAGGCTGCGAGGGCAATTAGATTGTTTTACTGCTGCTCTAGTTTTACTAGCTGGGGAGCAACACCATAAACACTAATTAAGACGCACACACACATATACAGACACACACGAGCAGAGCTAATTGCGGTCCCTATCTGATTTCTTTCACTGTACTCAAACCACTGGAGAGTGCTGCTGCCAAACCGATACTGTATTTCTATACTCAACAAAAATAAGAACGCATCACTTTTGTTTCTTTGAGCCCACATGTGTTAAAATCCATGATAGCGCTTCTCCTCTGCCAAGATAATCCATCCACCTGACAGGTGTGGCTCATCAAGTTACTGATTACACAACATGATTAGTGCACAGGTGTTCCTTGGACTGGTCACAATAAAAGACCAGCATCAAATGTGCAGTTTCATCACACAACACAATGCCATAGGTGCTGCAAGTTTTGAAGAAATGTACACTTGGCATGCTGACTGCAGGAATGTTCATCAGAGCTTTTGCCCTTGAGTTGAAAGTGTATTTGTCTAAAGCACATCTGTGCATTATATATGCCACACCTGTCAGGCAGATGGATTATCTTGTCAAATAAGTGCTCACTAACAGATTTGAACAAATTTGTGAAAATTGAGTGTTATTATTATTTTATGTGCATAAAAAAAGTATTTTACTGTTTATTTTACATTGTCCCTTCATTCGTGTCAAAAAAAGTATACCGGTGTTTTTATTTGTGTGACCGCTGAGGAGTTGCACTGAAATTTCCCTGTACTGACTACTGACAATGACAATAAAGGCAGACTATTCCACATTAACATGTGAGCTTCATTCTCCTACACACAGGGGTTCTCGTCAGCTTTAATGTGGCCTATTGGGCTTGAATAATGAGTGGCAGGGCTATCAGCATGAACTGTGTTATTTCTAATGCAGCAGCTAATTAGCATTAGCCATATCAGTAGTGTAGAACTCTGCCACTAGCAATTCAACACAGGTGGTGAGGAAGCAGAGCAACTGAACATCTGTGTGTATCAGTGTGTGTGTGTGATTGGCAGGTACAGTATGGATCCACCGGGCTGTCTCCTAATGACGACTGGTGCACAATACAGCCATGCAGTATGGATGAACATGTGCAGATGAGTGCAAGGCAGAGAGGCCTGTAGAGACGTTCACAGCTAAAAGCGGAGCCTGCAGACACGCAACACCGGATCATTCAGTCTCTCTCACAAAGACACACTGACACACACAGATTCACGCTCAGCTCTTCTCTACTGTGGGTCTGTACGACCGTCTAACTATATGAGAACGTGTGTTATGTGTGTTACGTCTACGTCTTGTTTTCTTGTGGTTGTTCTGTCGTTGTTTCCGCATTGTTACACCTTTTCACTAATAAAAAAAAGACGGAGAGAATGTGTGTTATGACTCATATCTCAGTCTGATAAAGCACACGCGAAAGCCTCGACTGTCTGCGTGTTCTAAAGCAAAGGCTGACCTTCCTGGGGAATTGAAGGCCAGAGGACTGACATTCACAGACAGCACGGCACATTAGAAGCTCAAAGAGAAAATAGAGCTTATATGTGTGTGTGCATGTAAGTGAGTGCTAAGTGTATTTTCAGTATCATTAGTGGCATTTGTGTTTTAATATTACCACTCTTTGTGCATCTCTACATACTTTGCATTACAGACGTTGAGGCAGACAACATGAGATTGTGACATGTTTACGTTTGTGTGTGTTGAAGCGTGCGTGTAAAAGTTTGTAGAGACACAGACTGACAGAGACCGAAGGTAAGTGGCTGATAAACGCAGCGCTGTAGCTGATGAAGCAATAGAGATGAAGAGACAGCTATAGTGTTTGTCTCGGCTTTGGCGTGAACTGCTTAATGAGCTCCTTCAAGCTCACCTTCTCCTCAAAGTGCTGCTTCAAAACCTGCTATTCTCAGACTGAATTATCCACACACCGACACCGAACATATGCCAGACACGGAGAAACAGACCGACCAGTTGCAATGCGGCAAAAACTTTTCTTATTATTCTTTATGTCAAGAAGATTAAATAAACATTTAAATAGCTGCATAAAGGAGAGCGTGTAAGGTCTTTAAGGACAAATAAATCTGTTGTATGGACACACATGCAATACTTAAGCAGTATATGTACAGTTAGGCAGTGAATTGCTGCAAAGGAGGAAGTAAATGTCACGGAGGAATTTAAGATAGATGTATTTTAAAAATTCTCTAATAGAAGTTTGACAGTTCTCTCCATCACTGAGACCTTAATTTGAAACCTTTCTACACCTGACTGGATGAACACACCACTCGCTGGGTCTCTGCTCATGATTTCTGAAAAATTTGAAAAACATGGCCCCACTCCTGGCTTTTTTCAATACCCAGTGCTCCTGATAGCATGGATAATCCTTAATTGGAACTACTTTGTTTGGAAGAAATAGATAAAAGTTAATGCGGATAGACAGTGCTCCTCCACTGCTTAAATGTCCCATAAAGTGGAAAGAGAGATACCCTGACATTTTTTTCATTATAAGGCAGGTCTAGGTGCTATATCAATACTGTCTAAGTATTAAAACGAAGCACACAACCTGTATTCAGAGACTGTACCTTCCATTGAGCCATCTGGACTTCTGTAAAGTTCTGATGACACCGCCCTTAGCCTTGGTACTTGGCTGAGCTGATGCAGAAACAATGTAAGAAAGAAATGGTGCCCGCCCAGGCCTATGAGAGCTGACCAATCAGAGCAGAGTGGACGTTTTAGGAGGGCGGGCTTTCTTTCTTTCTTTCGCTACTTCAGCTTGTGAAAAAGGGGGAGCAGAAACAAAAGTCTCTTTCTTTGCATTAAGCATTAAGTCATCTCTACATGTCCGTTTGTGTGTGTGAGTGCACACGTGTCAAACATCTTGACATCTTGCAAATTGGACCCCAAACTATGGAAGCAGGGATATTTCACTGGCTTTCACTCAGAAACATTAGAATTTGCAGCACAGACCAGACTTCACTCAATAATTGGCAGTTTATTTTGACAGCGGGATTATATAATTATAATACCGAGCAGCGCTCATTAAAGGGACACTGAATTTGAATGAGAACAGAAGTACACATGCACTCATAAATACGCAGGGCAGCCTGCTCCTCAATGATATGCCGTGCCTGGCTTCAAGGCTGTAAGAAAGATGCCAGCAGAAAAAGAAAAAAAAAACAGCCCTGGAGAGAGTTACTTCAGTTTGGACAAAACCAGTGGAGCTGGAATTAATATCTGGGTCTGTGCGTGTGTGAAAAAGGCCTGATGCGCCAATGCTTTATTAATAGCTGCTCTTTTATTGGCTTCAGAGGGCATATCAGCAGGCAGATACCCGAAAACAAACAAGAGCACACCGAATGTGCAAACAGAAATATACACATACACCCTACAAGCCAGAAGCGAGACAGACGCTTTCTCCCCGACTCACATTAACGCATCTCTAACTTACTCCGTGGGACCACTCAATTAGCTGCAAATGAACGGAGAGCAAGTGAGGGAGAGGGGAAAGGTACATTTAATATGCCGCTGCAGAGGAGGATGGGTATTATGTCCAGTCGACACTCACGAACAAGAAAATGGCACGGTTCTCCTAACAAATGACTACAATTCACTAAAAGAGTTAACTTGACACGAGAGTTAATTACACCATTTTCTCCATCAAAGAGTAATGCGGTCGTGTGTCCTCACCACCGAGTGACCTTTAAGAATCATCGTTAAGTATAAATCAAGTGCGGGGAAAATTAATCACTGCGCAGTCCTGAAAGACGAGACACATCGTGTGGTATTATCGGCACCACTAGGTCATCATTTAATGAGCGAGCTGTAAAACTGATGTTTCTTCTGTATTGTTAAAATGCCAGCCACTCACTCGGCGTGAATCACAGTCTCTGTTGTGATAAACAGCAGCGCCGATTTAGCATTCGGAGGTGTGCGTGGGCGTCGTCAGGGAACAGAGGGAAAGGTTGGCGCGAGACGCCGAACCGGTGTGCAACTGAAGTAAACTTGTGTGTGAGGAACAACTGGCTAGTCAAGACAAGGAGGCGAGGTTTAAGAATGATGAACTCCAGCAGAGAGCGCATTCACACGTTTCTGCTGGCACGCCGCCCTGCCCGGCCGGCTCCGCTGAACATTTTCTACTTTCAAGAAGAAGTTTCCAATTGTCTCACATAGTGGAAAAAATCACAACGTGGTGCGTGTCACCATTTTCTGGCTTTGTTGTCCGACTGCAGGAAGAACAGCTGCTGATGTTGCGTACTGCAGTAGCTGCCTGCTGGGCGGGAAACAAGAAAAAGGACAAATTCATATTCACTCCACCATTAAGAGGAATGACACACAGACAACGTGCATGAATTTAATGTTTGTATGTGTGCACAGAAAGGCATTAATATGCTTAAGGGCAAATCTCATTCAGCCCATGCTAACAGTAACACACGTGCACTCTGCTGGAAAACTCTAAGTTAACAAGAGTTTGATGACCGACACATACATATACACAAGTCATACACAAACACTTCCTCCCTGGAGCGCCGTGTTTGTGTTTTGACAGGTGCTGGAAAGAATCAACACACATTTCATCTAATCTAAATAAGGTTTTTACCGCTAATCTTCAGTGGCTGCAGCAGAAACGCAGAATTAGATTGGATAGAGAGTGAAAAGTCCTTGTCAGATGTGATAATCTCTTTACGTACAAGTTGGATTATATGTATTCCGACTTTAGCAAACTGCACAGTGAGAATATGGAGACCAGCCATATCTGGATGAAATGAATAAAAACTGTATATGTGAGAATGCGCTGTTATTAATCTTTTCTTCTTTTTTTCGCTGTATGCCACTTCAAACATCTGAGGGAGGGAAGAAAAGATTACTTATCTCCGTGCCAAACTGTGAAACTGCAATGTGAATGTCACGAGCAGCACATTTATAGCACATGTCACAGTCGGTTCGCACTTTAAGATTTGTTTTAGATTTCAGTTTAATTTGAATGCGGGGGTTATAACAGCTGTGATCGGCCTTCCTCCTCCCACATGCCAATTAAAGACCACTTCTCCGTGAATCATAATTCCTTCTTTCGCTCTCTGTCTTTCCACCTGATCAAGTGGGATTACTTTAAGCCTTCCCTTCGAAAGACGTAATGGGAATAACTGTTGTTGTTATTCCTCTTGTCAATTTGCCATATCGCTGCTCTCCAAGCACTGCTTAAAGTAGATCATTTAGACTTTGTTATGAATCATCTAAAGCCCCTGAATGACTCAACAGCTGTGTCAGGAGAGCGCTGATGGGCCCGACCTGCCGTTATAGAAATAGCTATGAGTCTGAAATGGCTCGCTGTGATGGATCCGCATTTGCATAAATTATTCGGGAGGGGAAACTGATATTTACACACCTAAAACTATATATTTTCAAAAATCGCACCAACGCCCCCACACTAACACGGCCGCTTGCATCGACAACATCAGCAGCACTGGGGAAGTGAGGGCAGTTCAAATATTAATTACATAACATTACTCTAGCCAGCAATGTTTCCCAGAAGAATAGTCATGGCGCTTTCCCTTTCGGCCTCCATTTGACAAAGTGTGTGTGTGTGCGTGTGTGTGTGTGTGTGTGTGTGTGTGAGCGGGTGTATTAATATTTCAA
>CAEMYA010000018.1:5442151-5467883 GCA_903131615.1 Diplodus sargus | reverse complement strand
AGCAGTGTAGAGAGTGGCCTTCCTAATCTGCTTTCTCCTAATTAAAAGCCTGTGACTAAATGGACCAGCACTGGAGCTGTCTGCCGGGGAAATTAAAAAAACGAGAGATGATTAGAGGACAGAAGAAAGAGGGTGGGGGCAGAGCACAGAGGGATGGAGGGACAGAGGATGAAAGGCATTGAGGATGGACCGTAACAACGGGAAAGGAGGGAGAAGGAGGAGAGGGATGGTGAGAGGTAGAGGGTGAGAGAGAGGAGAAAGCAGATAGAAGGGTAGGAATAGAAGGAATAGAGGGAAGGGGCAGAGATGAAATGTGGAAAGAGATGTGGGTTTAGGTAATAGAGTAAAAGAAGAGAAAGACAGGAGAAGTGGATCAAGGGAAAGGTTGAAGAGTTACGAAGTGGAGCACATAATAAGACGCAGCTCTGTGAGGTTCTACGTTCAATTCGGACATCTGCATTAACATTCACTAAATTTACAGTTTAGCCTGTTGGTGCCATTATACTTGGAATTCAGTTCAAATATGGCAATGATTTAAACTTTGACCTGGTGGTGATGAAAAGTCTGGGGATGATCAAAAATGGCATGTCACATTCGCCCCCTGATGCCACCTGTCGCCTGCTGCGATAGGTGGCATCAGGGGAGTCAGATCATCTCCATCTGTGAGCGTGGCAGCCAAAACGGGTATTTTAAACCAAACCATGACACCTTCCTAACCCTAGCCAAGTGGTTCTTGTATCTGAACAGAGCACAAACACAGTGACTTGACAAAAGAGAAGCAGAGCATTCAACCACACAGACAGAGAGTTCTATGCAGTTTGAATTTTATCTTGGGGATTGGGTTGGGTGGCGCGAGAGGAACGTCAAACGGACCACTAAAGCCATTTGAGCTATACTTCTGTAGACCATAAATGTTTGCACTTCAAGCATTTCATGCCAATTGAAACAGTTTTTGAGGATTTTCATTCTGGACCCAAGCAGTGGACGCAATCAGAAGCGACTACACGATCAGGTTCAGCTGGCAAGGAAACTGATTAGATCCGACTGAGAACTGACTTGTAAATCACAAGGCAGTCAAGCCCTAATGAATGTATCTCAATGGGAGCATAATATGGTGAACATCACGCTGTGTTGAATAAAACTTGAAGCTACGATTGAAACCACAAACTCATTATTAAACATTCTTGAGGTAAGAAATGGAGGTAGAAGTTGGGTCATTTTCTCATCATTTTCACACACATTCAGACTTCATTTTGAAGCTAGTGGATTTGTTGTTTGCTGGCCATGACAAAGAATGCAGATTCAAGGCACTTTTGCATTGACTTCAGGCTGAGAGGCGATGTCTGTATTTTGTACAGTTGATGGCTAAAACACGTCAAGGTAGCATAAAATCATTGGAATAGACATGGATGATGGATAGATATAAATGAAAAAAAGTGTCTTTTGAATCGAAGAAAAGATTGTGGGATCAAAAGAAAGATATATGCTGCCAACTGAAGGACTCTCTGTCCAGCGTTTTAATAAGTTTCCATGTTCAAAACAGGTAAAACAGGACAGACAATGAGATAAAACGCTTGAATGTGTATGTTAGGCCTCTTGAGTTTCTGCAGAGAACTTTTGCATGTGAATCTGAATTCTGAAGGATGCTGTCCCGTTTCTTACAATAAGCTTCGCATCTATAAAAGCTGGGATGAAGAGGATAAGAAAGAGGGGGGATGCAAAGAGAACAGAGAAACAGAAAGGGGTGATTGGAGAGACAGAAGCGATAAAGACGGAGAAAATGCGCATGCAGGGCGAGAGTGTTTGATCATCCCAGCTGAATCAGCAGTGTACTTTGGCAGAATGTAGATATGCTTATGCTCATATACTCTCGATTCATTTATATGTATCAGCCCTTCCGTCTCTCCCTCCCTCAGACATAACTTGTCTTTTTCACCCCTCATTTCGTCTCTATGCACCAGCCAGTCTATTCGGTATTAACACGTCTCCTCCCTCCTGCCTCCACACAAAGAAAAACCACCGAGATATGATTACTTGTTCCCTCTCAGTGGGAAAATTTGCCAAAAAATTCTTCACCTTGAGGCCATGACTGTAAGAATAAAAAAAATATATACTGTAAAATGTAATACACACTAAGTAAATGTAAGTGGGTGCTTTCATTCAGAGCGCCTGAGGGTGCAGTGAGGGAAATAGATGTTTCCACCTGACACCAGCGTTTGGACCGGCACGTAATACATCTCTTTTAGCTGCTCGCAAGAAGAATTTCACCATCGTTATTTACAGTACGTATTTATTTTGTGCCAATCATTTCTGCACTACAAGCCAGAGGGGAATGAATAATTAGCTGCTAAATAATTGGAGTATGAACACTAGCAGTTGTTGCCCGCTTTGTTTGTCCCGGGGGTGGGTCGCAACAAAACCATATCAATCTTTTCTTTTTAATGCAGGAACAGTTTGGGCTCGGGCCAACAGAAGAAGTCATTCATATTACTCTCAATCAGCAGTAAATCACACTATTCTTCTGACAGTATATACCTCCGTCTTTCTTTCATGTAGATGGGATATGACTCTATCTACCTTTCATGTCCCTTAAAAGACTTTACCAAGCATTTGATTGTCTTTTTAACAAAAAAAATACACAACCGTTCATATATATGTAAATACATGTATTTTCTTACAAGTATTATTAACAAAATAAAGGATCTCAACTTGTCTAAAGCAGTAGCTTCTGTGCTAAATGAAAAAATACACATTTTCTTACCCAGAAATGTAGGTTTTCCTACACAGTAAATGTAAGTATTTGCTTGGACCCTTTTCACAGTAGTCATTTTGACAGGTGTGACCAATAATGTTAACGATGGCTCCATTCTATTAAGTGTCCCAGCAAGCCACATCAGTGAGTGAGCATGTGCAATACCAGAGCCCCGAAATCAGCTCAGCTAAATGGAATGCAGCCATCTTTATGTTACCAATTCCACCTTTTCCTGCTTTTTTGAGGCAAAATGTCCGCCATGAAAAAGGTCCGTTATCAAGAGTTTTCAGTGCTGTTGGACAGAATTACAGAGCGTTGTTTGATTCCGAGGCCCTTGACACATCCATAATGTTTCGTAGATCATGTCTTATTTTGAAATATTCACATTTTGTCGCATTTAATATTATCTCATTCCAGAACCTGAAAACTTCCGACCTCCTATAAGAAGAGCTATGATGTCTATCTTCACAAAACAATTGCTGCTCTCGTGGGGAGGAGTTTGGATGTATGTACGGACAGTATTCGTATTATGTTTTGATATGTTTCCAAGTGTAACAGTGCCGTAAAATATGGTATAATAGTGTCTGTTCCTCTGTTGTAACTTTTAGTTTTATGGAACCGTTAAACTTGGATGTCATATGTTGAGTCCAACGTTGACTGGAACACAACATTTGTCTTTGGTCTACTTTGACCTCTGACTCGTTCATTTGAGTCCATTTACTTGCAGTTCGACAGTCGTAACTGCCTTTCCACAAAGAGTTTTTACCTCATGTGTATAACACATCCACAGGTCTAGTATGAGTATGTTGTTTGCCATGTTATCATCTTGATAGAGTCATCCGTCCAAGATATGTCTGTGATTAGGAGAATGTGTGTTGGTTCTCTATTTGCATTTTTGAATCGGAAAGATAAGGGGAGCATCCAAATACCATCACAATGATGAAATGCATCCCTGCAATAATGGTGCAATAATGATGCAATATGTGCATAATATAGTTCAAGGCCTATGGAGGGCAGAACACTATATAATGAACTATCAACTTACTTAATTGTACGACGCGGTTGCATTTTTGTCATCAGTTTTAAGGGCGATGGCCTAGAGGATTGGGTGCTACGGGCATCGACTGAAACTGTTATAATCAAGACAATTTCACACTCTGAGAGAAGCTGGATGACCATAATCTGAAATCATAGTCTGAAACATTTTCTTGTGATCATGAACCCCAGAAAGCTCAGTATTGATTCTCAGAGAGTTTAGTGTCAGTTATTGCTCCTGTTGCAGCATAAACAACCCAGCTGATGGATGATAATCTCAGGGTGTTGAGCTGACAAGTTTCTTCAGAAATCGGCATTCACCTGCAGTTTTAAGCTTCTTTCATCTTGAAATGTTGATGTTAAACTTCCATTTTTTTCAGCACTGATGATGATTATGTTCAGTAAAAGTGAAGGGTTTTTTTTTCTCTCTTTTATCAGCTTGGGTAGCTGTGACCTTCATTTGAGAGAAGAAGTGGCCTTTGAGAAGAGGATCATCGGTTTGATCCCTCCAATTGGCAAAAAAAAACTTAGCACAGACAAAAACAAGGCACTTAAACCCCGGCTGCTTCAATGGAGCGGCTCAGTGGTCAACAGTGGCTTTCCTGCTGTGAATATACAAAAAGGAAGTGTATGAATGTGAAGTAGGGCAGTGTCAGAGAAGGCGTTCCCTGGATAAATAAAGTTTTAAGAGTTGTTAAATGCAAAATAGGTCACTGACCTGTTTCCACTGAGCCCCTAAAGAAGAAAGAAGGATTTAGGAATTATTTTTCTGAATAATTAGCATGCATGAAGGGATGGTGCAGTGTCGTCACTTTTCCTATGCATATTTTTTTTTAGCTCTCAATTCAGCAGTGTATCTAGAGAAGCCTGAATTGTTCTGCTATAACTGTATTATACCTTGCTTTCACTACTTTCTTACATGCGTTACATATGTACTACAACAGTCTGTTTATTAGATGCATAATTTAATCACGCTAATTGTTTTGTAATTGTAATATGTTTTAATGTAGTCTTTAATGCCAGTTAAGGACAACAAACTGAAAAAGCTATTGTCACTCAAGCCAACTAAACTTTGTATGTCATTGTGGGACATAAAGGGTTTGTGGCCACATAAACTGTGATATTCAGCTGCTGCCTCTGAACTGATGTCTCAGAAATATTGCACTCGACTGAGGCGGCAATCCTTCCTGTAAAACTGATTTAAAAGGTGGAGAGAATACAGTGTAGCACTGCTGTCAGATAGCTGATTAACATCTCATGCACATTCTCCCTCTGTCATAAATTTGTTTTATAGGCTATGAAGGAAATATAAGTCTATGCCTGACTTATTGCTTATTTTTTGTTTTTATTTTCTAACTTTTTCATTCAGTATACAATAGGAATGATTGTTCACGTGCGGTTTAACGCTGCTTTTTCAATAGGATATTTTGCATGTTTTTTGATTATCAAGCTTCAGCGGAGCTTGATGACAAGCTGACCATTTTAAGTCAGGGTTGTTGAAGCACGGAAACATCAATGCAGGGGATTAGAAAGCACTAATACAAAGGAGTTAAAATAGGCTGACACACGTACAGTATTATGATTTCGCCTTGTTGTAGATGTGGAATTCCATGAAAACAGTATAAGTTGTTCAGTAATGCAAAGAGCTCTGAACCCAAAATTACTGGTATTAAAATACTTAAGTGCGATTGAATGTATACTTAAATGTAGAACAAAGTATTCTTCTCAAATACCATTCAAAGTATTAGTTAATTTAATAATGAATGTTAAAATGGGTGTAGGGGTTGTCACTGGCCTGTTTGTGATTGGATAGTATTATTGGCAACAAAGATGCAGATGAAGATTTTGATATTAATTTAGATTGTACTCAGTCATGATTTTAAAAGTAACTAAGTAGATTACATGGTGTAGTGCATAATTAATTACAAATTAAAAATTACTTGAACTTGAAAAAATACTCAAAAGTACAACTACCCCAAAAGATTATTTAAGTAAAACAATTATATAGTTGTATAGTTCTAACTAGTTACTTTCAGCACTGGAGTAGATGGTGTGGAATAAGTGAAAGAACAACTCAGAAATTACCTGATAATTAAAGAATCATTAATTAGATTAGTTTAGATTTGATGACCTTTAAGTAGATAATCATTAGTGACTAGACAACAGACTTGGAGACACGATCTGAATTATAAGGGAGTTGACAAATATCTGGTATTCAGGAGTTGTTCCTTATTCAACTATGAATCGGCACAAATTAATAACGACTCATTCACAACTAATTACTTAATGATTTATTCATGTAGGATCTCCCAGCCTGTTCTCTAGCAGCTTACCATTATGTACTGTATTGTCCTTGAGTTAGTCAGGAACTTCTTATTGATATTCCTGGTTCATTCCTCAGTAACCACTCCCAACAACAGTAGTGTACTACACCTTCTCCACGCAGTATACTTCCTCCCAAGAGAAAATTTGAAATTGTTTGAGAATATAATAAAGGGAAATAATAAAGAAAAAAGGAGTTTTGTCAGCCAGTGGCATATTACCATCAAACGCTACAGTGAGTGGGTGCCCTTCAGGCTTGGCTGGATTGAGCATTTTTAACATCGGGGAATCACACACTCCATATAATCCTCAGTCCTCAGATGCATTTACAGTAAACAAAACTGTACACAGCTTTATAGAGACTGAGAGAGCTGGATAAAATAGAGACAAGCGGGGAGGGAGTCCTTGTCTGAATGAGTGTCCTTGTCTGAGCAGCCTCGGCCTGTGTGTGAACGCGCACATCAGGCTCTCCTGTCACGTAACATGCTAAATATCTCTGCAGACCACCACCAGTGAAGCACGGGGATTAATGGGCCATTGGAGGCCACTTGACATTTCTGATGCCTATTTCTTCTGCGGGGAATGAGAAACACAACCCCTGTTGCCACACACACAGGCACACACACACGCACGCGCGCACAAACACACGGACACACAGGCAAACAATGCAGGAATCAAAAATCCACTTATATAATCTCCTGCAGGTGTGTAAACAGGCAAATACCTGAGATATTTTAGCAAACCTGATCCATGCTCAACTGAGACTTAGGAATATAGCCCCCCCCCACATACACACACAAACACACACATACACACACATTGTATAAAAACACACAGATATATGCAGAGAGAGAACATGTGTAATCAAAGTTGGCTGGTAGATTTAACAGTGGACTTACAGTCTTGTCACACATACTGTATGTATGGTCCCATTTATCAATAAACTGCAAAGGTAGGCTAGCCCATCAGTTTTAAAGTCAATATCAGTTAAACAATCTTTCTATTCAGCTACATTATGCATGGTGTGAGCACAGCACATACATACACCCTTCAGCTAACTTCTGCCCAGTGTGCAAATATATTGGCCATTTGTCTTTGCCTTGATTCTCTAATATAACTAAAATCCAACCTTGAGCTCCTCAAAAAGTAAAATACATATCATTTAAATACGTGTGTCCTGCAACTGAGGTAGTTTGGACATCAGCACAATCTATCAAAAGGAAGACGAAGAGGAGCCACTTAATCAATGCTGCGTCCAGGACAAGTGGAACCACTTTTATAAAAGAGGTTGCATTGAATTTTCATCATTTTATGCTCTAACTTTGAGTTTTCAGTGTGATTAAATGACATTTTCAGTGCCCGTAGCCTCTGGTGCGTCCCGAATCAGTGCACATGGCTACATAAAACTCCATAAAGGGCAAAAATGCAATAAAACTCAACATGGACAGTAAAAGCCAATATCCACATGACAAGATGTTATAGGTATGTGCCATTAACACACATTTTGTGCGTTTTGATTGTAGATATACCTTATTCAAGGGGGCTGCCAGTTTCTTCCAACATCACACTCAGGGTGGGAAAACTGAATGCTGGGATCATGTAATGCTGCCTTGTTCCAGGTTGCAAGTCCTATAAATGTAGGTATGCTGACAAATTGTTATAATTTTACAGCTTCGCAATTAAAATGCAACTGAAAAGATGATGGATAGTGAAAATCTGGAGGCACCTTCAGCTCAAAGGGAAACACCTCATCATCTTTGCCAGCCATGACCATTACCAGTATGCTGCCAGAACCAACAAATCCACAAAGGATACCATATCTACTGCCATTCACTCGGTCTTCACACACCTGGAGAATCAGAACAGCTACCTCAAAAAGCTCTTTGTTGACTTCAGCTCAGCATTCAACACAATTTTGCCCATGAAGTTGATTTGAAAACGTAGCACTCTGGACTTGAGTACAACACTCTGCAACTGGATATTGGACGTCCTCACAAGTAGAGCCAAGAGAGTCACACCTCCTCCACGGCAGAACATCATCGGTACCCACCTATCAAGCACTCACCTCAAAATTCTTTGTACAAAGATCATGTTTTTCCCCTAGTCATCATCCCATCAGAAGGAGCTTAACAAAAATCCAGTCAGGAGTATTACATCATTCTCTCCCCTCTTATCCTCTAATAAATTTGCCACCAAAACGTTACCTCCTGGCTCATTATATCTTCTCATATTCTTTCCTGCTTTCGTCTATTTCATATTAAAGAGGCCTGAATCTCCTGCTTCCCCTCTCGTTCCCACACTGAAACCGTCCACTCATCAGCATGCGTTTAATGAACCCAATTACCTGCACCTGTGAGTGCTGCCTGCCACTCGCGCTGCCAACATCCAACCCCCATCTCCTCCACCACCAGCACCACCTGATCCCCACAGATTCTGAGTAATGATGACCATGCTGTTGGAGTATGTTGCTGCATAATTTCGAGCGTTCGGCACAATCCGCTGGCAGAATGCCAAGATGAGCATTTATCAACTTTTCTTTTAGCTTTCTGAACTTTCTAACTAATCAGCAATGTCGTTTAAAATGTCTGCACTGTGTTTCGGGGGCTGACATTTGTTGTTGTCTTATTATTGGAACCTCTGGCTTCCAACGAGATGCTCATCAACATGATTTGTAGAAGAGGCTACAAAATGTGCTATTTATTATCATTGTTATTCATATTCATTTATTAAGGTCTATGGCATATTCATTTCTTTGTACAATGGCTTGACCTTTGAACAATCTGCGATGTGACTCTTAGTGTAATGTTCTTGGCTCATGATCGGTTACTGTTATTTTTATTTAGACCCGACGGTGCTTCAGTGTCTTCCCTTGTGTTTTCTTGTCTTTCCCCGTTCTCCATGCCCCTGCGCTCCTGCTTGTGTCTCTCTTTGTGTCGGTGCTGTGCGTGTTGACCCACTTCACCGACTCCCAGCCCTGCTTACTTACCTGACATCAACCCGTCATCTGTCCCAGTCTGCTTACCCGCATCTCATCAGATCTTCACCTCCTACAGTATATTAACCCTCGGCTTTGTTTCGCTCATTGCTGGATCATTGTTGGTACCATGGTGGTTGCCTCTCTGGCTCTACTTGAGTGTTAACCTTACCTGCCTAAATCTGTTTTTTGCCATATCCAAATTGATTACAGGAAGTTTGACAGTAGAAATCATATGAAACATGATTTTTCCGGGTCAGAGACAAATCACATTTGAAGGTAGTTTCAATGTGAGTCAAATCAGATTCGAGTCTGGATGCTCTGGTCGCTAGCATCTGATATTTCAAGCTGTCTTTTGCGTCACTCGCAGCTTGACACACAATGACAGTGTCAAATCCAGAGAGACGGAACGGTACACAAAATCATGCTGCTCAGCGACTTTGCGGCATGATTGTCCGGACATTGTTGCACACAGAGTTACCGAGGCCTGTGTCATTACCACAGCAACCAATGCGGATGCAGTATGCAGGAGATGTCTGGACCCAAAAATCTGATGATCTGATCGCTTGCAAAAAACAGTGCGGACACAGCGTCTTTCAGAACTGATTTGAGAGACAAATCGGATTTGCCTGCTGTCTGAACATAGCTTTAGGTTTTGCTCAGTGGCATCACTCATGTTTGGATTACTGGTGTTTAGTGATTTTATTCCATGTGCCTCAGGATCGCCTCATCTGCGTGCCTGTCTGTCTGCCTGCATCTCAACAGCTCAGACTTTTCCTCACCTCCACCATCTCCAGTGTCTAAATAAACTTTCTTTTTGCATAATCCCCTGTGTATGTGTCTGCATTTGGGCTCATCTTGTTACATTGTGACAGACAGTGAGTGCCCCAAAATAAAGCCACAAAATGTCATGGTAAAATATAAATTGGGGATGTTCTGATCAGGTTTTTTTTTACCCCGATCCGATCCGAGTCCTTTAATATTTAGTATCTGCCGATACCGAGTTCCGATCCGATACTCAGCCTCAACTAATATTTTCCTGGATAATGCAGCTGCATTAAGAAAAAAAGTACCTGCATTCCTCAATAGTTTTTATTTTATTTTGTTGAAACAAAGTATCTACTTTCATATGGCTCTTCCTTACTCTGCAACATTGGCCGACCACCTTCTTTGTGTTAGCAGGTGAGTCTGTGAAGCTGCGCTGTGACAGCAGACCCTCGTGTACAGCCAGCTGAAGTGTGTGAGACGCAGCCCAAGCTTGATACCTCCATCTCATCCATTGCTTTTTTTCATTTTCCTTACGTTGCCATGTAAAATGACGTGGATCACATCCGATTCCGATCGAGTCTGAAACCATGTGATCGGCCCTGATTTCTCATCACGTGATCGGATCGGGACATCCCTAATATAAATCAAGTTTATCAAGCACAAGTCAAATTACACTGTAGTAAAAAGACTGCACGTGGATCATGAAGTATGGAAAGAGCACTGTGTTCCTGTGCAGGCAAATCATGTGAATGCAGCAATGAAGAGTCCTCTGATCAGTGTGATTTAGTAGATTAAAGCTCATAAAAACAGACAGAAACTCAAGGCGTCGTTGAAGTTAAAAGTAATAACTGAAAATATTACTTTTTAATGTAACCTCAGATGTATCCGCATCCCGGTGGGCTCAGTGTGTCTGTGTTTTATCCTGGTATTTAATGCCCAGGCACTAAATAACATGTTTTATATTCTTGTAATGACCGTAAAGAATTTAATTTCACATTTTATGACTCTACTGTGTGCTTGGTAATAAGGAGCTCAGGCAATTAAGCCTTATCAGCTCTGCCGGGGGGGCGTCGTGCATGCTCCATGTTTTGTTAGTTCGTGGAAGTGGTGTGTTCAACCCTGTTTCGTTTTCTGTCGATTTATGTGTTACACCTGTGTGCATGTTTCTATGCTCATTATGTGCGTCTATGAGTCATGCAAAGAGCTATGTTAGGTTCATTACATGCGCTCAACATGCAACTACAAGACCTACAAAGTGCTTATGTGCACTATGGCTGTGTTGATAGTGCTTCTATCTATTGGTCTGATTCATAAATAAATTCTGTGTCTGAATGTCTGTACTTTATTTCTGGCCATATGTGTGTGTGCCTTTAGTTGTGTCTGCCACTGTTTATACAGCGTGTGTGTGTTAGTGAGTTGTAGACAAGAGAACTGTGTCAGTGGAGCGCGTAGAATCAGAAGCAGATAAGCTTTTTTCATAATAATCCTTCCTTTGCCTTGCGTATATCAAGCCAGCTTAATACACCTACTGTACCGACTGATAATGTGCCGCAAACACGCCAGACAACAGACAAGCGTACACAAAACGCACCGGCATGAACACACACACACACACACACACACACACACACACACAGAAACAGAAGTCTAACTGCAGTCGCAAAAATCAACCAGCTGCACAAATAAGGCTGGTAACTTGCATAGCAAATTCATTCTGACTGATAAAACAACACAGTGTTGCTGCAGTAATGGTCACAGCTGATGAGGATCCAAATTAACAAAACAAAGAAATAAATAAATGAGCAAATAATAACTGCTGTAATTGATGACCTTCACACACAGAGTCTTTCATTGAAAACTCTTGTAATCAGACCCTGAGGTTGTTTCAAAAAGAGATTGTACAAACAGAAGTCGTGTGAGGAGTGGAAGAAGTGCTCTCATGTGAACAAACTAGCACATCTAATTAGAATCTTAACAGAGATGAGTATTTGGATTGAGACGGAAGTGGTATATCAAACCATTCCGACTTCCATTGTATAAAATACCAGCAGCCTTGTAGGTTTCCCTATTCTTATAACATTGACCCTGTACCCTACCGTCAATTCTTGTAGAACCCCTCTAGTGCAGTAGTATAAAGAGCAAGAAAGTCTGTGTTTGGTTGGACAGGTCATAGACAGGAATTTATCCCAGGAGAGCAGGGTTCAAGACCTGAATGAAAGATTGATTTGGGGGGGGGGGTTGAAATACTTTCAACTTCTCAGCCTGATCTCACACCACTTTCCCATTAATGACATATATTTGGGCGGTAGTGCATGCTTTTAAAGCAACCTCATCTGTGTCAATGAGTCCCTGTGTGATCGGTGCCTCAGGCCACTGACCGAGCTGCCATATTTTACAAGTCGGGAGTGAGAACGTGTTAATTAAACCATACACTACTTACAAACTCGGGATATTGATGTGACAGACTGGTTGACAGTGAACGAGAGGTTTATGCAGCCTTTCTCCACTCCTACCATTAGAGGCCATTGGATATCAAATAAAGCTCACCACAATCTCTCTTATCCATAAATATAAATTTAGATTTTTTGTGGACCATCCCTTTCACTCTGCTTACACTATTAAAGACATATTTCACAAGTAAAACTTTCAAAGCCTAAATGTCATGTTGCTTTTTATATTTGTTGAAAATTCCAACGCATTCTGTCACAGGTCCTGATTACAAAGGTTAACTTTTATTTAGCAAATGCTTCATTTCCAAAAAGGTCATCAGTAAATACAGCATCATGCCTTTAGTATTCTAAAATGAGAGCTGATTTGCATGTGAATCTAATGTGTGACTACTGTGTGTGTTCATGCGTCACACAGACGGTCATGGGGTCACACCCTCTGACTACAGGATGCCATAACTCAGCCTGGAGATACAGAATCTCTAATTACCGAAAACTGGGAGTGCAGCACAGCTGAGCAGAGCATGTCAGAGCACACACACACACACACACATTCATGCGCGGTCACACACGCTTACCTACAAACACAACCACATCCTTCATAGAAGTGCACTCACCTCTGTGACACACACACACACACACACACATACATGGGTAGGCACACAGTTGCGTGTTCGCGCACACACAGATGTTGAGCTCATTAAGAGATTCCCAGAGGGTAGCCAAGAAAGGCAGGCTACTGTGGGAACCTGGAGGAATCTGCCGCTTTGACCTGAAAAGACACATTGAAGATGTTCAGGAAATTAAACAATAGGCAAAGGTAACATGTTGCTTCATTTTGATGGCCTGCCGACATCTACATAGAATTACATTGATGATGGGTGAGATCATTGACAGATAGTGCCTATAGGGTCTATTAGAACAGTTTTACCTCTCCAGCTCCAAAACAGTGTTTGATGTTACATGAAAGCGCACAGAAAATCAAAAAGAATTTGGAAAACATGTGCAAAAAAAGACCAAACAATCTCAGGGAGATTGCCTCTGTCTGCAATGGGAGTAGAAATGTGGGAGTTTTAGGCAGTTCTCAGTCCCCTAAAAGTATCATTTTAGAATCAAACATTAACCTCCTGCAGGCTTTGATGTGGCTGCTAAATGTTTCTTCCTACGAAGAGAATGTCTGCTGAGGTCAGCTTTGTGTCACTTACAAAGTTCTGCATCAACAACAAGAAGTATGCTGATTGGGCACTTTTTTGTATACTGGAAGGGCACTTGAGAAGGCACTTAATCACATTTGGTCCACTGGAATGGCACCTTACATGACACTTTGTCACATTCTGTCCACTGGAAGGGCACCCCAGAGGTCACTTAATCACATTTTGTCGACTAGAATGGCACTCGAGAAGGCACTTTATCACATTTTGTCCTCTGGAAGGGCACCCTAGAGGGCACTTTATCATGTTTTGTTCACTGGAATGGCACTCCAGAGGGCAGTTTGTCACATTTTGTCCACTGTTATGGCATCCTAGAGGGCATTTAATCACATTTGGTCTACTGGAAGGGCACATAATCACATTTTGTCCACTGGAATGGCACCCTAGAGGGCACTGTATCACATTTGGTGCACTGGAATGGCACTTTATCGTGTTTTGTCCACTTGAATGGCACCAAAGATGGCACCTTGTCAAATTTTGTCCACTGGAAGGACACCCTAGGGAGGATTTTATCATGTTTTGTTCTTTGGGATGACACCTAAGAGGGCACTTTATCGTGTCTGTCCACTGAAATGGCACTCTGCAGGGCACTTTCTCACATTTTATCCACCATAGAGTCATCTATTTTGCCTTTACTTCATGACTGCTCATTGCAGAACTCAGTTTAACATTTCATCGACCGCTGTTTTGACTTAAAGAGCAAAGATGACTGTCGGTTTGTGTCGTGACTCCAAGGCTGTCGGTCAGCACACGCATATACGCCAACACACACAGACACATCCACACTAAAACACCGGTCACGTCTCCCCCTACCAAAGCTAATCCCCCTTCATCTGACATTAAGCCGAAGGATGGAAGGATGAAGAGGTGAGCAGGAGATGAGACAAGGAGGACAAATAGGCAGAGAAAAGGAAGAGGGAAAAAAATAGAACAATGCTCTTTGCCCTGGTCACCTCTGACTGGTGTTGTCCGGGCGATTAGTGGTTGAGCACGTCTGATGTAAGGTGTCTGCAGAGATGCTGGCATTTTGAGCCGATGTGGTTCTACATTTTAAAAACAGGATAAGAATTTTAAGTAGATCTTTACACACAGAGTTGTATATAAAGGAGGGGGAAAAAATCAGTTTTTAAGTCTCACCTTAATTTCAGTTCATCCCCTCATCTGCCCTCTCTTTCTCCAAAAAGAACACTTGGTCCTCATTTTGATTCCTGTATCTGTATTTCATTCCCAAATGTAATAGCTCTCATCGTTTCCCTCCTTTCCTAGCTTTCCATCCTTCTTCTTCTTTGACCTCTTTTTCTGTCTCTTTTCCCTCTTTTTGCCAGACTCCTCATATCACGATGGCTCAGACGCTGGCCCCATAAACACCACCTGAGGAGGTCTGTTGTTCATCTAATAAATATGGATTTCATCAGGCCACACACACACACACACACACACACACAGTTATGGATATCAGGACCACACCAATTCTGGGAAACCAGCCTGGTTGGACCAAAACCAGAAACTCTATTATAACAGTGTGTTTGTGAGAGGGTGTGTGTGTTTGAAAAAGAGAGAAGTGGATAGCACCTCTGTCTCTCAAATGACTCGAGTTTATATCACGTCTTTGGTAACATTCTACAGTAAGTAGGGTACTTTGTGCATAATAAACTTACTGACTATACAAACAGTATCCTGATGCACTCCCTCACGCAAAAACACTACGTTTAAGGGACAATTCACCAACATTACAATGACAAAAGAAAACTCAGTAATCTGCAGGACCTACAGTACGTCTTCCTACTGAAGAAATACACCTCAAGGCTGCTGAATCTTGTGGAATAATGGGTGCATAACAATTGCCTTTGAGTCTTTCCAATGTTGATATAATGTGACGAGCAAATCAAAATAAATTGTGTCACCTATGTTGAATTGAGGTTGTGTGAGAAATCTGCTGAATACTAACAAGGCTAAGTGAGAAAATATGTGTTTGTAGATTTTGGTGAACAGACAAATGATTCATTGCAATCATTGAGGCATTCATATTATCATGATTACTGAGTGATTTAAGCATGTTCATGTCTTGTCCACAGCAATCTGCACACAAACTGAGAACAAATGGCAAATGGACAGTCGTAGCAAAGGGCAGATGCAAACTTATAAAACGTGGTGGTGGGAGGGGGGACTCCATGCAGGTGGGATCTACAATCAGAGGACAAATATTAATAATAGCAAACTTTATTTGTATAGCACTAGAGCAGTGATCCTCACTATTTTTTTCACAAGAGCTGCATTGGCAGAGCAAAATTAAGGGGAGAGCCACTTTTACGGCAACATACCAAGTCACCTTTGTAAATGTGCATTTCTACATATAAATTGGACATCCCACAAATTACTGGGAATACTGGGATGAGCAGAAGCTGGCATGCATGTCCTTGACTTTCTTCATGCCATGAAGAACAAATAAGAATTTGTCTATCCACTTCTCTTGAAATTTCCTGTGTTCATCTTGTATGCCTCGTACCTTTCGTTTTTGTTTCCTTCCTTTCACTATTTCAGGTGGCCAGTGGCAGACTGCATGTTACCATTCCCTGAAACAACAAGTACAACCCTCTGAACGAGCAATCTACATGCTGAGAATGGCAAGTTACCTTAACCCTAACCTGGTCACTAACGGTCAAAGCTTAAAGAAGCAGTAGAACAGTTGTTAGCCACTTTATTCCCAGGGCTCACCTCCCCCACGTGCTAATGTTCCCCCCAAAAACTTGTTCCCAACAACACTATTTCGAAGGAGCGCTGTCACTGGGTCCATGACCCGGCTCACGAGGTCGCAACAGAAAGAGAGAGACAGCACCATAGTAAATGTCTGAGGAATGCTTTATGAAACCAAATTAGACCAAACCATTATCAAATTATAATTGCCAATTATCAAATCAGGGATTATCAAATCAAATATTCACATTATGAGATTTGGAAAAAGATAAAGTTAAGATAACATAAACCAAATCCAGAATGTGGTGTGCCTGTGCAGAGGTCCAGAGGATGAATGCCTACAACCAGTAACTTCAGCACACTGGGCCCAGGTGAACTGGGTTACTGCACCGGGTGACCTGCAAGGGAGAGGCACAAATTAGGAAAGAGACGCAACCCTCTGACATGACTCCACAGGGGTCATCACATTAGGCACCGGGTTTATTGATCTGCCTGTGCTCATATGGCTTAACAAACAGTGAACTGACAAACTCGGAGGACTGGAGTTTTAACCAGTTGTGTAAATCCTTTTTTATCATGGTTTTTAAAGTAATATTTATGAGGCAATATTGATCGCTTCACATAGAATCACTGAAGAGAGGTTTGTTTGTCACATACAAACAAGAATGTACACAAATAAGTGAAACACACAAAGAGGTAAAGGCGAGCAGTGCAAATTAAGTTACAACAGTATTTAAATGGCAGTATCAAGTCATGACATGACAGGTGAGTGACCACGTTAGTGTCCTCGCACCAGAATTCATTTAGTGGGGGACTCATGTGCCTTATCCTGATATTTCTATGATTCCCTGTTTCTACAGCCGTGGCTGGTTACAATTATAACGGTATAAAAGAATATTCAAATGTGCCCGTGTGTGTGTGTGCGTGTGACTGTGCACGTGTGAGAGGCTGTCAGCGTGCATGCGTGTGCACATCGTGAGCACGCGTGGTGCATGATACATCTGTGCCCCGCCGGCGATCCTTACGTGTGCTTACAGATTCAGTCCCCGGGCGCACACGCCTTTGAAGCTCAGCAGGGTACTCTAATAGCTTTTAATTTTAATTAATTCCCCCTCTCTATTAATAACCTATATCATTCCCTAAGTGGCTCTAAGTTTTAAAGGTGCTGCATTACTCATTAGCCAATTGCTGTGGTAATGGGAAGGGCTTTTTGCGCAGAGTCAGCAGAAACCTCAAGTTAGCGGGTTCGTCCCGTAAAAAAAAAATCTAAATAAGTGTTGAGACGGAGAGGTGACGGTGGGACACGGACACGGGTGACAAGAAATGAGCGGGACATGCTGACGGTAAGTGTGTGATGTGTGAGAAAACAGGAAGTGAAGGAGGGGTGGGATGAATAAATCTATGAGTGTGCTTTAAGGGGAATTACAAAAACACATTTATAAACTCAGTGGAAGGGTCGATGGCACTGCTTTGTTTGGCTGCAAAATAAAGCATGTAGCACCTTGACATCTTACAGCAGCGGGTAAATCACTCTGAAAAGTACTTACAGAAATTACCTCAAACATAATGCCTGTCTGCCGTTGACTTGCACAATGCTGCCCAATGAATGATTCCTGGCAGTCCACCGGCAGGATTTACTCATTAGAAATCCTCAACAAGTGCAATCATGTCATCTGTGTTGCGTTAGATGGCTAGTGACGGCTAACTTTAAACAGTGAGTGATCTGAGGGAGACCACACGAGCGGGGAAAGATATTGTTCTTGTCAATTAAAGGATAAGTTCTCACAAAAAGTGAAAAATGTTTATCGTCTACTCAGCCTCATGCAGATGGAAAGTCACATGAAGTTTTGCAGCATTCTCCTAAACAGCTGATGTAAATGGGGACAAAAATGTTTAAAAAATCAACAAAGAAATATAAATAAAGAAAGATAATGGCTCCCTTACAGCTCCGCCAACATAATCCATGTCTCAGGAAGCACTGAGATCCCAAATTGATTTGAAACAACCTTATTTACACCCTCGACGTGTGGCTGAGCTTGTGCCACCCACTTCAGATTAGTACAAGCTAACGCCTTTAGCTCAGCAGCTACAGTGAAGTCTTCTGCTTTAAAAAATTGAGTAAATAAAGTATTTTCAAGTCAGTTTAGAATCCCATTGTTTCCATAAATTCTAGATCCATTTGAACCTTTTTATCTGTATGTCCCCCATCCACTTTTTAGGGGAATGCTGCTACACCGTTTTCGCTGTGGAGCTCCAGAAATGTTTTGCGAACTTGGAAGTTCCGAAGTTCCATCGGCACTGGGGCAAGTAGAGGATGTCTGAAAATGTTCCTTTTTGGGTAAAGTTATCCTTTAAAGCATTTGATTCCATGAAAAAAAAATAGAAAAAAATGACAGAGCCTTCTTTAATACACCTCCGGGATGATTTTATATACTGTGCCATTTCATATAGCTAATGCCCACCTCCTGTTCTCCTACAGCTAACACTGAATTTAACACATGCAGTGTGTTATATATGATATTTAATGGCCCTCCTTCTGTCCCCAGGATCCGAGTGGGCTCATGTCAGCTGTTTCCTTCTCTCTCTGCCTGCTGCTCTTGAACTCAAGAGACTTCCCCTCTCTTCGGTTAGTTCATGGCATGTTTCCTCTCCTGAGCCTGGCTGTGGCGACCCTCCCTGTGCTCTCTCCTCTCATACTGTACATACTCCCTCTTTGTGCCTCTCCTCAGTGTAGATAGATAGATAGATAGATAGATAGATAGATGTTTATTCCCATTAAAATACATTTTAAAGTGTGTTTCACTCTCTCCCTCCCTGACCTGCCGCCTCAGCATCTCGCTCAGTTACACACCCACATCACACAGTCACTCACACACACACAGACACACACGCACACAAGCATACACACGCACAGACACCGTGAGCGCGCACCGCTCAGTTGGCAAAGTTTGACGCGCTGACTTTCAGAGGAGCGCACAGGCGTCAGACAGAAAACTAGTAAAGTATGCGGGATATTTCTCCGTGACTTGAGCAGAATTTATGATAAGAAGTTCGGCGCCTGTAAGCTCATGTCTGACCGTGAAGGGAGCTATATTACCCGCCACCTGCACTTCACAGTTTCGGAGTGTTGCTCTCGGTGTCTGTGGGCGCGCAACTTCGGGAAGAGGACACAGTGTTTGGCACAAGACGGGACATCGTGTGCGCCAGGCGTCGGGCATAAAGGAGGCAACAAGGGGCTCCCGTGAGAAAGTTTGGAAAGTTTTTTTTTTTTGAAGGAGTTCGTGTTTTATTTGAGCGTGTGTTGTAGAGTCCGTCGTCACCATGAGTGGAGCGCTGCTTTTCCAGATGTGGATGGTTTTATTGTTGGGGACTTCGATGGCCGGGATCGGGAGGGCTCAGGTCTCCACCGCCAGAGTGATGAGGGGCAACATCAGGAGAGACGGTGAGGTGTCTTTAGTGTTTCGGTCTGTCGCTGCGTGTGTCGCTACTGTGTTCAGTGTTTATGTCTGTTCTGCTGAAACTGTCTCTGTGGGATCAAGTGACCACCTTGTAGAAAAGTATCAATAGAAATATATAAGTGAGTACTTGTACTTTACTTGAGTATTTTCCACTATTTGGTATTTTATACTCCATTTTGGAAGGAAAATATTGTACTTTACACTCATTACATTAATCTAATAATTTCCTAGTTACTTTTCAGATGACAGGCTGCATCAGAGCCAAATGAGTGCAATTCTTGCAAAACTTATTTTATCTACAATTAGATTATTATTATTATTATTTTTTTAAATGAATATATTATCTGATAATTGGCCAGGCCGATAATCGATCCACAGTATACAGTATAAACATGCATAGAAATATACATTTAATTTACTTTTTTTTATGCTTATGTTCATTTTTGCCAGAAAAAACTTGAACTACTGTTATATATGATATAAGTTACTGTAAGACTTTAAGTACTATTTGTGTGGGTGACTTTCAATTTTACCAAAGTCATTTTTAAACATATCTTTACTTTTACTCACGTATGACTTTTGAATTGGATGAAGCTGATGTGTCGAACTTTGCTTCTACAAGCTTCAGGCTTGTCTATTTTAGAGTTACATGAGAGCATAAGGTTTTTATTTTTTGTCCTTTTTGTGCCCTTTCTGAGTTGTTATACTCATTTTGATTGAACTGCATTTAAGTGCCAAATCAGAAAATATTGTTTTGATATTCTTGTGGTGGCCTACAGGCATCAGTTATTTCTATGTGCAACAGCTGACCGACAAGGTTTGCTGTGTTGAACGACCTGCTGTTGCACACTGATAAAACCAAAAGCAGAGAGGGCAACAGCAGGGTGGTGAAAGAAGGAGAAGAAGTTGTGGACACAGAGGAAGAGCGCAGTCTGTCAGATCACAAGCTGTTCCACATATTTCAGATTTGTCTGAAATGAAGAAGGCGCGCGTGTGTGAGTGTGTGTGTGTGTGTGTGTGTGTGTGTGTGTGTGTGTTGGACAACACACCAGTTAAGAGGAAGACTTCGCTTGAGTGCACCTCCTTCATCTCCTTCAGATTCCCCAAGCTTAACTAACTAACTAACTTCCTGCAGGTGCGCCAGTGCTTACTTTTCACTTGGCCCTGAGGCTAAAGTCATGGTGCTACAGTACCTTTGATTAAACACACACACACACACACACACAGGCATGCACTCAGCTGCAGGGTTGCTTTTGGCAGGGAAACATGAAAATACCACTGTATTAGTTTCGGACCTGGACGACTGCCCCTGAGGCCTGTTTCACCTCTCACTCCTCCCGCCTGTGTGTTTATAGGAGAAGAATAACACGGACACATTAGGTAGCCCACATCTCAGTGACCTTTGCCGCCCATCAAATACCTCTGAAAAGTTCAGATTATTTTCTTGTTACTGTGAGTTGCTGTTGAACTGAACCTGTCGCGCACGATGCTGATCATCGAGTCTGAACACACTTTGAGAAGTCAGAATCAGACTTTTGGCCAAATTATATTAAAATGATATATGCAGTATGGTGCAATATCCAAATCACAGGAGCTGCAGCTTTTTGGTAAAGGTAAATTGTGTCATAACGTAGCCTTATGAATTAAAGGAGACATATGTTAACTTTCAGGTTTATTATTTTATATTGGGTTACAGCTAGAACAGGTTTACATGCTTTTAAGCTCAAAAGATGCAGCAGTATTATCGTACAGCGTCACCATATGTGAGAGGTTCCTGTCTCTTTAAGGCCCATCTTCGTAATACCCGATCTGCTCTGATCGGTCCGCTCACACACGCCTTAGCCAGCAACAATCGCCATATCTCCACTCAACTATGTGGTATTTCATGATTACAGGAATAAATTATGCAAATGTGTGACATGGTGACATCACGTGATGTCAAGAAGGTCTCATAATATGTTTCATTTAAGTGCTGTGGTGCTATAAAGATGCCCCTGCCTACAAATCATTTTCTCCAGATGCAAGGGAAACACATTTTTTCAGTTCAGACCGAAATCCAATATATATATATATTATTTATATAATATATAGTATTCATATATATATATATATATATATATATATATATATATATATATATATTTTATCTCATTCACAACATATCTAAAAATAACTGCAATATGATCATTTTTGTGTATCAAACATGACAGTTGCAGTACAGTGGATGAATGTCAGACCGACAGGAGAGAAAAGAAAGAATAGGCTTGTTACAACTTAGAAGTTGGTGCTGTAAGGAGGCGGCAGCTGCACTAACTCTGTTTGGTCAAGAATCAAAACACCAGCGGCATAAAAAGTCACTGTTCTCTCACGGGAGAAGAGCAAGTATTAACATCAGAACAAGGCAGCATTAAAGCTCAACATGCTTTTACGATTCTTGAGAAGTGGGCATATTTTATTAGTTTTGTATCAAATCAGCATCTCAGCTGTGTCACTCAAGACTGCAGTCGTTGTCAGAAAATGTGTTATAATGTTATAAATGTTATTCTTGGAAATGTTCTACATATGATCAGATTCTCATTAAAATACACTTCTGCCTCGTTTTAAAAGAAAAAAGACTTCTTTGTGCTGGAGCAGGCCTGCGTCTTCGTTCATGTGTTTTAAACCCACACTAGGCCTTGAATAAATACTTTACACTATAAACACTTACCGAAGGTTTTCGTGGGCCTCAAATCGAAAGAAATAATCTGTCCCAGAGCTGTCTACACTTGCCATCTGTCGAACTAATCCAAAATTTGGGAACTCCCTATAATGATGTTGTCAGGAAATGATTGGTTTGATGCAATCAACGAAGGAAAGCGTGGCCCTAAACATTAAAGAGGCAGTTGTTCTCTGTGTGTTTCATCAGACACAGGATGACAGCATGCATCGTGTAAGTAACTTGAAGTGGGAGTTCATACTGAGAGCAGTGATATAACAATAACTATAAATCTAAAGTTGACAACCACACCACAACTATAATGACAACAACAGCGGCTGAAGATATATTTGAGATCACTTTCAGAGAAATTTGATGAAGATGGAAACAATGACAACCAGTCAAATACCCCAACACATTTATAAGACTAGAAATGAGCTTGATTCATGGTCATTCTGCCACAAAATAATGTTGCAGGAGTGCTAAAAATATTGGTCTGTAAGTGTAGCATACTACTTATATGTAAGCTAATTTAAGGTAACCACTCTTCTGGTGGTCTACTCTCACAGTTCTTAGATATTCATACACCTTACAAAACCCTTATATAGGCTGCAAATTATACTTAAAAAATACAATTTTACCTGAAAAATACTGCCACACGGTCTTCAGGGCTGATGAGACAATGTGACCATGTACCTGATTGATACTTTTTTGATACGAATGATGGAATTTGTCACACACATTTTGAGCCCCGTCTCTGTGCCTAACCTAGTGTTTATCCTGCATGCCCCGACACTAACCGCACCATTAGATCTTGGCACAACGAGCATGCTGCACGCTTACTGGCTCGCTGATGAGGCTGAGAATAACTCCTTTGGTGTTTGGTATCAAATGACAGGATATTTTACGGTACTCGATGGACAAGACAATTCCTTCGGTGCCATGAAAGTTTGATATGCAGACCTACTGATGGGGTCATGGAAGTTTCTGTTTGACGTCACTTTTGATGATCGCCAGGATAATTGATGTTGGGCCATACAAACAAGTACTCTCGTGACAAGTGTTGGATTTTCCCAACTCATCTTGTGTCTGAGGAATTTTTTATTTTTTTTTGTTTGTTTGATCATGCAGTGTACAGTAACAGGTCATCAGTTTATTTTCTTCCAAGCCACCGACAAAGCTGAAGCTGCTGTTAGAGAACAATATGGTTCATCAGTGTCGATGATCATCATTGTCCTTTTAGTTATTGTTATAATCATCGATATAGTTATGGCCCTTATAACAGTGTTGCACTGTTTCAGAGGGTCAGCATTTCAATCACGACTCTAACCAGCAGTCCTAAAAGCAGTGGAGTTTTTTCATCGCTCCATCAAAGGAGGTCTGAAGATGAGATGATATAACTGTTTTTGGACGCCGTCGCTCAGGAGCAGCCGCTCACTGAAGCCATCTTTATGTTCTGTTCCCAACAAATCAGATCAGATCAGATCTGCGAGCAGATTCTTTGATCACTTGATGATCTTTTGTTGCACAAAGGCGATGAGTCTCTGTGATAGCTGCCGTTGAGACCGGCTGCTGCACAGGCTCTTAACATCTCTTTAATCTGCTGCATGCAGTCTTACAAAAACACCCGCTAGTTATCTTCACGAACGTGTTCGTGTGTGTGTGTGTGTGTTCCCGTGTTTATGCATATACAGGCGGCTTATGTGGAATACGAGAGCTTAGTTCCGTTATTTGATTGAATGCTGCTGATTAGCTGTGTTTCCATGTGCAGGAGTGAACCTGAAGCTGATGGGGGGGCTCCGCAGCTTTCACTCATCCATTGTGAACGGCCCGTGTGTGTGTGTGTGTGTGTGTGAGTGTTCTGACAGAATGTCTCAGCTCACTTCTAGGAATTCCCCCCAAGGTTTTTCCTCCTGTGTTTGTTCAGCGTTTCGCTTGCTCTTTTTGGCCTGCCATTGAAGTGTGTGTGCATTACAGTAAAGAGGTTATAGGGGGTGAGACGTGAGGACAGAGTGTATTTGTAAAAGAAAAAAAAGGAAACACATAAATACACACGTAACCACACAGAGCAGAGTAAACACTGTTTGGCCTTTCTGCCCCGAACAACTTATTATCATTGCTGAGCAGACCAGATGACCCAGATAGGATAAAACCTATTACACAATACTTTGTTTGTGTGTCTGTCTCTGTGTGTGTGCGAGCAGCACTCGCGGGCAGGGGAATATGTACATGTAAAAGCAGGCACAGACAGAATATAGTAGTCAGTCACTGACACTGCCAGCCAGAAAAAGGCATGCATCATACAATTCACATTGATCACACGTTTAACAGTTAACTGTGATAATGTGGCGGGCAAATACAGTATCAATCATCTTTAATGTAAAGTGTGTCTCTGTGTGTGTGCGAGCAGCACTCGCGGGCAGGGGAATATGTACATGTAAAAGCAGGCACAGACAGAATATAGTAGTCAGTCACTGACACTGCCAGCCAGAAAAAGGCATGCATCATACAATTCACATTGATCACACGTTTAACAGTTAACTGTGATAATGTGGCGGGCAAATACAGTATCAATCATCTTTAATGTAAAGCTGCTTTCTGTTCCGAGTCTCTCCTGGACATTGTTTATTCACTGATTCATTCTCATTAGAGAAAATGTCTGGCACTGGTTGGCAATTTGTGACGTGAGTGTGTAAATCTCCAATCTGTGCGAATCTTTGAAACACAGTCAGAGAGAGTCTATCCACAGATGTTCAGAATCCAACAGAAATTCACACATTCTTAACCTTTCTCGGCAACAATAAAGTGCTTAAATGATTCCCGTTATTAATCTTTTGAAACTGGCAAAAGACACATTTTTGGTTCAACTCATCATTATCGAGTCAAAGTCAAAGCGTCTTATTATCACAGATCAAGAAGTGGGTTTCCCGTACAATGAAATTCTTCCTTTGCTTTCCACTCTGAATTCTGTTTTGCAATGAAAAACACACCAAAGTTTAGAGAATATCAAAGAAAAATATCATTAATAAAAAATATAACAATGAGATAAAATGCATACAGAACTTGTACAATGTGCAACACAATATATGCAACATCAATAGCGATGTAGATTATAATACAATTGTGCTGTATCTCACAGGACTGATACAGATACAGATGTACAATCATGAAGTTAAAGTTAATTACACATTAAAATGGCTCTTTTTTTTTTTTTAAACATCGGTATTTAGATCAGTTCCCTATCAACTCTAGCTTCAATGTGCAACTTTATTGCTTTTGCCTCTGAGGAAAAATCTCAAAGGAAAATGCAGCCTGACATTGTTTCTTTATGCCTTCATGTCTCCATCAGAGACTGGGTGGATGAATAAGGTCATGT
>CAEMYA010000018.1:5403717-5422399 GCA_903131615.1 Diplodus sargus | reverse complement strand
TTGAGCTAACATTTAGCCAGATGGAGAGGGCTTTGGTTATTTCTCATGGGTGCAAATACTCTGAGGGCACAAGTACAGTTCCCGCATCAACAACCAATACACACATACTGTACATACTCTCTCTCTCACACACACACACACACACACACTCAAACACAGACCCATATGTAGTGAGGAACAGATGTGCACACACTGTCCACACTCATAAACAACCAATGACATGAACACACACATTTATACCCAAACATGATCACAAGAACACACATGCTCCCATGATGTTTACCAGCAGTTTTTGCTGCTAATGGCTGATGTTTTACACTCTGCTGCTAAACACAGATGAACAAACAATTCAGCAGATAACTGGGCATGACAGCAAATTAGTGTATAATAATAATAATAATAATAATAATAATAATGATAATAATAAAGGAAAATCGATGGATTCTTTCATGTTAAGGCCTAATTGGCTCGTGCCATCCTTACAAACATTCAGCCTTTAGATCATGAGCCAGTTAGAGTCCAACAATAATGAATGAAGTTGGCCAAAGTAATCCAATGCTTAATACAATCTACACGGTGCCATGACTGTTTTATTAGCCTTTCCCTTGGCATGTTTTTCAGAAACATATTTTTGACATTCAAACACATTCAAACACATTGGTCTTCATTATGGTACTCCCTGTTAATGTCATTGAAATGTACTTTCTGTGTGCTTAAAACTTACCTTTGTCCTAATATTTAAAGTAATAATTCACTAATGTTTAGAGAAAATCACTTATTTGCTTTCAGTTGCCAGGCAACAACAGACACTGTAGGCAGTTCCTGCTCCCAATTAAGTAAAAGTCTGCAACATACAGTATGTAGCCCTCAGTAAAAATCAATTCTACTTTTTAGTTTTCGTACAGACATGGAAACCAAAGAGAGACATCGACATGTTAACTGATGAGCTTTAGATACGTTGGTAGGCTGATTTACAGTCTTTGGACAGAGCCAGGCTAGCTGTGTCTTTCCAGTGATTTCCACACACACAGTTTACTTAGCCAGCGGCCCAGGTATATTAACATCCAGCCATGTATATTTGGCAGCCCATTTAAGAATTTGATAGGCTGCTGTCATGTTTTTTAATCTGTCTGCAAGAACGAGGCCATTTGGGATCAATTAACCAGGTGACAATCTGCCCTCGCTCTTCCTCTCCTGTCCACTGTCGATCACACATGCGCTGCAGATGGGGAAAACACTCAGGTACTACGTTGCACCGATTGGGAAGCGACTTCTCCTTCTGAATGCTTACTTACTTACCTGCTTATGCCATTGTAGGTGCACCTGGTTTGTTGCGATGTCATGCGATGCAGAATGTTTTTGATTGGCTACTGCATTAACAACAAGCTTCCTCCCCACGTGACTCACCTGGTCAATCTAACCGGCAGCTGGTAGTAAACTTACACTGAACAGTCAAATTTGAAAGTGGTATCAATCTTCCCATCTAACTCTCCACCAGAAAGCACATAAGCATATCTTCCAAAATGTTGAACTATTCCTGCAAATAGGACGCTGTTTCATTTTTAATAATCTCATAATCTCAAAGCCCCTCAGATCGCGATCCATAACTGTGTAAAACACCTATTTTTTTAGACAGAAGCTGGGAATGCCACCAAGAATTGAGAGCAGCAGCATCACATTTCTCTGGGGAGTTTTTCCACAGCTGAGAGTGAATGCATTATGTGTGTCCTGTTAGCTCCTGTTGGGGCTTATGAGAATTCATTTTGAGAAGATGAAAGTCAGACAGGATGTGTTCGACATGGGGGTGGCAGATGTAGGAAATGGGGTTGCCTTGTTATAGGTAATGTCCTGTGGGAGAGAGTGAGAATGTATCATATGCAAACTGTCACTCAAGAAAAATAGTTTGCACAGAATAGAGACTTGGATAAAAAAAAAGGAGGGTGTCAGTTAATATTAAGCGAGTATCTGCACACCTGTGTCTTAACCAGAATACACTTTTAATTAAGCGTCTACATCATCAGTTCTTTTTTCTCGCCACTTCAGTACTCACCCCACAGAGCTATTCTTTGGTGTGTGATGCACGCCGGTTGCTTGGTGATCAGAGTGTGATTGGCACTCGGATCAGAAATAGATCTCAGAGGCACGAAGAACATCACACCCTGGCACTGGGAGGTGGGAGAGCCAAGTTTGATTAGTGCGAACTTACCCCCACACACACAATCCACGCGAATGCACACGCACACGCACAATCAAGAACTTTTTTTTTTCTTGGAACACTGGCACATCCACAAACACACTCTTAATAGATCCCACGCACACAAATCACACAGTCACGCAGCATAATTGTCACGGTTATTTAGGTGTCGGAATCGGGAGACTGAGAGCTTAATTGCCAGTGTCAGACATTACGTGTGTCTATGTGCACGCATGTGTGTGTGTGTGTAGGTGTGTGTTTAAACTCAGGGGTGTGAGTCACTGAGAGACTGTCAGTGATATTATCAGCACTTCTGACATCATCTTATTTCCTGAGTTTGCAGAACTCCAACTTTCTGTCAAGTTCAGTAGAGAGGAGTGTTATGTGACTGCTTTGGAGCACATGTTATCTATGATTTAAAGAGGCTGATTCTCTAGTTGTGTGTTTTTGATGCATCAGCTGGTCTTAGGAGCTACGATGTTATGTCGAACAAAATCACAGAAAAGGCTGATAGAAAATGAAGACTAGAATTAGTCATGTAGAGAGATATCTAGGACTGTTCAATTCTTCATTGTCCTGCTTAACCAAAAATTCCCAAGTATTACAAGTCGCTCAAGCAGAGCCTGTAAAACTTTAATCATTCCCACCTGCTTTCGATTGAGTGGTACATGTGCAGCCCAGAAACGCATTACAGTTACAACTTTTCAATAAAAAAGTTGAAAAGAAATACACAATAAAACAGCATTTAGCCTAAAAAATATCTCAAAGGGGCTCTGTGGAATTTTTTTGTTCTGCTGGAAGCCGGCTGTTTACGTTAGTGGACTCCATTTCAAAACTAAAGTTAGCTACTGTTCCTCGCTCTGAGAAGAGTCACATCTTTCAGATTGTTGCAGAAAATCCAACCCCGGGGTCCTTCACACAGTCCAGCAGCATTCAACAACTTAAACAAATTGTGCACAGGCTTGTATAGGCAACTGAGAGAGACGGGGATGGTCAAATGTTTCACATGAGCACCTTTAAGTAAAACAAACAAACACGAAAAAAACATTGTCAGCCTGATGCACTAACAACTGAAAGTGTCATTTCCAGTTGTTAGACCGAGCCAGATGCTGGAACATCAGGCATCAGAGCAGCAGGGATGGTTCATGCTTACAGAACAGATTTGGATAAACAATGGTGGTTTCACTGGATGTTAATTACATGTAGCTGACAGTGTGAGTGGTATTTAAGAAGGATGAATAGAGAGAGGAGAAGAAAGTGGGCAAGAGAGAGTCTGAACCTTTATTTGGTAACAAATATGGAGGCGATTTACCAGAAGAACATGACATTATATAGATGGTCTAGTGGCCTAATAACAGCCTCTCATAATTTAATGGATGTCTGTCATCCTATGTCAATCCTCCCCAATGATTTAGATTAGACAGTCACATATATTCTTTTTGTTTATGTTGACCCTATTCTTAAAGAAATTGGACGAAGAGACAGATGCTGAGTGCTTTGCTTGATTATCAAAGCACTTTGTTAACTCTGTTTTCAAAGTTGTCATATAAATAAAAAGTTATATACAAAAAACAAGAAGTGTCCCTTTTATTCTCCCCCCCGTATGATACCCTTACACTCATTTGTAAATCAGACAGATGAAATGTAGCTGCCAGTTTCCAGGACTGTCAGTTCTCTGGACTGGATCTTTAACATAAATCTCTTCTTTTTTTTTTTTTATCAGACTACCATTTGCATGAATTTGCAATAGTGTCACTGACATCACTACATGATTTATGGTCAGTCAGTGCGACTCAGAAGCTGTAACCAAAAAAAGCTGAAGTTCTGCTCAAGCAAATTTACATATTTTTTCATTTAAGCGTCTTCATTCCTCTTAATGCTTTCTGTCTCCGGCACTCTTCGTCTCTCACTCTCACCCCCACACACACACACACACACACACACACACAGTCCCACACCTGTGTCAGTTCATGTCACTGTATAGGCACATTCATACACACAAGCATGCACACAAAATTAACAGTCATAGCCAAATTATCAACTAAAGCCACAGAGAATTTGGAGAGATTTATCCATTTATCCATCCAATGCTAGAGATGTCGGGTGTGTCTCTCGTCCATCAGGATAGATCAGTTTTCAGAGTCCTGGACAAAACAAATGAAACAAAACAAAAATATGGATATAAAAAGATCAACCCAAATTAAATAGAGACATAAGAGGAGTCTGGATGATTGCAGTTTAGCCTCTAAGCCAGAGTTGGCTTTCTTACGACTTAGTTCACTTGAAGTTTTGAATCTCTCCATCTTATATGTGTACTGGGAAACACAATACTGGCAACAATTCTACGAAGAAGAAGTTTTTGTGGATGTTTTAAAAGAAGAGTCATGACAGTGAAAACACTCAGAAGAGCTGAAGAATGCTAGAAAGAATAACAAAACCTCCTGCAGGTCCTGTCAGGCTCAGCTACACAACAAGAGTCCTGTAAGAAACTGTTCCGATGGTTTTGTTTCAAACTGATAAATACCCTTCATTAGATTGAACGGTGAAACACAGAGTGGGTCCAGATTCTTTCCTCTTCTTCCCTTGGTACCTTACTTAATATCATGCAGTCTTCACAGCCAAGATGATATCATACGACTTTTTAGTGAAACTCATTATCTCACTTACAAACTTGTGGAGAAGGGCAACAGAGTTCACTGATCCTTTTTTTTTCTCTCTTTTTCCTACAATTAAAAGTTAACTTACTCATCTTGCATCCTGTCACCACTCATTTTATCTTTTGGCTGTGAGAAGGTGAAGACAGTCGTGTCTCCTTGTATATATATGCGGTGCAGTAATTCTCTAAAGCTGACAGCAAGGATCTTTTCATTTCTGAGGAAAACTTGATGGAGATTCACAACATTGCCCAGGAACACTGCTTGTAGTTTTTACCAGCTGTATCTCAACCTTGTGCTTTTTTAATAACCAAAGCGTTATGCACTCATACTGGAACTCGGGTCATGAACAGTTCTTGTGACGACACTTACTCTCTGTAACTAGCTCAAATGTAGAGAATAATTGGACGATATAATAGGATTTCAGTGACTGCCTGTGGATGTTCTATTTCACTGGAGTGTAGAGAAATGTAGAACACAAATTTACCCATGAACATGTGCGAATACTAACGAACACACACGCTCACAGATGTATACACACACACACACACACACACACACACAGATCTCTGTTCCCCGGTGACCTTAGTGGGTGAAAGTTCCTGACACATAAGCACCTTTATGACTGAATGGACGAACACAGTCAGGATTCTGATCAGCAGAGTGGAAGAATCCCATTACAAACTGACTTGAACACACACACAACATCAACACACACGCGCACGCACACACACACACACACACACACACACACACTCATGCACATTGACAGAATCACACAAGCAGAAATGACGGTGGTCCTGAGCGTTTGATGCACGGCAGCTAAAGGAAACACATGCAAATAGACCAAAACACAAGCACATTAAGAAAAATATCTTCACTACTCCTTACAGCTGACTTTAATGATTCACCAACCGCATCAACAACAAACGTACACACCGACCAATCCGTTCGCGCACACACGCCTAGCTACAGCGCTAAATGCTGAGGCCAGAATTGACAGAGGGTGCGGCTCCGGCAGAACGCTGAGTGACCGATGAGACAGAAACACTGACTGAAGCAAAGAGGAGCGGCTTACAGCGAAGATAGAGAGGGAGAGCGGGAAAGATGGAGAGGAGGAATTAAGAGAAGTTTGCAGTGAAGAAGGTGGAGGAGAAGGCCAAAGCTTCATCATCATCTCCCAGGGGTGCAGGCTGCAGTGCCTTGATTATACATTCAGCTCTCTCTCTCGCCCAAAAAAAAACACACACCCCTCAAAAAATACAGCCCTGTCAGCCTGCTTCAGCACACAGCCTGACCTTACAATGTGTGTGTGTGTGTGTGTGTGTGTGTGTGTGTGTGTGTGTGTACGAGGAATTTCTTTCTAATTTCCAGCAAGTCAGCATTAAAATGACGGGGACAACTAATGAGTTTTGTTGTGCGATATGAAATTAGATTAATGATTGAGTTGATTATTCGGTGGGCGTGATTGCGATGTTCATCGGTACTGATGAGCAATTATTAGACTTTAAACACGACTTTAAAAAGCACCATTATAGTTTATAGTCGTCAGTAAAGCAATACAGCTAATAAACAGATCATAGTTAGTATAATCATTTGTCATCATTCTCCTTGGTTTGCAGATGTCTCAGGCAGGTAGATGTTATCGTGTCTTATTATTGGATGAAGTGTGTTTGTGTTGAGCTTGACAGAGCATGGAGGCAGTATAGACACTGTACTTTGTAGCTGTTTGGGTACATCAGTGCAATGGCCTTCACTGTCGAGACAGATGCTGCGTGGTATTTACACACACCTCTAAGCAAGAAAATGTAACTTCCTGGAGAGATAGTTGATTGTTCGGTCTCATCTCCAGCTTGTCAGTATTTGACAATCCGGGGGTGAGACTCTACAGACAACTCCAGGAAGTTATAGTTTCATTATCTTTCACAGGCAAAAAAAAAAGCGGTGATGTCGGTCTGTCCATCTGTTGTTCCGATATTTACGACCGCCAGTGGATGATTCTAAATATTTCTGTGGACCCGGTGACCTTTTCTCTCAAACCACCGTCAGGCTAAATGTTCCACTTGCACATAAGAGATATTAAAATCGAATGGGTGTGAAAAGGTCAGACAATTCAAAACAAGAGCAGGTATTTAAAAGTGTCTGTACACAAATGAAAACAAAATGTTCTTTCATTCTTTGAATTTCACTCTCAGCTCCACAGAATTGTAATAGAGGTGAGCTGTATCATTCTCTCCTCAATTATCCTGTTCATCAAAAATATATATATTTTACACGCAAATGTTAAGGATGAATTCAGGAGCCTGAGGAAAAGAAGGTGCTCTGTACTCTCTGTGGTACGGCAGCGGACACTTCTGTATCTTTTGTCAGATTGCCGCAGGGTTTATGTGTCTCCAGAAATTTGCCTAGCCCTAAGTTTCTGTAGAAAGTAGAGCCTTTCTGGGCTTTTTTTTTTTTTTAAACAAGGGTAGTGATGAGTGACAGCCACTATATGTTCTCTTAGACGCTGATGCCTAGGAACCTAAAACTGTTTACCTGAATCCACCTCAGCTGTTAATGTGTTTGGCTTATTAAATGCAGTTCCGATGCCATTTAAAGAGCATAAAAGTATGATCGCGTGTATGTCCTCCTTGCTAGGATAGAGCAGATATGTGAGGCAATTAGGTGACATTGCCTCATACAAGGGAAAGAAAATCAGATGAGGAAATGTTGCGCTACTCCGCAGCACTCTTACGGGCTGCTGACTGTAAGCTAATACTGACGGGAAAGATATGAGAGTTGTATCATCCTCTAATGTAATATTTGGGAGGGTGAGTAAGCATATTTGCAGAGCTGTTCAACCACTCTGTTAAAATATGTCTGCATATATTAGGCTGAAAGCTTTAAAGTAAGAGCTGGATTTAGAAAAGTGCCTTTTCATGTTATTGTCCGACTGGAATGGCACATTTGTATTTGTGTTGTTCCTTTATGTTTTTCTGCTTTCTGTCTATCTGTGCCAAAACCCATAAAAATACTGCATATTTGTTGCTTTTCCTCGTGCATGTGTGTGTCTGTGAATGAGCTGCTTCACTTGTGTTTATTCACAATTGGACTACCTAACTGATTAGTTGTAACCACTAACAGACAGCAATCGCCTCACCACAGACTTTTACCGCAAAGAGGAAAACGTCACGGTAACGGCGGCGGGTGGAGCCGTCCACAGCCCACGCTACCCCAGCGCTTACCCCCGCAATCTGCTGCTGTCATGGAAACTGCTGTCGCCACCCGGGAGCCGCATACACCTGGAATTCGACGGGCACTTCGGCCTGGAGGAGGCTGAGAACGGAGTGTGCAGGTAAAACAATGAGATTCAGAGATACCTACCTGATCGTAGGGAAGAAGGATGGATGCTCGGAGAACAAAAGCAAAAAGGGAAGCGTTGATGAATTACAAGCGGCTGTAAAGGGGCAAAGTCAGATGAGAGTAAGAGTGAATGATGAGAGGGAAGTGACAAAGAGCAGAGGAAAAGTTTATGGAGTCTCAAGTTGAAAGAACGTAAAACAGCAGGAGTGAAGTGCGCGGAAATGATTTGCTATTTGCTAAAGTATTCACATTAGCGCACCAACAATAAACTGTGATTGAAGGGACGTGAGAGAGAAGAATATAAAAAAGGTGTAGGGGGGTTGAATCAGTGCGAAAGAGATGGATAGTTGAAGTTTACTTTCTTGGCAAGAAGCGTAAGAAGTTTGTCCTTGAGGGTTGAGGGGAGAAAATAGACTTTTTAATCCCCATATGCAACTCAGCCGTCTTTGTAAGCACTTTGCAGAAAAGACAATAGGGAGCAGAGGGAGGAAGAGAGGAGGGAGGAGGGATTTAGAAAAGGTGGGAAGAGGGAGGAAGTAGCTTTGCCAGTTTTTTCCAATCTGTTTGTCACACTGTGTGTATTTGCGTGTGCTTGATTGATGGACTCGCTAATTGACCGCAGCACTGATTGCTGGAATGCTATCAAAGTTACCGAGAAACTTTTCCTGCGAAACAGTTCTTGTCGAGCACTTTGGCAGGGTGGGGATTTGAGAGTGCAATAATTTAATTGGCTCATCGCTACACCTGACTAATCTGGAGATCTTACAATCTACTTAAACTTTGTTACGGATGGTCAGAAATAGCTACATGTAAAGGATGTCATTTGAACGGACCATCGGGCCATCATTTGTTATGCTGACAATGTACTCACCAAAGTATCTGCAAACAGAGCGATAGCTTAATGCACATGTCCAGCAGTGCAAAACTAAACTCAGCTACCTGAAGGAAAAGTTCAACAATTTAGAAGATACTTTTTAAGCTTATTGGCTTTCTTGCCGAGAGTTAGATGAGAAGATCAAAATCTGTTCCATATACAGCTGGAGCCAAAGGTTTTTTAGCCTAGCTTAGCACAAAAATTGGAAACCACAAAATAACTATCCTGGCTCTGTCCAAATGGAACAACATCACCTTACCGGTGGGCTACCTCTAAAGCTTGCTTATAGGACTGCAAAAATCTGTCGCTTAATCGAGCGATGAGTGAAATCAAATGAATTTTGATAAACAATTAATGATTTCAGTCATTTTTTTACATTTACATTTGCTTGCTCCAGAGTGTGTAAACTGGAGTAAAGAGTGTAAAGATTTGCGGCTTTTCGTTGGGTATGGTACTGTTGGTTTGACAAAAGGGGACCCTCACTTTGGACTCTAATGACTTAATGAGTTTAGTTTCTGGTTAGCACCTACATTACATCTGACAGACAGTTACAGATCTGGGACAGTGGGACAGACAATTTCTACTTAATCTGTGAAGGCTTGCTGTTTCCTTCTCATCTGTATGTCAAGCCAAGCTTACCCGCCACTGCCACCAGCTTAGCCTCTAGGAATATGAGAGTGATATTGAGCTTCTCATTTAACTCTCATCAAGAACGTGAATTTATACATTCAACTGCCAGAAAACATACCAAAAATGATTGTTATAATCCTAAATTGCATGGGAATACCCTGTGCGCAGACGATTATGGTAAATACAGTGGGACCAGGAGTTTGTTCTGGGTTTTGCCATTTTGCTCTTGTTCTCTCATTTTTGAGAAATGTCACTGAATTCATCACCAAAGACAGTAAATTAGTGAGTGCAATGTTGTGGTCACCAAAATCCCAACAGGATGAAAACCACAAAAATAAAACCCACATTTAACACTGCTTTTGCTTTTTTTCACCACGTCTACTTTCTTGACATCGCTGTTATTTGACATCCACTCGTTTTCCCTCCCACTCATTCATCCACCTCTCCATCTCTCTCACTGCAGGTATGACTTTGTTGAAGTGGAGGACCGATCGGAGACCAGCACGATAACTTGGGGTCGCTGGTGTGGGCAAAAGGCACCGCCTAGTCTCAACTCCAAAACCAACAAGCTCAGAGTCACCTTCAAGTCTGATGACTACTTTGTTGCAAAGCCCGGATTCAAAGTCTACTACTCACTGCTGGTGAGCCGCGCTCTTTTGCTGAGACAAACACACTGTACACACTGTAAAACACACACAGCTGACGATGAATCATGAGGGATGTTATTTGGGACACAGTTTAAGGTTTTGTAGTGTTTCTTTTGTCACACTGGGCTCAGCCCAAGATTCATTGCAACGCTCCAGTTGAAATGCCTCTTCCTCTCGTTTACTTCCACTTAGCAATATAAAGAGAGAGATGGGATGACGGGGTGAGATAAAAGGAAGGAAGAGAGGTGGGATTCTGGTAGCAATGTCGGTAAAATGCCAAAATGTATTAGCCGACTGTTCTTTTTTGACGCGTCCACTCGACAGCAGAGGAGCGATGCGGGGATAGGGGGAGGAGGGCAGGGGGGATGATGAGAGAGGGTTCTTTTAAAGGCTGTCAAAGGAACGGATAAGGGGATTAGCTTTGTCATTCTGTCAGGGGTAGGAAAGAAGAAAGAAAGGGACTCTGATTTTGAAGATGTTCTCCCACCCTATAATCAGAGGGGAAAGGGGAAGAGAAAGAGCAGTGGAAAGACAGAGAGGCATTTAAAGATGTTCCCTGGCTTTGCCTTTTATGAGTGCAGAGGAGAGAGAGAGGGGAAGAGACAAAGCATCACAGACGGGGTTGAACTGGTGGCATCGCTTATTATCAGAGGGGGGGAAAAAAGTGGTGTGAGCACAGAAGGGTATGACACACAGGGAGAGAGAAAGAGAGATGCTGTGTTTGCAGACGATCCTTCACTTTCCACAGTCACCACCAAAAATTCTCATCACTTTGAAGAATTTGGCTTCCGTTTTCTTTTTGTCAGCAAATCCCAATAGAAAGTCCAGGACCAACCAATGCATCCGAATTTAATGCTACACGTCCGCCAGATACCAAATGCACATTAGGAGTAGGAGCAGTGTAGGGACAATACGGGGCTGTGACAATAGTGACAACAGGCTAACATCTAGCAGGATCCTCTGGTAACACACGTAGTATATAGGCAAGTCTATGAACGAATACGTTCATGGCGCAGCGGAAAGTATATCTCCAGCTTGTAACGGTGTGGCTCATTGATGTGCTTTTCCTTTTTTCTTAAACAACAACATCATAAAGCTCCTGTAAATGTACAGGCTCAAGCAGCGCAGCATTTATCATGCTTTATGCTTAAAGTAGAAGAAACAATATCACGCTTGTAAAAATACTCAACTACGAGTAAAAAATCTGTCACTTAAAAAAAAAATGTCACTTCAAAGGTAGAGAAATAAAAATAACAGCACTCATAATGCAGAATGACCACCATCTGGTGTTTTTTATATATATATTACTGGATTGTTATTGATGCATTGATTTATAAGCAGCATTTCAAAGTTCAATATCTAAGAAAGTTGATTGTTGAGTCTCTTTCCCATGCTGTAGGTGGTTGAGCTGGAGGTCATTTTGAGTGTACAGGACAGTAGACTAAGCACGGCACATTTTCCATATGCCTACATAGGTATACATGTGATGTACTGTCAAAGCATTGACAAAAAGTTAAAATAACAGCTGGAAATCACCCTAATTTCTTGGCACACCGTGTGAGGACAGTGGAGAAATCCCACAACCATAAACTGTATGTTTTGAGCCGGATGAGTCCTAGGAAGCAGCTTCACCCCATTCAACCCAAAATAATAACAACAAAGTAAAAGTACCTCAAATTATAACTCTCTTATCTCTTTCCCTCAGACTCTCACTGCTTCTCCCTGTCTCCCCTACCTCCGCACCCTTTGTTATTCCTCCTCTGGTCAAACAATCACACCTCAGTACAATTTAAACAGAATCCAGCTCTCGGGGCTTATCTTATTTTGATCCGTTTTACCCATTTTTCAAAGAGCTCCGGTGTTTGAGCGCGCGCTCTTGTCTTTCCATCTTTTTCACACCAAGACACATACACACAGCTTGCCTTCAGCTAGATGGTAGCTGTGTGTGTGGCTTAATTTAGCAGGTCTAATTTGTTCTCTCCAGACCTGTCGAACAGATAAGATGGAGGAGGAGAGGCGGCGGCGAAGGGGAAAGGAGGCCGAGGGAGAATGAGGAGAAGCTCCATTGGAAGGAGAGAACAGGTGTCTGAGATGGTATCGGCGTGTCAGCTAATGACTAAAACAACCTGAGCTGAGAGAGGCAGACTGAGAGAGGGAGAGGGGGACGCGGACTGGAAGTGTACGGGGAATAAAGACCAAAACAAAACATGTTGTCACCACTAAACCTCTGCCATGTTTCGAATCCATGTGTTGGGTTTCTCCAAATCAAGTCTCTGCCTTTCTCGATTAGAGCTCCTCACAGTTCTTCTAGGTTCTTTGTAACTAAAACCTGACCTAGGACTGAAGTGGAGCCAGGTCTGACAGGGTTTCATTCTTTGCCAGATGTTTTGGGTCTACAGTCCTGATTGGATCCATGTAGACTCATTGTCAGATCTGATCACATGTGTTTCAGAAATGGTCAGCAGGGGACAATGTGTCCTTTGAGGCTAAACGGCGAGTGTTAACTTTTATATGCAGGAGAAATGATTTGTCGCTGCTCTTTACGACCTTTAATGGCTGCTTGTTAATTAGAGGCGCTTCGTGCCACTGCAGTGCTGACGGTCTCTCTCTTCAGACTCAAGCACTTCACAGGTCTTAGATGGATTGGTGGGTACTTGATCTCAAGAATGGTAAGTATGAATTGTTTGAGGTTCCATTAGAAGTTGATTGAAATCTTTGCGTTTAAGTCATCACGGTGGGCAGTTTTCGACACATTCCACCGTGGTATTGAAAAGGTGTTAATGAATCTGTCTTTCCGTTTTCTTTCCATCTCATTGAGCTTGAGGGAAAAGAGTCTTTAACAATTTCAACTCCTCTGGTAATAGACATATTACGTAACAAGATGTCATAGCATTTGTCTGATGTGTTGAGGGAGCGTTGTCGAAAAGAATCGATAGACGAGCCAAACACCCATCTTCCTCGTTGTTCATCAGTGCAAGTTATCTGTGTTTGTGTTAGGCTCTGCACAATTGTTACAGTAGATAGCTACTTAACTATTAAATACTTAAGTGCCCATTTACTCTTCCACAGGTGATATTTAACCGATACAAACAGCTTGTGAGGTTTATGCAGTTTTGCATGAAGCCCAGGAAAATGTGCCCATACGCAAATGCAATATATGTGCATATATTTACAATGCATATATTAAAACTATTGTTAATTGGAACAATTTCGTAAATCATCATGTCCAGTCCATGTTTATGTATGTAAATGACATATTTTAGCACGTGTCACATGCAATTTCTTATTGCATATACGTATTTGTATACATTTTTGAAAAGAGACATATTATGCTCATTTTCAGGTTTATAATTTTATCTTGGTTTACTCCAAGAATAGATTTTGATACTTTGGTACCCAAAATAATCACTGTATTCCCCCCTTTGTCTGAAGTGCTCTATTTCAGCTCCTGTCTCTTTAAGGCCCCTCCTCCCTAATACCCAGTCTCCTCTGATTGGTCAGCTCACACACGCCTGAGCCATGTGATGTTTTCAGCTTCCAGTTAGCTTCACTTCTACATGGTGACATAGTGTGATGTCAAGAAGTCCCAGAATTCTCATTAGAAATGGCGAGGCGTTTCAGGACCAGTAATTCCTGTGGGAGAGATGAGCTGCCATTTAACTTTCTAGACCTTTTACATGCCAAGTACATCTATAACACACTGAAGCAAAGGAAAAAAAAAACATCAATAAGTCTTCTTTAATATACGTACATATACAAATGTACATATAGGTTATAAAACTATATATCCATATATCTGAGGATGCATGTGTATATCATATATTGCCTTAAAGTTAACATATATGGTTGCAACAGCTCCTGGTAGAGGGGCAAACATGTCATATACTACATATATTGTATTACAAGGCTAATGGAGACACACACAATATAAATATAAACACAATCAAATGTATAGCCACCTGGATTTGATCCAAATGAGCCACTGAAAGGGGACAAAACAAGTGGTCGAATCAGGTCGACCACATTTTAGATTGGGTCACCTTTTTCTTAGATCCTTTTTTGGATTCCGTCTTTTTGAAAGAAAGTTTGTGTAGGTCTCGAAAGATTGGGACCTGAATTGACCTTTATGTTGGAAAAAATAAGAATACGACCTCTACCCCTTCCAAAGAAACAAAAGACCACCACCCGTAGGAAAAATTGCAGTCAAACAGTGACCTTCTCATTATTCATGTCACTTGTTTTTTGCGCAAATCATTATTCTTTGATCCTTTTGAATTCTTGTTTTTCAAAAGATGTGATTCATCATCTGCAGTGCAGTCTTACATGAAGTAATGAGAGCTTTTGATGGCATAAGATAAATATTTTTGGAGCTATTCAGTTATTAATGTTCAAAGAAATGCTCCACAAGTGCCAAATCAGCCTCATTATATTTACTGTGAACAGCCACAGCCCTTAGAGTATCTTTGTAGGACTTTAAAACCTTATGGATCTCTGCTTGTGTTTGTTTGGTTCCACTATTGATTTCGCTTGTCTGGGATCATACAAGCAGTTGTAACATATTCTGGTTGGGTATTCCTATGGTGAGTTGCTTAGCCAGGTGCAGCGGGAACAGACTATTGATTGAGGAATATGATCCGAGTTACTTCCCAGAATCCCATTCTGAGTCATCCAACATGTGTGCTCTCCATACAGACTGAAGTAATGGATATTCCAAGGGATGTGCAAATTAAACCAACATTGTGTGATATATTTTAATATACTGCATATTAGGACCAGAAGTATCACAGCAAATTTCAAGAACAACAAGATCAGCCACTGATCTACATGAGGGGAAACATTTTACTGGCTTCAACTTGAAGATTATCTCAGACTGAGGCACAGATGAGACAGCAAAAATGTGGCTGGTGAGATTTATCCACAAAGTAAAAAGCCCTCTGGCGAGACACTAACTGGTCATGCGAAGTAAAAGTCGACAGGGAAATGCCCTTGCCTTCCTCACCATCTACCGCACACTCAATCCTCAGCTGCTTCACTGTCCAGCTGTACAAAATGGAGGTTGAAAAGGGCAGCTCCCTGATGTCCCCTCCACTAGACTGCTACTGTAAATAAGAATTTGCTCCCTAACCACCAGTGAATTCACTCTCACCACTGTCTGAAATACATTGTCTGCTTCGGATGAGCTTCTTTTTTGCGGCTTGACAAGCACCATCCAGCAAAGATCATTGTCAGTCCTATACACTACTTTTTAAAGTAGAGGCTAGAGTAGTAGATATAGCTGCTATATTTAACATTCATTTGAAATATGTAAGAATTGGTCTCCCAAACAAACAGGGGCATCATATCACCAGAGTTACTGCTAACTGTATCTTGTTTATACATCCATGACAGAAGCTATAGGCAGCGCAGTCAGCTGTGCAGCTAGCTGGACAACTGGGGAAGTGTTGTGTTTACACTGCTAACACAAAAGTTTTGTACCACTGGGAGAAAGAGGTTTTCAGGCACGGAGCCAGCTGGCTAGCATGTGAAGCAAAGTAGATACCCCTGCAGCACAAAACATAGAAATGTTTTCACATTTTTTTGATATTTTGAGTTAATATTTGAATGCTTCGAACTGAAATTCTTACATATTGCACCTTTAACATTGGTGAAATTGATTTTAGGTTTCAGTAACAGCTGTCAATCAAACTCCAGTGCATACAACCAATGACTACTTTAAATTATGTTTCGCAGTCCACTGTGGTGTGGTTGATTTGGGATGTAATGGCAAAACAGACCAACCTCAGTGTAGCTTGATAGAAGATGTGACATAAGCATGAATTAAAACAATATGCTGCTATTAAGTCCATGTGTTGAAGATGTAAAGGAAGTGATCTATATACGCTACGTTTATAAATATGCAGGATGACTTGGTAATGACGGTACAGTAGCACTGATGCACACTGCACATGAGTGCAGGGATTAAACTATGAAAGTGAAGAAGGCTCCAAATGAAGTGGAATGTGTCACGGCACGTAACTTTGCAGTTTGTCAATAAGAAATGAGTGAAACGCACCAGCGACACAGTAACTATCCACGCTAATAATAAGGTTAATTTCTGTTAAATAAGTAAAGTGCAGCATGGCTTGCTATCGTTCACCAGAATTTGATTTCCCCACAGAGCTGCCAGTCAGAACACTCGACTTGCTCCTCCTGACTCGATTATTATAAGTCAGTGTGAACATTAAAACCCAGAAGAATTTGGAGGCAACAATTTATCATTTTTCATCCAGAATGAAGAAACCACACTGCAGTTGGAAAAGTAACTGTTTAAAACATAAACCTGCAATGAGTTTTAATCTGTTTCCTCTTTTCAATAAGTGCAAACGTTTACATATCCAATTCTCACCCAAAGAGAAGACATCTCATACATAAAAAAAATACACAAAGTCATGTTGGGATATGGCCGTGAGAGCTGGCAGGTGACTGCCTGTACATGCACAGAAGGGTTCTGGTCCTTCCTCCACATGTTCCCTGATCCCCTGTCTTTTCGACTCTTTTACAACCCAATTAAGTGACCCAGATGTGCATGAAATCAAGAATTTAACCTTAAAAGGAAATGAGACCAAGAATCTGTAAACATGCATTTAGTCAAACACACACACACACTTACAGGAAACCTTCTGACCTCATTCACAGCTGGTTCGGGCCTGCGTTTATGTGTATGAGTACATTTATCCAAAGGCCACAAGAATGCAAGAATCTGTTAAACAAAACCCTTTGCACACTGACAGGCTTTGATGTCAGCTCTATTACATTAGCAGACACACACTTGCTCACACACACACACACACACACACACACACACACACACACCTACACACACACACACACACACATGCACACACACCGAAGCAAAGTGAGGGCACTGTGTCTTTGAAGTGTGGTTGAGACAGATTAACTGTTCCATATTGACCGGAGATGGTATTTAAGACTCTTCAAGGAGAGGGATTCGATAGCCAGGGAGATTTTATGTGTGTGTAGTCAAGAGGGTGGTGCCCGGAGACAGTGTGTGTGTGTGTGTGTGTGTGTGTGTGTGTGTGTGTGTGTGTGTGTGTGTGTGTGTGTGTGTGTGTGTGTGTGCTGGATGGAGGAAAAAAGACAAAGAATGTGTATATGTGTGCCAAATATGTCAGTCTGATGAGTGTTTATCACCTAAACATGCTTTGACCAGAGTTTGATTTCTCTCTCTCTCTCACACACACACACACACACAAACACACACACACAGGCATGCTGTGACGGGCTTCATTGGAAATTCTTTCAGGATTTTCCTGACATGCTGACAGTCCATCAGTTAGACAGGCAGACACCTGAATGTCTTGGATAACCTTAGATTATATGTGAAGCTTCACCTTGTCTCTACAAGCTGCGTTTAAAGGCATGTGTTTGAAAAGTAAACAAAGGAAGGGAACAGCAGCGATAGCTGTAAGCTTTAGACTTTATGATGATCATGATCTTTTTCTAACCCTTTTCATGTGGTTTTACTGTTGCTGTCAGGCCTCAAACATCACCGAAAGTAGCTCTGAGTAAATGTATAAATATGTCTGAGAAATTATAGAAGAGAAGTAATGCCGATAAAGTGCAGTCCACACCAGATAAATGTCTGTGCTGACACAAGACAAGTCAACTGCTAATTGGTTATTTCTGTCCATTCCTGCAGTATGACACTCCTCTGCCTGCATCCAACACCAACTGGGAGGCGGTCACCATGCCCATGTCGGTGAGTCATGCATACTTAAACACATGTAAAATCCCAGAATTAAAGGATACCTTTATAATGCCCATTTTCAGGTTCATAATGTAACTTCAGGTTACCACTAGAATGCTTTAGTGCTCAAAAAACAAATCAGTTTTCTCACGCTATCCAGAGCTACAACAGTGTATTCCCTCTCTGTCTGAAACGCTCTGTTTTTAGCTCCTGTCTCTTGAAGGCCCCTCCTTGCAAATACCCAGGCTCTATAAATATGTGTGACATGGTGACATAATGTGATGTCACAAAGTTACAGAATTAAAGGCGGAACTACTTACGAGTTGTTTCAGGGGCAGGGTTTTCTGTGGGAGAGAGGAGCTTTTGTTGATGCAGACATTGACCTTTTTGACTTTCAAGATCTATTATGTACAGGAAAAAAAAGCATAATACATAGGTCTCCTTAAATAGTAAATACACAGGCTTGACCTCAGTTATGATAAGAGATATTTTTGGCAGGAGCAAAACTCACACATTAATCATTAAATTGAAGAAATTTGATAGTTTTGTACAACACAACACATTTACAGCTACAGGAAAATGTCATCACCATCA
>CAEMYA010000018.1:5380859-5394308 GCA_903131615.1 Diplodus sargus | reverse complement strand
ACCTTTCAAGTTACATCAGCTGTGTATTTAGGAGAGTGAATACAGTTACTTTAACCCAGACAATGATCTTTTCCTCAACCTAACCAAATTGTTCGTGTGCCTAAACATAACCAAACCGCAATAAACTAAAATTAGCAAGCTTTATTTTGAAAGTCTAATAGGACATTGCATATGCCACATTGTAGCTAACTTGACCACAGAGCCTTCCATTATTCAAAACTGACACTAGAGGGCTACGTAGTGTGAAGCTTAACCCCACTGACCGAGCTGCCGTATTTAACAAGTAGAGAGTGAGAATGTGTTGGCCACTAATATATTCAGCCATGCTGGATTGGCCTTACATGGGTCATGGTGATGTTGTCTCAATTAATCTGTGTATTATGTGTACAATGAAGTTCCCATAGCTCCCACAGGTTACACGTGCCAACAACTCCAGGGTTCAGTGGTCGATGACTGTGAGCTATTGGCAATGAACCAACCTGGATTTGTTGGATATTCGCACTTGAAGCATTCGCATGGAACTTTAGGGCGACTGATTCATAATTAATATTCTTGTTTTTTTCCCCTTTTCGTCCTTCATCCCGAGAGTGAAAAAATAAAGCTAAATATTTCTTAAAGACTGATCTGACTACAGAAGAATCTCCATTACAACGTCAGCTGTTTTAACCCTAACCCTAAACTGATTTGATTTCCTTGCCCATGAGATCTATAATCGATTTAGTGCTGTGAAGAATGCAGAAAAAAAGGATATGCATTATACATCCCTGCATATGGCGGCATGCTGTGGCCTTCCCATTAATGCCACAGCGTTCCATTTAGACTCGAGCCCTGGTGGCGGTGTTACAAAAGTGACAGGGGTGCTTATTCAAACATGTAAAAATTTCCAGAGCATTAAAGGCAGCTACCTGCGAGGGGCTAAAAAGATGGTGAGCGAGCGAGGAGAAGAGAGACGTGGTGTGCAGAGGCAGGAGCTGCATCCACAATGAAGCAGCAATGCACCAGTAGCCTCACACTCTCTCCCTGCCGCTGTCCCCTGTTCGTTTTCTATGTCGACGCCGTCCTTCTCTTTCCAATCTTTCCATATCTCGCCCAGTGCATTGTTAGCATTCTATCACTCTCTCTCTCTCTGTGGGCTTCCATCATCCTTTCATTCTTCCCAATTCCCATTTTCAATTTATCCCTTTGCAATGAACCATTCTTTTTCTTAAGCCTGTCATTCATTCTTTTCTCTCTCTTCCCTCCATCTCTTTGTGTCTTTGTTCTCGTATAGCTTCATTATTGAAACTTGGTCCGCAGGGCTTTCTCTCTCTCTCTCTCTCTCTCTCTCTCTCTCTCTGTGTTAAAAATCATACAATAAAAATTTAGACAAAAGTGGGATTTGGGTTGTAATTGCGCTTGTATGTGTGTGTGTGTGTGTGTGTGTGTCACAGTGTACAACAGCATGATAAAGGTGTGTTTGTGTCTGTGTGTACAGTACAACATAAAGCTGTCATGTCCTCATGAGTGTGGGTGTTTCTGTGTGTGTGTGTGTGTGTGTGTGTGTGTGTGTGTGTGTGTGTGTGTGTGTGTGTGTGTCTGTTTCCATCTCATCTCCTTGTAGGCAGTCTAAGACCTGTAACTGCTTCCTTCACTGACTGAACTTCTAGACTCACACTATTGTTTCAGTGCTGGGAAGTCTTGACATCAATCACGGGCAGGTTCGCTTTCACTAAGCCCTGGAGCACAAATTCACTACATCAACAGTGGAACAGTCTGTACTTCCACTCTGTTTTCACATTAGAGGTGGCACGTTGCGAACTATGTGGCCATCTGCAACAGTGTCAACTACAGTTCAACTAAATCTGACTATAACTTCCGTTCCATGGTGTAAACAGAGTCTTGTAACCTGTTCCTCTACATTTGTAAACAATGAAGCTTTAATTTATTTCAGATTAATAATTTAAAGTTACTACTAGTATAGGTTTGCATGAATTAATGCTCAAAAAACACATCAGTTTCCCCATACTGTCCAATGCAGCAGTAATGTATCCCCCCTCGACGCTATGTTTTTGCTACTGTCTCTTTAAGCCCCCCTCCTGAATAAACCCAGTCTCTTCTGATTGGTCAGCTCACACATGCCTGAGCCAGCAATGCTAACAATAACAGAGCAGCTGTGCTAAATCAATTCTTATGTGCTAAACTAGCAGCTGGGCATGAATTGTGCAAATGTGTGACTTGATGCTATAGTGTGATGTCGCAGAGTTAAAGTTGAGACTACTGCGAGGTGTTTCAGGAGCAGTGTTTTCTGTGGGAGAGAGGAGCACATTCACTCACAAGAACATCTATGACACACTGAGGGAGTGGAAAGCATGCAAAAAAAAGCACCATAGGTCTCCTTTAAAACAATCCTTATGAAAACTGTCAGAAAACAGCTGTCAAAACAGCAAACTCTATATATCAGTTCTAACATGTCTGTGATATGTGTGTGCAGCGTATTTTTTTCTTTAAGTGCCTGATTTTTGGCATGTTTTCTCTTTGTATTGAATAAAACAGGAATTCCCACTTGGTCCGTTATGATTAACACGAGGAAGGGTGGGCACGTAATTGTTTCCTCACAGCCCCCAGAGCTTCACAGAGCACTACAGCACTCATAGAAACCCTGCTTTTTATTCATAACCTCTATTTTGACGTCCTTGACTGACTTCAATGTCAAGTTTTTTGTGATACGTGTTACTCTCAGAGGGCAGTGTTTTTCTCTGCTCTCTGTCGAACTCATGTGGTGATTTGTCACGAACGATGCTCTTTAAAACAGGGCTCAGCCGCTCATTATTTTCTCTGCATGTCTCTCCCTCTTTCGTATTCAATTGGATTTATCGGCATCAACAACAATGACTTTGGCAAAGTATTTTTTAACACCTACCAGCAATTCAAGTAAAGGTGAATCTCTCCCCTCTCTCCTCATTATTTCTGTCTTATTCTCTGACTCCTGTAGGTGCTGAAGTACGCCCCAGAGGTCACTCTGCATCAGCGCCATCGGCGGCAGCGGGTGCGCTGGAACATAGACGAGATCCACCTCACGCACCATGAAAAGTGCGAGTGTGCTTGTCCCTCCCAGCCCCCTCGCTGAGACACTGAGACTGTGGCGACGTGCACCTGGAACTGTTGGACAAGTTCTTTTTATCTATTTTGCAACAGACTTCATATAATATCAGCAACGCAGACACACATGCAGCAGAGAAGAGGGCGACAAATTGACTGACAAACTGCAGCTTGCATCCAACTCATTGACCACTTGCCTTCCAAACTCCAGCTGAACATGTTCATTATCTTTTTTCTTGTGACTTGGAGACTTAATCCCGCCTGTTTAGACCGCATTTAAACATCAGTTTTGCACCATAAAAAGTGCTTAAGGAGATGATTTTATTTCAGTTACTACTAGAGTAGGTTTACATGCTTTAATGCTCAGAAAACACTGCAGTTTTCTCTGTCTGAAACGCTCTGTTTTGGCTCCTTTCTCCTTAAGGTCCACCTCCTGAATACAGAGTCTGCTCTGATTGGTCAGCTCACGCATGCCTGACCCAGCGCCACTTACAACAACAGAGCCGCTGTGCTGAATCAATTCTTCCATGGCAAACTAGCCTCTAGGCATAAATTGCTCAAATATCACAAAGTCATAGAATTAAAGACGGGACTACTGACGAGGCGTTTCAGGAGCAGTGTTTTCTGTGGGAGAGAGGAGCTTCTGACAGTGCAGACTTAGACGTTTTAAACTTTCAAGATCTTTTACATGCACAAGAATATGTATAACACACTGAAGGAGAGGAGAAAAACAAAGAGCATAACAGGTCTCCAGAGGAATTCACTTCAATTCAATCAAAGTTTGATTCTCCAAAAAACAAACATTTGGAGAACAAACATACCACATTATGAAGAAAACACACCCAAATTCAATTAAACTTACATTCAGCCTATATTTTGATTAAAGCAGCTCAATAATTGGTAACTTGATTGAATTGAAACCGGCTCCAACTGCTGTGCAAACTGTTTTTAACTCCTCATTCCATGTGCATGTATTTGCATTTCATCCTGTTATAATAAGACTGTTTCTAGAAACTTCAGGCGCTTCTTCCGCCAGGAGCATGCTGAGATGAGTGAGCGTGAGACAGACGGAGGGAGGGAGAGGTGTTGGAGGAAGTGTAAACCAAAATAACACTTTATCTTGATGTGAAATTAGGCTAACCACAACCCTCCAGATCTGAACACACACAAACACACACGTTCAACTCTAGGCTCCCGCACCTACCTAAAGATAAACACTGCAGTAATTTATACTGAATTCTTTCACTGCTCTATTTTTCAGTGCAGCCCTCTTTTGTTTTGCACAGATTCCTGTCTGCGCGTATCCGCGCTTCCCTTTGTCTGTCCTTCCATCCATGCGCTTCACACACACACACGCGCTTTTTCTCCCTCCATCACTCAATTTCCAACACATCAAAAGGCATGTCAGATGAGGCCGAAGCGCTCTACCCAGGTTTCCGAGCGTTCCAGGCATTCCTACTGCCAACAGGAATTCTGCTAAAGCGGATAAAACCTCGATCCTTAGACCCGGGGCACATGAGAGGAAAGAAAGACAGACACTCAGGAAGGGACTTTTGGGGGGAGGGGGGGTGGGAGTCGACTGACAGAAAAAGGGACAATCAAGCGAGCCGTCTATTTGTAGATTACCAGCGCTCCTGGATGAGAGCCACTTTTCGAGATACAGCGCATGAAAGATTGCAGCTACTTCAGCGGGTTCAATCAGCACGTTCATGCATTCCGCTCACCTGATTTTGTGTTTTTTTAATATTATTTTTTTGCTCTTTTTACTCATGGGGACACTCACATGTATCGCAATCTGACCCACTGCAACAGCAACCACAATAGAAGCGAAGCTAAGTCAGAGAAATGTTCCTTTTCTCTGCCGGTCTGCCTGTAACAGCTCAGGAAGGGGTCCTATTGTTTTAAGGGGTGGAGGGTTACCAGCAGTCTGCGAGAGCTGGCAGCAGAGCATTGTGCACAGTTCAGTTCATGTTGACTGTGTAGGTAGCAGGAGTATCAAAGCCGCTGAGCGAGAATTCAAACTAACTGCCTATCATTTCCATACATATGACCCGGCTGTGAGAAATAAAAAGACGCCATCATCCGTCATCCCTCCATCACCGCCTTCCATGTGTCCCACCATCGCCATCGCATGCCGAGACCCGCTTCACAAGGCCGGATCTACAGCGAGAAAATGGGATTTTGCACACTACTTTTTGTTCTAAAGAGAGACAAAAAAGGAATAACCGGACACTGAGACGATTCCTCGGTCACAGTGAAACACGATCAGCTGTGTGCCGGCGACGCTTTCATGTGTGTGTGCTCTGAGTGGCGGGTGGTATTTGGCAGGCGTGGGACACCAAACACTCTTAAATGTTCCAGAGATGCGTTGGGTTGTGGGATAGTGACATTCCAAGTAATTTATCCCAGACACCCTCCACACACGCGCGCACACGCACTGCTGTTTCTGGCTGTAGCATCCTCACTTTGCTACAAAGCTTCTGTCGTCTCCTGTCTTGTGAAAAAGCTTTTTTTTTAGTTCCCGCATGACACAAAGATAAACACAAAGCTCATGCAAAGCTGAAGATTTGTTCAAATTTCTCAGAGGATGGTTAGCAGGTAAATGACTCCGTTAAATCCTCAGCAGCTAACGAGCCAGATGGTGTGTTTAGGGAGCGTGTCATTCTTCAAGATGCTTTGCTGCAAATTTCTTTTTGTTACTGTACCAACGACTATGTTAGAGCTTTTCAGACATCGGCTGCCAGCAGGAGACGTATTGTAAATGTATGTGAGGCATGTTGGTGTGTTTTTGTGTGTGTGTGTGTGTGTGTGTGTGTGTGTGTGTGCGTGTGCGCGCGTGCACATCCTGTGTCTGCCAGCTTTCTGCCATTATCAGCACATTCCATTGCTGGGTGCCTCAAAGTGACATTCCTCTTTTTTGCTCATAAACGGTTTGTTTTTTTACTTCCACTTCTTTACAAAGGAACCTACATGTATTTCACGGTCACACATTTAAACCTGCTCGTGTAATTGTTTGGATTTTTCTTACACATTAGAACTTTCAGATTGCCTTCAGTAAGATTTGGTCCAGAGTTTAAGCCGCCCTTCGCGGGATTGTGAGGACTGCTCCGTCATGTTTTCAAACTGCGGGAAAAGACGCCGCTGTTAGTTTTAGCAATAAAAAAGTCAACCTGCTTTGCTGTTTTCTGAAAAATATTCATGACAAAAACTGTATGCTTTACTTAAATAATTTATTGTGTTTCATTGTATTGTTTTATTCCAAACATCAGCTGGTTGTCTCGATAAATAAAGTGTTTCTAGCATCCTTGCCTCCGGTGTTTGATATTTCTCTCACCAAAAAGGGCTTTTATCAAATATCTGACGGCGCAGTGTTTTTATGTGATACTGTATGGAACAGTTGCTTGTTTGATCAGCTGTAGAGTATAATAGGAAATACATTATATTTCAGTAGATACCTCACACTGGGGAAAAAGAGGTGTAAGGAGAGACCAGGAGAGAAGATTCGTATGAACATGAGTACACAAAGCTTGTAGAGCAAGAAGTGAAAAAGAAAGAGTTTGCTTTGGTAAACTGTTGAACTAACATTGACAAGAAGTAAGAAGAAGAGGACGTTCAGTGGTTATTTCCAAACTGACCAACAAAACAAGTTGTGTGGTTATTGTTGCTCACCTTTCAATATGTGACAACAGCTCTGATGGGACTTTCCGGTGCAGCAATGTGACAATTGTGACAGCTGATCTCAATCACAAAGATCTGTTTTTGGGCCTCGTTGGCGCAGCAGGCAGCGCGTCAGTCTCATAATCTGAAGGTCGTGAGTTCAATCCTCACACGGGGCAGGGATTCATTTTTTTAAAGGCACATGACAACTAAACACAATGTTGCAGTAGGTTGAAATGAGCGTGATAGATTTGTATGAAAATTACAAACTTAAAACTGATTACAAGAATCTGACTGAAGCTTCATAATGGCCAATTATGTGTGAAACTGAATCTCGTCCCAGCAATGTAGAATTGTGAATACACAGTACAAATAAAAGGAAAAAAAGTAATGTACCAGTCATGTGCTGTGAGAATGAAAAATGAGTCCTTCAATACCTGAACCTGTATTTGGGAACTTACCTCAACAAGTCTCCAGCTGCAGAATTGAGAAATTAGTTTGACCAAAATCTTAGGTTTTCAAGCCTTGTTGGCGCAGTAGGCAGTGCGTCAGTCTCATAATCTGAAGGTCGTGAGTTCGATCCTCACACGGGGCAGGTGTTTTAGAGGCAGACAGCAGAATACAATGTGGGAGCCATGTGGTGCATAGGTTGAACGTGATCTAACTGCCGCTGGTACAACACACAGACATTTGAAAAAAAATCATGTGACTTCACAACTGCAATCGTCACAACTAATCAAGCTGATGTTTTAGGATTGTTTCATCAATTGTTGTGTCAAAAGATCAACAATAAACTGTCAAGGTAAATGGATTGGCTCACCACTGAACATGTGACAAGGGATCTCACTGCCTTGTTGGCCCATCAGGCAAAAATGTGAAAAAAAATCATATGATTTGACAACTGTAATTGTGACAATTGGTGTCAGTCATGGCGTGTCAATTTTTGAGCCTCGTTGGCGCAGTAGGCAGCGCGTCAGTCTCATAATCTGAAGGTCGTGAGTTCAACCCTCACACGGGGCAGTTGTTTTAAAAGCCAATAACAATGAGGGAGACAGATGGTGCATTGGCTGAATTGGGCCTTTCGGTAGATTTACATAAAATTGACAAATACACAACTGATAGCGACGGCGGCTCTAGCTCCTCGGGTAGAGCAGGTTCAAATCCCGGCTCCCCCGGGCTGGGCTGAGCTGAGCTGCATGTCCAATCGTCCTTGAGCAAGATACTCAACCCCAAATTGCTCCTGAGGGCCCTGCGATGAGCTGGTGACTTGTCAAGGGCGTACCCTGCCTTTGCCCAGAGACATCTGGACTGGCTCCAGCAACAAAACCCAGCGACCCTTTGGAAAAGGGATAAAGCTTAGCGGTTACAGATGATCACATGACAACTGATTGCAAAAATATAAAACTCTTACAGAAGCAACATGTGGGACAGATTTCTGTAGGTATTTCATCACTTGACAAATGCAATCGAGACAACTCACTCAATTACATCACAGTAATCTAACTAAGGATCTAACTGCCTCGTTGGAAAATCAGGCAGACGTGAAAAACAAATCATGTGACGTGACAATTGTAATTGTGACACTAAATTGAGTCATGCTTTGCCACTTTTAAGCCTTGTTGGGGCAGTAGGCAGCGCGTCAGTTTCATAATCTGACGGCCGTGAGTTTAATCCTCACACGGGGCAGAACTTTTAAAGGCAGATGATGACAAAACATAGTGAGGGAGACACAGATAATGGATAGATTAAGCAAAAGTTGCAAAACTCAGCTAATGCCATAAATCAAATCCCTCTTGAATCCCTTAACATCATGCCTCAGACTCATCCATGAAGAAAGAATACGGACTACCACATGTACCCTATTAATTTGTCTTTGCTCTAGTTGTATTCCTGGTCTTGTGTTTCCTTTAACCTGTGTTTTCATTGATTAAGTCATTTGCGTCATGTCCCTCATTGGGCTGGGACATGACCCCAAATCATCTCAGGTTGATTGTAGCCTTTGTCATGAGTTCAATCCTCACACGAGGCAGGTGTTTTATGACAAAATAAGATCATTAAGCTCGACACCACACCTTTACCAAGGAAACAGTCAACTGTGTGTATCTGTCGTACATCACATGGGGCAGATGATAGAGACTGGACATGGGTTTCCCAGATTTTCAACCTCAAAGCATTTGCAGTCAACTGCAGATGTGGCTGATTAGTTTAGCATGTTAGCAAGATGGTGATATTTTCAAATACAAAATACTGATACTGATGTGACTTCACAACTGCTATGGGGAAATTTTGTTTCTATCAAAAGATGGCACATTATTGTCTCAGTGGCTCAGTAGGCAGCATTTCAGTCTCATAATTTGAAGGTTGTGAATCCTCTCATAGGGCTGTTGTTTTAAAAGCAGATGACTACAAAACACAAAGTGGGAGACATTTGGTGCATAGGTTGAAATGGGAATGTCAGCAGACATAAGTTTTGTGTTGGCCAGTTTCTCCGTGAAAGTTTATCTCATCTCAGCAACGTAGAATGTTGAAGACACAAACTACATACTGTAAAAAGCAATGTACCACTTATCTGCTGTAAAAATGAGACTTAGAGAGGGTACATGTGGGCCAGATTTCTACAGATGTTTCACCACGTCTCAGTTATGTAGAAAATTGGAGATACAAACTACAAAAGTGTTGTATCAGTTATGTGCTGTAAGTCTTAGTATCAGGAAACTCTACAACATTCGATCGGTATTGTCACATTGCTGGTTGTGCATCTGGGATAGTCTTAGAGCTGCTCTCAGTCCAGCATCTCTCCTGCTCATCTCTGTTTGTTTTACATGATGCAGCATGAATCTGACACCATACCTTACACTCATACATGCACACACATTTACCACTGACAAAACTAACTAACACATCATTGTATTACAACTTCTTATTGGAATAACATTTGTAGTCTTGTGTACCCTCAACTTGCACTGGTCCTCTTTTGTTAACAGTCAAGTCTGAAGCCAATAACAACCCCAAATTTAAAAATGTTGAAAGCAATCGAGTTGAAGTGCTAAGAATGTTTCATCAGTTGTTGAGTGAAGAGGAAAACAAGTGCTCTAACTGCCTTCCTGGTACAATATGCAGATGTTTGAAAAAAATCACATGGCTTACCAACTGCAATCGTGACAATTTGTCTCAATGACAATAGAATCCTTCTACAGCCTCGTTGGCGCAGTAGGCAGTGCGTCAGTCTCATAATCTGAAGGTCGTGAGTTCAATCCTCACACGGGGCAGGATTTTTAAAGGAACATGACAACAAAACACAAATGGAAGAGTCACATGATGTATAGGTTGAACTGAGCTAGCTGGTAGATTTGCATAAAAATGACAAACATACAAATAACTTAGAAGAGTCTAACAGAAGCTTCATATGGGCCACTTTCCTTACACTCGTTCATGCAAACAGATTCTTCAAAACTGATTACATTACTGGAACACAACTAATTGCCATGAATCTGACAGAAGTTCAAAGTACTGTATCGTAAGCAACTTGATAGCTTTCAATTTTTTGAAGACGTTTCATATCTCATCCAAGAGTTTTCTTCACTTCGAACAAACTGCAGGGGGCTGCAAACCCCTCCTAGAATTACCGTTGAATTTGACAGAATTACCATGGATGCTGTGAACCTTCATCAACAATCTGACAGAAGACTCATGTGTGCCGGACAACAACACACAATGGGGGTTACACGTGGTGCATATGTTGAATTGAGCCTATTCTAGAGCTGCTCTCGGTCCTGCATCTCTCCTGCTCGTCTCTGTTTGTTTTACAGGATGCAGCGTGAATCTCTGACACCATACCTTACACTCATTCATGCACACACATTCCCCACTGACAAAACTTACTACATCACCATATTACAACATTTTATAGAATATGGTTTGAGAATAGCTATTGTGACCAGTCATTTCAATCAAAATATGATTCTTTTTTTTTTGTAGTTAGGGCCTTGTTGGCGCAGTAGGCAGCGTGTCAGTCTCATAATCTGAAGGTCGTGAGTTCGATCCTCACACAGGGCAGGTGTTTTAGATGACAGAATAAAATGATTTAGCTCCTCGCCACACCTATATCAAGGAAAAGTTCAGCTGTCCCATTTACATCACACAGGACAGATGATTGAGATTGTACAATGGTTTCCCTGTTTCTCAACTTCCAAATATTTGCAACCAGCCACTCGTACTATGACTGATGCCTTTTCATTTGAGCCATTTTCTATATCTCTCAAGGCTGTTTCCTGTTCCAGTGGTTGCTGTGGCAACCCTTCCTGTGCTGTTATCATTGAACAGCAGTCTCCCTCCCCAACGATCACATACTACAGGCCAACAACCAGCCAGTCAGTCATCCATCCATCCATCCATCCATCCATGACTGGTTTCCAAGTTATTCTAAGAGAAAGAGATTTAACAAAACAAAGTAGCCGTCTCTCAGTCCCTAAGGAGATGGGCAAGATTGAAGAAGAAACATACAGGGAGATAAACAAGAGTGAGCAGAATTAAGATTAAGGTTAAAACAGCGAAGTAAATAGAGAGAGAGGCTATAGGGAAAGGCGGATCAATCAGAAGAGCGAGAGAGAGAAGGTCAGGCAAAGAGGGTGGGGTTTGAACTCATCATTCCTACAAGGCTGTTTTTGTGACTGTCAGCAGCTTCTTATCTTTTCCTTGAGGACAAACACACACACACACACACACACACACACACACACACAAAATGTCAACTCGCTTTGTTTTACAGATTAGGCTGTGTTTCTTTTCTCTTAAACATACATCCAGATGACACTATAGTAAGGTACCAGCATTGATGCATTTTCATTCTTTACCTGGTGTGTTTTTTAAACCGTAGTTAAACCACTCAGTCATGTTTCACATGCATTTTTCATTTCTATCATTTTTCTCTCTTTGACTATTCCTTTATTCTCTCATCCCCTCCGTCTCACGAAGCTTTCTTTGGATTTCTTATCAGGACAAATCACCACCCTGTTGTCACCGGGGAAACCAGGAAATTAAACCAATCAAAAGCAGAGGGTAACATGTGAGGAGCTTTATTTAAAAGCTGTTTCCGTATCTGTCTCCGGTCTACCCTTTATCTTGTTCGATTTTTTTATATCACATTTGTCATTTCCCACATTCCCCTTTCTCTGGTGGTGTTACTTTAAGTGCATATCTGGAAGTAGTGTTAAAGGGACTGTCGATTTTCAATCTAACCATCATGTATTAGTCATGGTGGTGGTCTCTAACATACATAATGCTTCCAAGCACTCACATAGCCACCCAAACCATTTTCATATCTCGTTCTTCTTTAGTTTATGGTTGTGGGCAAGGCTTGGCAATTTACTCCAGGGAGGTGAACTGCACTTAAGAGGAGCTTGTAATACAGCAGAGGCCATTTTTGAGGACTTTGAAAACCAACTTGTAATGGCACAGTCAGACATACACGGAATTAACAGTGGTGAAAATTTGCCTATTTGCCAATAAGAACCCCACATTTTTATAATGTAATAGCAATCAAGTCGACTTGTTGAGATTGTTTCACCAGTTGTTAAGCGAAGAGGTAAACAAGTGCTCTAACTGCCTAGCTGGTACAATATGTAGACATTTTAAAAAATCATAGGACTTGATAATTGCAGCTGTGAGAACTCATTTCGATGACAACAAAGGGCTTTTGAGTCTTGTTGGCACAGTAGGCAGGGCGTCAGTCTCATAATCTGAAGGTCATGAGTTCAATCCTCACATGGGGCAGTTGTTTTAAAGGTAGGTGTCAACAAAATACAATAGGGGAGCCATATGTTCAACTGAGACTGTTCAAGAGCTTCTCTCAGTCCAGCATCTCTCCTGCAATTTTTTTTGGATTTATTGTAGTCTTGTGTTCCCTCAACTTCCACTGGCCCACTTTTGTCAACAGTCAAGTCTGAAGCCAATAAGAACAGCAAGTTTCAAGAAGGTATGAAATAATAAAGTTGACGTGTTACGGTTGTTTTGTAAAAAAGTTGGCAATGAGCTGTCAATGTGAGTGGATTGGCTCATCTTGAATATGTACAAGTGCTCTAACTGCCTTCTAGGTACAATATGCAGATGTTTGAAAAAAATCACGACTTAACAACTGCAATCGTAACAACTTATTTCCATGACGATACAGGCATTCCAGGCCTCGTTGGCGCAGCAGGCAGCGCGTCAGTCTCATAATCTGAAGGTCGTGAGTTCAATCCTCACACGGGGCAGTTGTTTTAAAAGCAGGTGACAACGAAACATAACAGGTCACTCATCGTGGTGCAGAGGTTGAACTGAGCCCACATTTCTCCTGCTTGTCTCTGTCGGTTTTACACCATACCTCGCACTCATTCACCACTGACGAAGCTCACTACATCACTATATTACAACAACTTTGTTGTAATTATCATAGTCTTGTGTTCCCTCCACTAGCACTGGCCCACTTTTGTCAACAGTCAAGTCTGAAGCCAATAAGAACAGCACGTTTAAAGAAGGTATGAAATAATAAAGTTGACGTGTTACGGTTGTTTTGTAAAAAAAAGCTGGCAATGAGCTGTCAATGTGAGTGGATTGGCTCATCTTGAATATGTACAAGTGCTCTAACTGCCTTCCTGGTACAATATGCAGATGTTTGAAAAAAATCACGACTTGACAACTGCAATCGTGACAACTTGTCTCAATGACAATAAAAGC
>CAEMYA010000018.1:5350841-5367782 GCA_903131615.1 Diplodus sargus | reverse complement strand
CAAGAATTTTACTTATTAGTATGTAATGCTGCTTTTTAGATCCAAACACTTGAGATCAGACTGTGAAATGAACTGAGGATTATTCAAAATTCTTTTTATTCTTAATTTTAGCACAAAGGCCATGAAACAAGAAAAGATGTCTAACTTAAGTGAAACATGACTTAATCACAGCATGAAGTGGATGTGATTGACAGATTTTCTGTTTTAAGAGATTTTTTTTTTTTTTGCTTTTCAAGTTACAGAACGTGTAAAGTGTGGAGAGTGAAGGTTTCCTATCCGATCATCAAGCGAGCAGCTCGGATGAAGTGTAACGACAAAACAACCAACGGCCTTCAAACCGGTAGGTTTCAGATCAACAGGCCTTTTTTACCCACCAAACATCTCACTGAGTTGTCCTCGAAGGAAAAAGCGCAGGTGTTGCTCATAACGCTAACGATGTCTGCGCTCCAGTGAACAATGCAGGTGAGTCAGCGTGGACAATGGGCCCTTTTCACAGCGGACATTTTGACACGTCAAAGCAGGAAAGGCAGCGCTGTGACCAGCAGCGTTAACAAGTGCGCCATTGTGTTCACTGTCACAAACCAGGGCCGAAAATGGAATACAGCCGTCATCAATGTTATAAATTCCCTGTATGCTTCTCCTCAAAATGTCTGCCGCGCTCCATATGAGGAATGTGCCCATCGTTAATGTGGTTTATCACAGTTGTGTGTTTTTCCTGCTCTGATGAATAAACACGTCTACCATGGAGAATCTTAAGATCACGGGACCGCCTAAAAGTGATTCACATGGCTGGGACGCACATGTTGTTGCCAGGGTTTATGACTCATGAAGCTATTAAAGTTTATCGCCTAATGTTGCTAGAACAGTACATAAAACGTACATTTCTTGGTGGGACAACAAGTGTGTCCCAGCCGTGTTCATCACTAACCCTGACCCTGTCCCCACCAAACAGTGTTCATTTTCATCTGTACTGAAGAATATTTTTTTAGTGGTGTGCCTGTGTTGGTGAATTGGTGAATATGTTGTTTTTAAAAGGGTAAGTTCATCCAAAAATGATAATGTTGTCATTATCTAATAACCACCAAGTCGATCATCAGGTGAAGTTTTGCAGCTCCACAGAAAACATTTCTGGAGCTTCACAGCAAAACAACTGATGTAAATGGGGGCATAAATATAAAAGGGCTCCATACAGCTTTTCCCGGTGCAATCCAAGTCTGTAGACAGTGTTTTGAAAAGATAAAATTTAGGACCTCTGTGTGCTGGAGCTTGTGCGCTCACAGGACAGCTCAGCAGCTACAGTGAAGATTTCAGCTTTTAAAAGGGAGTTAATAAAGTATTGTCAGATCAGTTTGGGATCACTGGGCTCCCAGGGACTTGGATTATGCCGGATAAGCTGTATGGAACCATGTTTTTTCAGTTGGTTTTTTTTGTGTTTTCTTGTGTTGTTGAATGCTGCAGCTGTTTTGCTGTGAAGCTCCAGAAATGCTGTGTGGTTTACGAATTTATCGGCATGGAGGTGAGCAGATGATGACTATATTTGAATTTTTTGGTGAACTCATCCTTTAATTCTCTTGCGTTTTGTCCATTTGCACGTGTTTCTGGAAGCTGTAGAGCACTTAGCTCTCGGGGCAGAGTGTGTTGACATCTGACTGAGGTGCGGCACGATGGCGGGGAAGTGTGTCGCTTTCGATTCAAGGAGAGAACCACGAAAATGACGAGCGCAATTCATCCCAAGATATTTTCATTGTCAAATCTGTGACACCGCTTCTTGTCGCCTCCTCATCTTCCCTCCCTTTGATCGGACAGTTCCACTTTGCGGCAAACCGTTTTGCGTCATCCTAAATTTCAAACGGTACCGTAACCAACCAGTGAAAAGCAGCGACGGGGAAAGGCAGGATACCGGCTCGTGTGGGAAGGAGTGTTAAAAGCATTTTGGAGCCATTAACACCATTTTCTCTCCCTTCACAGCCTTTTGAAAGCAATGCAGTCTGACACTGTGTCTGCTGCGGCGCCGTGTGCGCCGGCTGTGTATCTGTCTCTAATAGAAAGAGTGAAATCATGTTGGATGGAGATGAGTCAACCTCACACTCCTCCCTTGAAGAAGTTTTTCCACCTCCTCCTCCTCCTCTCCATCTTCCTCACTTTTCTGAAGCAGATGTGAACATGCTCCTCATTTTTTTCTTGCATCCACTAGACGATCACTCAGTCTGTGATTTTATCTTTCTTAAGAATTATATTTAATGCCCCTGCTTTTTTGTCCATCGTTTCTTTTCTGTGGCTCATCCTCATCGCTGTCCTCTTTGAAACACTTCTACAAGCACTCATTTGATTTCTTTCACTCAGTATGTCCTTTTTTTTCTGTAAACATCTGTAATGTCTTCTTTTCCCTTTGTGCTTTTCATGCAATATAACATGAGACCGAAATCTTCGCTTGTCCTCTTGATGTGGACATTGTAAACGTATTTGTCTTACATTTCCTTACGACCATTTTTCCTTCTAACAAATCTCTGGGTGCTATGTCTTGCCTGTTTCATGTTTTTACTTGTTACTATGAGTGATACACCTAACCCGTTTTCCTCTTCACACGTCTTTCTTTTTCTTCACTGCAGATTTGTTCAGTCCTGCCAACAGAAAAGTCCCCCGCCTCTTATCTTCCTCTCTCCTCACACTCCTGTTGTCCCATATTTTCCTCTTCCTTCTTTTCCTAAGCCTCCTCCTCTGCCTTTCTTGTCTGACTATATTTCTCGATCTGTGTCCCGTTTCTTTACGAACAATGTGAAAAAGTGATCATCAGAATTTCCCAGAGCCTAGGTGCCCCTTTAACGACAAAGAAAAAGCAGCAAATCTTTACATTTAAGAAGCTGAAACCAGCAAATGTTTGACGTGTTTGCTTGAAAAATGACTGAAACAATGAATTATCAAAATGTTGGGTAATCGACTGTCTTTCGTACGACTAATCTCCTGATCAGTTAATCCCAACAGCTCTATGGGAGGGGTGATTCATAAGTTCATAGAAGGACCGCGTTTTAGAAAACCTAGCACACTTAGTTTTAGACACAGTCCCCTCCTCCATTAACACACTTAATTGCAGCAGCCGTGCAAGTAAGTGTATCTATTGCAAAAGTCATCAGCTCGGACCCCCAGAAAGTGTACACAGTATTATACCCTTATCTCAACTTTCCTTTACAGTATAGTAACATTCCTGCAACTTAGTTTCATGGCATGATAACTTTACAGTAGGTTTAGTACATTTTCCTTTCCTATTTCTCTCCACAGTATATTTAAGTTATTCATGCTGCTAGAAAATGTGTCGGACATATTTTCTCCCTTCTGCAGCTGTTGTTGTGAACAACAGAATACAGCAAATACTCAGTGCGTCACTGTTACAATAAATGAAACATCATAAACAATACACAGAATGCAATGCATACTGTAGTGACCTGTGAAATAAATACATTGTATTTTACGGGGCATTTGCAGTAACTATGACAGAATGAAATGACAGCAAAGTCTAACAGTGTGAACCGTCAAGATGGCGACCACTGAGCTCCTTCAACTAGGGGAAGAAAAGTAGTTATAGGGTGTCACATCAGGTGAATAAGGGCAGTGGTTTGAGGAGCTCAAATCCGCATTCCTGGACCGCAGCCATAGCCACTGCGGACTTGTGAGCTGGAGTTTTGTCTCCGTCAGTGCTGACATGGAATCACCTGAAACAGAAATACCTCTTAAGTTATTAACTTCAAACTTTTCTGCATGATCACCCAAAGAGCTGAATGTGCGTGCGCCGAAAGGGAGCTGCTCGTCTTCTTCTCAGCCCTCACAGATTACCCAAGTTACTAATACATCGATTGAGCGCGTGCGGCACGCAAAGTATTTTAAATGCTTATTAAAAACTTGAAGGGAGTGCTGAGGACGCCGCGACCTTATCCAACCCTGCACTCACCACCTGTCTCCACTCGCGTCTCTGCGCACGCTCCTCGTTTGTTCAGCTGTTTTGTAAGACTGCGTCTGTCTGCCTGCTTGGCTGGGCTCATCTGTACTAATGAAGCATGCTAGTGACAGAAACGCTCAGCTAATCCTGCCCCGACCACAGCGCTTAGCAGAATTACACACACACAAATGAACAGGCAGACTATCCGGCAGGCTGATAAACATATTGTAGACACACTCTGTTGCGTGGACACTCGGAGTTACACGAGCGCCGGTCTGATTTTGGAGAGAGTGTGCGCGTCCGTTTGGGAACATTCTGGGAGGTAATCTGTTGCGTGCGCTGGCACATCCAACTCGGACGGCAAAAAATAAGTGAACACAATCACAAGCACGTTCCATCTTTTTTGAGACGTATTTCGAACATTCAAACGCACGCGAAACTATTTCAAAATAAAAGAGGTTTTCGAGGCATGCAGAGGAGGCCAGAGCATTGTTGTGTTCCTCTAGACTGGAGGATTGAGTCGCTCTGAGACGAGTCTATATAACGCTCTGCTGATGCAACGCTGATGATATATGCGAAAGTCAGAGATAACAGCCTCTCTCATACACAAATACATTGGAGCGTACACACGGAGAAAGGCAGATGTGAGAACGCTCACAAACACCCACATATTAATAATTGTCTATATAAACAAACGCTTGTACGCGCAAGACCGATCCACTGCCTGCCTGTTGCGTTAATGATGAGTTTTGGGACATACACACACCCAAAGGCACGAGTAAGTGTTGAGAATCTCGGCTTATGCGTTGTGACATAATTCAGTTGGGAGCTGGTCCACTGCAGGTAAAGTGAAAGAATAAGAAATGAAGGAAGGGCGTGCTGAAAAGATCTGACGCATGTCATACAATACATTATTCCCTCAGGAATGTCCTCTCTCGCAGTTTTAAAGAATGCAAGATCAAAAGTTCCTGGGTCTGGCTGTTTATCCCGATTCGCACCGAAAGTTAATTGGGTCTGTTCTGAGCTGGGACCCATCCTCCATCCATGTTTTGTGGAAATCCCCTCTGTAGTTTTTGTGTATTACCGCTTAAAAATTAACGGAAAATCCCGTCTTCAGCAGACTCCTCGGCCTATTTTTGTGCTTTGCTTATAGATCCAGATGTGCACAGAGCATTTAAAAACATTTGAGATTTGGTGCCCCCCACAGTCTCTGAGTGGAACACCACTGTCATAAATACAAATTCCAGGTGTGTAATGCAGGTGCTTACTACAAACAAAACTCATCACAACAATGTAATGCGTTAAGAACTTGTATGTTGAAGGAAACATGTATGTAATGCTGTGATCCTACCCTCTCACTGAAGTTACATAGCGCAGAAACAAGTGATGGTGATGGTGATGATGATGTTGCTTTAAGGGCAGATGGAAACATAAAAAGGAACACATCTATCTACGTAATCGAACAACTTGCCTCCCTCCAAGAGTGATGTGCTCTATATTGCAAGACACTCCGACCATTTGGTGAAAGAGAGGGCAGTTCATGGCAGATCACCTCCTCTTGAGCGGAAAACTGATGTGGGAGGTGCAGAATCATCACGCCCTACCAAAAAATTCAGCTTGTGAGAGCAGCTCATGCTAAAATAGGTTGAGAAAATGACACATTTGGTGTCACTCTGGTCGCCTGATGTAAGAAATGGTTCAACAATATTAGACAAACCAGCTGGAGATTGTAAAGACAATTTTCGGTCACAGAAGGGGGGCGTCCGCCAACCACCACCTGGATATTTAGAGAGAAACTCTCTCTCATGCTGCATGGAGTAAAATGCCGGATTTGATTTTTGTTTTTCGTAAGAATTTTCGTGATTCAAATTGGCCGGTGTCAGACCACAAGCCGTCTGAATCGGCAGGCGCTCACTGCTTGATTGTTACTGACACTTCCCCGACTGTGTCTCCTCTCCCACATAAGTGCAGCCAAGGTCATGATGAGTCATCAAAAACAAAATGGATACAGGTGAGGATATAAAACTGATGAAAATGCTGGTTTTTTTCTCTCAGGTGCACATTCCCCACAGCGACGCTCGCACTGTCATGAACATAGATCCTCTATAAACTCGCCAATTTCTCACAAAGCCTTTCACTTTGACCACAAATCAAGGAAATGATTGAGTTGCCCGTTTTTCATGAGACCCACTGGAAATGGGCCCCTCTCTGCCTCAGAAAAGATCAAATAAACTGCGGCATTCAGGGAGGATCTTCACCTTCATCTCTGTATTTTACACCTTAAAGCCTCTAGTGCTGCAGAGGCCGGTTATAACCAAATCTAAGAGATGAGACGCCCTGCTGTCAGATCCGACACTCCGCTGTCTTGTAAAAGGAAATTCTGCAGAGATTAATTTACCTAAAAAATCCTGCATATTTATCAGCTTTAAATCTGACAGTGTGAATGATTTACTGCTTTTTTTTAACACCCCAGAGTCCACTGAGGTGAGATTGAATGCTGCTCTGTAATAGCGAAGTGAACGCGGCACATCTGCTCACGCACGCACACAGATTGGATCACATTACATGCGACGGACGGCGAGCCACAAAACATGACAAAAAAACCTTTATGCTGTCTGAGCATTTGTATCATCCTCAATATAGAGTGTGTGCACGCGCGCATGTGTGTGGGGGTGAGGCACGGTTTGTCTAAGGGCCGGTAGACAGGGCCATGGTCATAAATCCGCCCAGCCGTAACCACAGTGATTTGCAGGTTCAGAGAAACCATAAACATCGGCGCTGAGCGGCCCGCTGCCCTCAGAGGAGGCTGAATTAAGTGGTGAGTGTGTGAGTGTGTGGTTGTGTGTGTGTGTGTGTATGAGTTTGCTCAAGGGCATCCCTCGCTGGAGATGAGAGTCGTGTTTGGTGATTGGCCGAGGGTCTGAGAGGTCATTAATCTACGCTGCTCCATTGGCTGTGACGGCGGAGGGGAGGGGTTAGTGCAGCTGGTCAGTTAGCTGCTGTCAGCTTTCTAATCTGGAACATTCTTCAATATTAGATGGAGTGCGCAGAGGATCGTTGAGGCCAAACTGGAGTCACTAAAACACTCGATTCCTCTGTCCTGTCTCTTTAGCTCCGCACAGTTTTTTTTATTAGGTAGCACAGCCTCCTGATTATTTATTTATTTACAGAGGTCCAGGTTTGTGGGGAGCACATTCAAGATTTCAGCAAAGGCTCTGCAGGCGTCTTTACAGAAAAACTTCCCAGCTGCCTTTCCTGTCTTACTTGTAAAGTTTTGAAGTTGCAATAATGAGAAAAATGTTCCTTAAAGGAGCAGTTCCTAAACCTCGACTGTGTCCTATCCCATGTTAGATGTCGACAGGCTAACATCACTGTTTAGCTTCTCCAACAGTTGCAGTTGGAGCAGTACCTTTAGAAGTACCTTTCAATCATAATCTTTCGGTGTCAACAATGAAGCTGGCAGTTATTCAAAGTTAAGGACAGCAATCATTCGGATACTTAACTTGGGTTCTGTAATTCTGTATCCTAAGATAAGATAAGATTTTTCCCTAAACGCAGAAAAAGCAGTATGAAACTCATTGAAAATCCAAAATGTCTCCCTCAACTGAGATAAGATTTCAGACTGAAAACATTTCTGTAATGAGGCGCCTGATGCACTTTAAAACACATTGAATTCAGACAATCGATTAGAAAAAACATAGCATTATTAACAAGATATATTTGGGATGCAGAATCAGAAGTAAAATGTAAAATACTGTGTAAATACACAAAATAGATAATGTAGATAACAAGGATGGAAATAAAACAAAACCAGCGTATGGGACCAAAAACACATACTCACAGTGTGAGTCTGTATGAAATGAGGGAGAGTGGGGCTGTTGGCAGGATCTAATATTTGTTCCACTTTAATTATATTTTTTATCTTCCTTCTCCCTCTTCTCATCTCCTCTTAATCATTTTTATTTTCACCCCTCCTCCACCCCCTTTCCCCAGCCCCCTTCCTCTTTTATAGGAGGATGGATGGACAGTCCAATCTCCTGCGAGATTGTTTTCCGTTGCAGCAGGATCCTACAGTAGCTATAGGGGTGTCTGTTTACAACGTTTTTGTTGCAATGGAAGAATGTAATTCAACTCGTATTACAGCCAACAGCTGCTGGACAGTGACTCAGTCAATAAGAAAGCATGTTGGAGAACAGAGTGCAAGAGTTTCCTGTCTGGTTGGGCCTCAGAATTGGGCCTCTAAACCTGCCCACTGTAACAGTGTAACACATACTGTATCGGCAGACAGACACCGTTTGTGGCCCCAAAGTTGAAATCTGATTGATTTGGACTGAAGGCCTCACGTGAAATCAATCCAGAGAACAGCTTTTGGATGGTGTGTGTGTGTCCGGCGATGGTGACATCGATCCAGCATGGGGGAAAAACACTGCTCGCTGAAGCTCCAATAGCTGGGAAAAGAGTGTGCGTCGCCCTTCGAATGGATTTCTGAACAGAGCAAGATTATAGAAAGAGCAAGTGAGTACAGAGAAACAGCTCGTCTCAAAAGACATTCAGACGATGTGCCTGTAAAACTCCTCAGCGAGACTTTTGGAAATAAAACGTTATGGGCTCAATACTCTGTTCCACTTTCAAACTCAAAAACAGGACAGTTCGGCTCTTGTAGAACATTTCAAACACACATTAATATGGATAAATGTGGCTCGAGGTTGCTTTTACCACCATGTCGACCTCTTCTATTTTGAAAGGCCTCTGCTCAAAAGATCAGAGCTGGATGTGATTCCTACATCCATCTGTGTTTGTCCTGTTGGAACGAGTGGGTACAGAATGGTACCCTGGTGCTGAGCGATCTCCGCAGCCATCTGTTGAGCATCTGTACCGAATGAAAATGCTTTTGCAAGGACAGCATTTCTGGCTGTACTGACAGCTACAAAACTGCTGAAGCTAACTTTAAAAGGATGCTGGGCGAAGTGAAGAAACCTCTCACCAAATATTTTCAAGCTGCTGCACAAGGCGCCAACGGAGCCGAGGTTTTATTCTCCGTCGTTAGAGTTGTTGATCTCTTGTTTGCGCTATTCGGAAAACTGGTTTTTTTTGTCAGAGGAAAAACTGGCGAACATCCTCTACAAAACTTGATGATGAGGAATAAATCACAACAGATCGTTTGAAAGAGTTTTGAAGGGGGGGGGTCACTGGATACATTCCAAACTCGCCGATAAGCTAAAAAGCCAAACCCCGAGCACGGAAAGTGCTTAAAGAACATAAAACTTGTCCTCTAGGGCTGCCAATGAAAGGTCCCAGTGTATTAACAGAATACAAAATCCATTTCTGTCCTCCCTGTTTTATTTGGGCGACCTTTTCACCTCTTGGACACGATTCTCTCACAGTAAACTGAAGAGTCCCGAACCGCAGCCAAGCTGAGTCATCACGAGCTGCGTTGTTGTTTGCACAGAGCAAAATAGTAGCATGCAAGAGGCTGTTCAATAGATTTATTATAAAAAAAGGCAGTAATTAATATTAATGTTCAGTGTGTCAAAATGTACCTTTTGTGTGAATTTAACTGATTGTGTGTATCAAACTAAATGCATATCTTTGCATGTTAACCCTGATGAACTATATATATTCAGTTAATCCATGCACAAGCTATTAGTACCTTTCAGAAAAGGTGGATTTTCTTTTTCAAATATCCCGACAGCGGTAAGTAGCGAAACCTCACTTTCTTTCAGTCATGAGTCTGGCACAGATTCTTGTCATACAATATTATGATAATGTGACATTAATGTACAACACATTACACATACTGCCATTGTTGGTCTCTTATCATGAAGTGTACAGTTTCATTTTAGCTACAATGTTGATTATGTGTATTATATATTATGTGTTCTTGTGCGTTTAAAAGATCTTGAAAGTTAAAGAAAAGAAAGTCCACACCTATAGAAGCTCCTCTCTCCCACAGAAAACACTGCTCCTGAAACACATCGTCAGTGGTCTCTGTGACTTTGTGACATCACACTATGTCACCGTGTTGAATATTTGCATAATGTGTGCCTAGTGGTTAGTTTGGCACGTAAGAATTGATCTAGCACAGCCGCTCTGTCGCTGTTTGCTGTGCTTGGTCATGCATGTGTGAGCTGACCAATCAGAGGAGACTGGGTATTCAGAAGGATAGAGGAGGAGCCAAAACAGAGCGTTTCAGACAGAGGGGGAATACAGAGCTGCTGCACTGGACGGTTTGAGAAAGCCGATTTGTTTTATGAGCAGTAAAGCATGTAAAGCTATTCTAGAAGAAACATAAAATAGAATTGGAACCTAAAAATTAGCATGTGAATATGTCTCCTTTAAAAGAGGTAAAAGGTATTTGTGGTCCCAACCATTTGAAGCAGTCAGTGGTCTGACTTTTTGAGAAACAGCACAAAGTCCTGAAGGAATCCTGTCTAACATCTAGCAATAATACAATAATCCGTTTAGTCTGCAGGGAGATCATGGATTACAGTAGGAAAGAGAGGGAGACAGCGAGACGGGGACGCAAGAAGAGATCGTTTGAGAAGCAAAGACACACGCCAGAAAGATAAGCAAGAAGTTACAGAGAGAGCAGGAGAGGAGGAGAGGACGGTGTGAGAGAACACATAAAATCGCTGAGAGGAGACAAGAGTTAGAGACCAGTAGAAGAAAACAACAGAGGAGTGTCGAGGAGGAGAGAAGCGGAGAGAGACGAGGCGAAGAGAGGAAAAAAGAGCATGAAATTTCCCTGAAGTGTTGGTGTCTCCGGAGAGGATCACAGATCAGAGAGACGAGTGACCTTGTGGTCATCTGTCAGCCCCTCTGACTCCGCTGGAGGCAGGATATCTCTCCAGGGAAAGAACACATTCACACACACACACACACACACACACACACACACACACACACACACACACACACACACACACACANNNCACACTCTTGGGCACCATTGTACAATATACTGAGGAGAACATATGCGTGTTCCAATGTTCCCACTCACAATTATAAACAAGGGAAAGGCATGAAACAACCTGACACACAACTAAACAAAGGCTTTCAAGTGTTGTCATATTAAATCCTACAGTCTTTCACTGTACAACATGATTTTCAACTCCATGCATGTGAAATCGCATCAAATCACGGATGGAATAACTGGAACATGTACTTTGCACAAGTGGAACGCGTACTTTGCATATGGGTAATGGGGATACGGAACATACTGATGGTATAATATGTGAAGCCCGTGTCAATTGCTTTGTGAAACACACGGGAGGACACATGTAAATACTGCTGTTAAACATACATAAATGACGGTTGAAATCTTTAGGACTACATATGAAAATCCAGGGGGGTTACGCATGACACCTATGTAAATACGCTTGATAAACCCTTGTGAATTCCCATGTGAAACCTATGGGATTTCATATGAAACCCTCAGTATGTAAATACCCATGTTAAACCTCCTTAGATTCCCATGTGAAACCTATGGGATTACATGTAAAACCTATGGGATTACATATAAAACCCTGTTAAACATGTTAATTCCCATGTGAAGCCTGTGTTTTATAGTTTTCTTTGACCACAATTTGCACTTTGACTCACACATAAACAAACTTGTACAATCCTGCTTTTTCCAACTCCGGAACATCTCAAAAATCAAAGCGATGCTATCAACCAGAGATCTTGAACTATTAATCCACACCCTGATTTTCTCTCACCTTGACGACTGCATTGCTCTCTTCACCTGTCTCGAACGTGCAGCCCTGTCTCGCCTGCAACTCGTACAAAACGCTGCAGCCAGACTACTAACCAAAACCAATCGCAGATCCCACATCACACCAAGTCTTGCATCACTTCATTGGCTCCCAGTAAAGTGCAGAATAGACTTCAAGACACTACTCTTCACATACACGGCCCTTCATGGTCTTGCCCCTCCCTACATTTCTGAACTCTTATCAACCCTTACTCCACCTCTAGACCACTCAGATCTTCTGACCTAGGCCTCGTATTTATACCCCTCTCACTGCGCTTTTGCCGTCAGGGCCCCATCTCCCTGGAACAGTCTACCCTCTTTCGTTAGATCAGCTGAATCACTAAATGCTTTCAAAAAACTTCTCAAAACCCATCTCTATCGCATTCCCTGTAATAGAACTGTAATTATTCTCTGCATATATGTATGTTTATTTTACTCTATCGTATTTATTTTATTTTGTTTATTTTTATGTTTATTTTTATTTATGTTTCATGTTTACTGTACCCGGTATAGCACTTTTTCAAAACTTCATTTTGAAAAAGTGCTATGTAAATAAAAACGTACTTACTTAGGGCTCTGTATGGACATCTCAGCTCACCGATATCTGGAGTGCTCGTTCGATGGGTACTAATGATGCTCTGGATCGTCCACACCCCATATCAATTGCCAATGCTGCATAACAAAAAAAAAAAAAATCCTGGTTCATGGTCCACTCTCTGGGAGTTTTACCCAGCTTTTGGCTACATCTCAGAGCTGCAAAGTGCACGTGATGTCATAGGCAAAATGTACAACACTGGAAAGCCTTTCCTCTGCTGTAATGACGCTGTATTTATTCTTAGAGCATGAGGTCAGTGTTCTCACACGAAAATATACGCTCGCTCATTTGGGCCTTTCATCTTTTTCAATGTGGGTGAAAATGCCGCGCAATTATTTTAATGTTCATTGGGGATCATATATTGTTACTAGCAGGTGCAGGACGTTTTAATGCTGCTGACAGCCTGCTACAGAGCCTTATTAAAATCTACCTTCTCCTCGCGGATGACGGGGCTGCATTAAAGCAGAGGTCCATTACAGGATGGAGGCATCACAGATCTCATGTTGGATGGTGCTGCAACGCGTCCCTACAGAGATGCTATCACACATTATATTACATCACACTGATGATCGTGATTATTGAGGCAGTTTACAGCCGGGATATAAAGAATGGGGGAAAAAAATGCAGGATGTCAGAAAACAGGCTGCAACATTCTGCATGTCGTCTTTCATGACTCAACCCCACACACACACGTAGACAATGCAAGGGTTAACTTATTATAGGGACAAACAAATGTGCAGCAAATATGCAGGCTGAGCAAATATGCGTTACTTCCAAAGAGTGTGTGTGTGTGTGTGTGTGTGTGTCCTTGTGTTCTGAAAGCTTTTCTCCTAATAAGCAGTTTTATAGGATAAGGATGCCAATTCTTTATACTTTCTTTGCTGTCATTAAATCTCGTAAAAAAAATACAAAAAAAACAAAACCAGCAGTTTGTTTGTCGCTCGCCAGCCTGTCTCTGGCTCTGTGCCCCGAGCCCATTTGTTCCTGCTGAATGTGTCATCCTTTAAGAACTGGTCGAAAAACACATAGTTTTATTTTTAATAACAGACAAATTATTGCAAACTCTGACAGGAGGAAATGGTCCATTTGTTTTCGGCTACTTTCAGTCTCGGATTTGTTGCTGTAGCGAGAATATCAAAGGAGGACTATGTGGGATTGAATCAAAATAAACTACATTTTCATCGCAGCAAAGGTCACTTTTGCCTGAAGCGCTGTCACCCAGTTCACTTGTGTGGCTGATGTGTTTTCATTTTCTACAACAACAGAACTCTGTGTCAAAGAGAAGGAAGATATGTCAGACTAAAAAAAGATTTTGATCTCTATGACTCAGGGATCAGGGATTATCAAAACCAGTGTTAGGCAAGTTACTGAAAAAGAGTAATGTGTCACAGTTACCAGTTACTTCTTTTAAAAGTAATTGGATTACTTTGACAATTATTGTATATCAAAAGTAATTATTTACTAGGGTAAGTAACTTTTAAAATACTTTTATGTCTGCTTTTTAAATGTAAATATGAACAGCACCGAACAGTCAAACACAAGAAGCATAATTTTCAGACCTATTTATTGTCAACAACAGGGCAACAGGCCTTCAAATCAAGCAGTAGTAGAAAAGTCCCTTTAATACCTGAAGGGACTAGCTTTGTGGAAGCGTGTTGCTTCAACAGGTGCTTCGTAAGATTTGAACTGCTACTCTTTGATGTGGATATGTACTTTACACCTGCACATAATTGACAACTCACCACTACATTTTTGTCTTTAATTTGACGATCGAAAAGTAATGTCCATACTTCCAGGAGAGAAAGCTCATTCTATCCGCACTGTCGGCCATGCTGTGGTTTAATGCTGATTGATTGATTGATTCGATTGGTGTATCATTGCGTCACCATAAGGTCCTGCGACGTTAGATCAGAAGCAGCTAAAGTAGGCCTGTCTGTTGTTCTAAGAGTGGCGTAGCCTCTTTCAGGAATAGGGCGGTGCGTGAGGTGTGAGGACGGAAAGCGAAGGAGGTAACAGCAGTAGACCAAGCAATTAATGCACAGTATAGGCTGCAGTTTCGCTGTGGAATAAAGGCAACGGCTCCTCAAGATACAGCAAAGCTCCCTGGTATTATTTCCCAACCAACATAACACATTAGGGGGTTCACCCCGAAGGTAAACACAAACTGAGCCGAGCGGGATGGTGTAACACTGACTTCTTGTCTGCAAGCATTCAAGACAGTAACGCGAGTAACGAACTCGTTTAAATTTCAGTAATTGTAATTGCTTTACCTGATAAGAAAAAAAAAATTTTTCATGACATGCTCGTTATGCATTACTTTGCAGCGCGTTACTACCAACACTGATCAAAACCAGCAGGAGGACATCACACACCTCTTTCAGCCTGACCTGACATGGGCCTGGTGGTCGCGCAACGTCATGGGTGCTCTGTCTCCTTCTCCCAGGAGCATTTTTAGTTATTTTACTATTTTTACTCCCTCCCCGCACTAGGCAAACTACACAATAGGCCTATATACACACACATACAGAAATACATATAACAACAATATTTAAACCATACTTAACTCGCCCGCTTGGTGAGACCCTCCCAAATGAGAATACGAGCCCTGCGCAGGAACCAACAACATTTTACTACTCTTGTCTTACACAGGGACACACCACATGTTGGCCCAGTTAGCATGCTGGGTAGAAAAAAGTGTCAGGACAGACTAAATGAACAAATCTGACTCCTGTTCTGAGATGGAGAGATTGCATATCTACATGACAGGGAAACAAATGAAACGGTCTTGTTCCTTTCTGAGCTGAGTCTGAGCTTGAGATGCCCTCCAACTCCTCGGGGGAACGGCTTCGCTGGACGGCATGGACAGAGTTTGGCCGGGTCAGTGTCACGCACGGCAGCAGAAGGAAAAAAAAAAAAAAGGAGCAGTGGTGGCTACTGTACTCTTCTACAATCCCGGCCCTGACTTTCTACAGGAGGGAGCAACCCCCTGCTCTGTCTTCATCGCCGGCAGTCCTAAATGGCTGCGAACGACACCCTCGCTCCCAAAAGAGTGCCGAGCCACAGCAGGCACCAGGTTTTGAGAAAAGGAGAATGTAAAGAATATTCCTGGTTCCATTTTATTGATTTTGATCATTTGTTTTCAAACTGTCAATAACATTGTTACAGGAGAGCAATGCAGACCGGTGGACTGCCTTTTTAGGACCTGGTGCCAACATGTATATCAGCAAATATGCTGAGCAAACATATATCCGGTGGCTCTGGTCCTTGTCTCAATCAAACCTGCTGGAAACCAAACTCTGTTTGTCCTCTGCAACACTCTTGCCATCCCGCAAGTAGTGCACCCCACATGTCTCTCCACGCTTCCTCCACTCCGCTCCGCTGCAGTGTATTTTCAGCACTTTTCCATCCCCCTCTTCCTGAGCATCCTGTGGACAGCGTTAGCTTTTCCTCTCACTTCCCATCCCCTGAAAACCCCTTGCTGAGATGGGACATACTGTGACAACTTTTGTAGTCCAGGGTGTTTATTACGGGAAACGGCACAGAGTAAATGTGGGATTCACACAGCGTCCACGGTGAAGCTGATGGTAGCAGTGGGAGAGATCGGAGGTGTCTTCACCGGGTGCCCCAGAGACCTGGACTGGAGTCTTAAAACAGTCACAAAACCTTCTCCTAAATCCTGGCACAACACATTTGGTGTTCAGTGAAAAATAAAAGAATAAAATGTTCTTACTTGGAATCACCTCATGTCTGTTTTTGGAGTACATTTTTATGCTCATTTCTTACTTATACACAGTGTTACCATGCTGACAGCGATGATTGCTGTATGTCGGTCTTACAATGCAGATGGCTGAGGTTTCTGCAGTTCTCTACACTGAAATGTGGCCAAAGTCTGATGTCGCAGTGATTAACATTTTAAATCCAGACACCCAAATGAGAATACGAGCCCTGCGCAGGAACCAACAACATTTTACCACTCTTGTCTTACACGGGGACCCACCACATGTTGGCCCAGTTAGCATGCTGGGTAGAAAAAAGTGTCAGGACAGACTAAATGAACAAATCTGACTCCCGTTCTGAGATGGAGAGATTGCATATCTCCATGACAGGGAAACAAATGAAACGGTCTTGTTCCTTTCTGTTTACATCCTCGTGTTTCTTAGTATTTATTTGGACTGAACGCTGCAAATATGCGTGTTAGAGATTGAAAATGTTTATGTCTCACATAGGCGAGCTTTATGGAAGCATTGTATCTTAGCTGAGGGAAAGCCCCAAACACTGAGACTGTTGGACGTCACGGAAGAATGAATGCAGGAAGTTGTAGAAGAATTGAAGGAGGGTCACACAAATTAAAACAGAGTGGCGAGCGGGGGATTGGAGAGAAGACATAACACAAGCGTTGTGACTCTCAGGAGTCAGCCCAGGCATTCAAATGACACCCCTTATAATGCGTGGGGCTCCACTTCTATGTAGAACATACGGCTGTTTCGATTGTAACACTATGTTAAGGACAATCAGAGTTCCTGTCAGTTGTAGGAATGCAATGTAATGTGCTGCATTTAAATCATTGTTCTGCAGTGACTCACATTGTGTGGGCTTGTGATCAAAAACCCAAACAAACGCCGCACTAAAAGCAGCCACTGAATGCCACCGAGCCAGATTTTT
>CAEMYA010000018.1:5336399-5348827 GCA_903131615.1 Diplodus sargus | reverse complement strand
CCCCCACTCTCACACTCACACTCACTCTCACTCTCACCTACACACACACAGTCTCTCTCTCTCTCCGTGCCTCCATCCCTCTGTCTCTCTTCCCCTCTCTGACCCAGAGGGCCGTGTTTCGCCGAAATCCAATCCCCTCTCTTTTTTAAACCCACTGTTCCATTTCACTCCCATTTTGTCACACTGCAGTGCACACACAATACCCGCTCCTCCCTCGTTCCAACCCTTTTTTTCTCTCCGTCTCCGCAAAATGCACACGCACACACACACACACACACACACACACATTTACAGGAGGGGGCGCACACTCATAGTCACGCTCGCAAACATTTGCACAAGCGCATAAACGCGGAGAACAGGGGGATACGGGAGGGATAGAAGTCTTAATTAAGCCATCAATCAAATTTGATGCTCTTGGGTGGATTCATACACAAACACACACAAACATACACACCTGACAGACCTCACATCCCTCCCCTCCTTTGTAGTTCTGTGGCCATCCATCACAGCTTCACCGACTCCGCTCAACCTCAACTCACAACCAATCACACAGAGGTTAGGGACTCAGTGCTCGTCAGTGCGCCTGTGTGTGCACGTATGTGTGTGTGTGTGAGAGAGAGAGAGAGAGCATTTGCTTTGGGAACGGACACTGAAGCGTTTCATGCCTGTTTCAGCAGATTTGAGTACGAGGCATACTGAACTGTGATCTGTGTTGTTTACTGTTGAACAGTTGTGACTGCTGATAGTGTGTGATGGAGGGTGAGTCCAGCTCCAAAACACACCTACACACACACACACACAAACACACACACACACACACACACACACACACACACACACACACACACACACACACACACACACACACACACACACACACACACACACACACACACACACACACACACACACACACACACACACCTCTGCGTTGGTGCTTTGTCAATATTATTCTCAAAACTTACACCAGTAACTCACACTGAACTAAAATCAAATCGGCAGAGACGTTGAGTTTTTTCACCAACCACCATGCTGGAACATGAAAGTGACTACAACTGCTGAACTTTACAACAATAATGATGTTTATTTAACCTTTATTTTCAATAAATACAGTCAAACAAAACAAAAATAACTGTGAGACAAACACTCAAAGAAAACAACGTTCAGCAAAATGCAATTTACAATCGGGATAATGTTGCTTTCTTCACAAGCTCTTTAAACAAACTAAGCAGAATTACAGACGTAGTTAAACGCTACTTGTTTGAAGTATATAAGATGAGTGGAGTAGTGTTTTATGATAACAACAGCAGAAGAGCCAGACATATCAAAGCTCCTCATTAAAGATTTCACTGCTGCTCCATTTTTCTTTCCGTTCCATAAAAAGAAAAGTCTTCTCGTTCAAATATTAGTGTTGTTGTTAATTCACAGAGCAGACGGCATAAACTGTTTTCTTCTCCTCTAGTGCTTTCACTTGTTCCGCATTATACAAATCATGGTGTGATAAAGTAACTACACGTTTTAGTTTTTTGGCTCTCAGCTGAGGTGCTTAACAGGAAAACGGTGGTGTCCGTATAACAGCCTGACATTTTCTGAGCGTTTATAATTTATCCTGTTTTCGTCGGCCCGCTCAAATCCACCTTTCATGAGAATACAATCACCAGCGAAGGCTTACAGTGCTCGGAACAAGTTCTTGTCATCGCTCTCGCTACACGCTACACGCTTCTCCCTCATTAAGACGGCATCCGCTCACTGCTGTTTGAGAAACAGGGCGGCTCCGGTCTGTATCCACTGGTTGGGGTTTGCTCCGCACGGCAGGCAGATGTGTGTGACCACCTTCACCCTCTCTGAGTTGGTGTACAGCGGCAGCCAGATACTCTCCTCCGACGCAGTGGAGTCAGCGGCAGAGTTCTATGACAGAAGCATTTATCAATGAATGCAAGTGTTGACATTCTGCCACTGCAAGTTTTCTAAGCTGTCAAAATTGATGACACAAATACAGACACAACTTCCTGCATAGGTACACTTATTTCAACATAAACACGTCTTTTAAAAGACACACGCACCGACACATTACAGTACCGTAAAAATCTGTCACTCTACAACCGAATTGGGTTGTAAAATCTCCATTGTTACGGCTCTTGCTGAGCTATTTGTTTGTTGTCGGCTTGACCTACATTTCATTATTGATCAACGACAGTGACGTTGTGTGTGTGTGTGGGACTCCTCGTCGTGCAGAACCTTCACTGCAGCCAGGCAGAAAGCCGTGATAGTGTGTATTTTTCTGGCAATCGTTTATACGTTTTTTACAAATGAATGCAGGGTTTGTTTTGTATTGTTTCTTTTTTGATAAAAAACAAAACAAAAACGTAAATCGCTATTAGTTTCATGATTATATCAGAGAATATATATTATATATTCTCTGATATAATCATGAAACCAACAAAACACATTTGTGGCTCTGTTGTAACAACAAAGCCACAAATGTGTTTTGTTGGCTCCGAAGTCTGTTTGTCATGTTTCAGGCACACAAATTTCCTCTGTGAAACGGAATATGTTGCTGTTTCAAACACAAATACGTACCTGTGGAACCCAGGCCATGTAACAGGGTGGGACAGCTGACACACTGGGAGAGTCATGTTGATTCTCACAAAGGTGAACACCGTCAAAGCTACAACCCTCCAGCTGGAGACCTCCGACCTGAGGGAAGAGTGAAGGAGACGATGTGAGAAGCAAAGGGAGACCAAAAGAGCGAGGTCGACGAAAACAGTAACAGCGGTTGTAAACTGAGGAGAGGGAGAAAGATACACAGAGGAGAGATTATAAACAGTAGATTAAACAGAAGGAGAGGATGGGGTGTGGTGAGATATAAAGGGGTGGAAGGAGAGAAATGAGACAGGGAGCAAAAGACGACGGCGTATGTCTACCAAGAGTAATGAAGAAAGAAATCGCTGTCACCAGAATAACTAAGCATGTTACGCACACTGTACGTGAGAGAGTGTTTACATGAGTGACTCAGGGATTTTCCACAGCAGGCCAGACAATAAGGGGAACTCTGGCGTCAAGTCGAACATACACAGACAACTACTAAATCACCATAATCGGGGCGAGAGACAGCGAGAGAGCGAGCGATCCAGAAAAAGCTGCAGTGTGTGTCTGTGTAAGTGTGTGTGAGGGAGCTCATTGCTTCACAACAATTATCCCCTTTCTCTTTCTCTGTCAGATGTCTGAATGTTCCCTTCCCTCCCTGCAGCTGCAGCCTCCCTTTTTAAGCACCCACACCCTTCTCCTCTCTCTTTGTATATTATAACTAAGTGCAAGTCAAGCCGGGCCAATTTTTACTGGCATGGTGGAAAAAGAAACAAAGGCCTAAAAGTTTTTGAATTGCAGACAATTAAATTGTATCACTCCTGAAATCAGAGAATGAAAGGGAAAGAGAGAAGACAGAGTGGTATTGTTTGGTCCTTTAACTGTATGAATTTGTGCCCATCAAATGCATCACAGGAGACCAGAGGTGACTCAACGGCAGCAGACTCGTCCGTAATGGATATGCAGCAAACTCGTTTCCAACTTTCTTCCCTCTCTTCTTATCTGCATCTGTATTCTATTCCTGCAGTTTCTTACTCCACTATTTTCCAATTATCGCTCAGCCAGAGTCTGCCTCGCTCATAGCGCTGGTATTTTGCAGCTGAATGGGAGCAGTGTATGTGTGTGTCTGCATGCATGATCCGTCAGTTAATGTGCGCTTGTTGTTATTCTACCTTGACTTGCAGCTTGGCCTGCGCGATGGGACTCCTCCATGAAGAGACGAACACCAAGCTATCCATAGAACAACCCATGGACCTAAAACCACACAAAAAACGGTGTTATTGACCTTGGGACACGTTTTCATTCCGTCTCACAAAAACCCCGAAAAGGGTCAGGTGTTACCTGGCAGTTTCCTGTCTCAGTGCATTGAGGAAGGTGTCAGGGTGGAAAAGCTCTGCCAGATCGAGGGTGTCCGATAGGAGAGCTTGTCTGCCTGCACGCTCCACCCAACTCTGGATACACACACACACACACACACAGACACACACACACACACACACACACACAGACACACACACACACACACACACACACACACACACACGCAGATTAATGAACCAAAAACCTAGTAAATAACAAATAAACACTCCAAGGCTGCACTTAATTCAGGCATAAAATCAGTTTCACACCAGAGTCAGGCAAAACATTTTGTGGATCAATGGAAGATAATGAGAATATCATCTTCTTCAGCTCGAGTGGCGAAATTTCACACGAAAAAAAGAGAGCAGAAATATTTGCTATGAATACTCTCTCTCGGCATGAATGGTTTTAGTTGCAAAGATTACAAACAGCGAGAGTCTTCTATTGTATTTGGCTCTTTTCAGTCTTCGTAGAGGACATCGATCTGTGAGCGGAATGATCATAACTTCTATCCTGAGTCAGTGTGTGTTTGTTAATGAGAGATAAAAGGGTTACAGAAGGAGAGGGCAAAACAGGGAGTCAATAAAAATGTGGGGCCAATAGAGTATTTAATGTCCCTTTGTCCTTTTATCACCGCATCAACAAGCTGATAACACGGGGACCCCAATTACCTGCTAATGGGAATACAGTGAGAGTGCACACACACACACACACACACACACACACACACACACACACACACACACACACACACACACACACACACACACACAGAGGCATAAACATACAGATTCCCATTTGAGTGTGTGTATATACTATATACTTAGACATAAAGTGGCACATGCATGCAGAGACAGCGGTGTGTGTATGTACTGCAGTTTCTATGAAAATGTGATTGGTATCCAGGCACATCATCCACCCCTAGGAACCTACAAAAGAAGGAAGGTTCATTGCGTCACTGAATATTGCTTTGGGGCCAGACTGTGGTGACAGCTGTACTGAAGTCTACGGGAGATGCATTGAGTGGGACGCTAAAACCCAACTTATCTACGTCGTTGTGACGTCTGATGAAGAAACGCCTCCAGAAAATGAAAGAACACACTTTAGAGAGCACGTTAACAACTGATATTTATCACTACATGTTGGCTCGTCCCTCGATTTCCTGTGAGAAAGGCTCCTGTTGCTCGGACCTGCCCCATTTGGTCACAATATTATCAGCCCTGTCAACAATATGGGAGTAAATAAATCACTGGCTAACCTCTCTGAAGTGTGTCCTTTCATTTTTTGTTGTACTATGTAGATATGTTGGTGTTTTAGTGTGTGATCTATTCAGTGCCATTAAAGCACAGAGTTTTTACAAACTTAGTCAAGTCTGACTCAACAACTCACAGAACTTGCCGCGAACTGAAATTACGAAAACTGATCTCAAAAGGGATAACATCAAAAATGCTAGGTGTAAACACGAAGGTTTTGTTTGTTATACAGAGAACATAACAAGATACAGATCCTATTTTAATATCAGACAAATGGGGTGTGTAAGACAACAACACAGTGTGGATCTTTATGACTGGAGACAGACCTCTCTCGGGCCTATCCAATGTTGTCCATCCGGCCTGCAACATCAGCAACATCTGCTTTGATCAGATAAGCAGCTTCTTTCTTTCTCATCATGCAAACTATTCTTTTTGTTTTGGTCAAAGGCATAACTCAGGATTTCGCCTGATATGAAATCTCACAACACAATCTTAGTCCTCAATTTGTATGATTTTTCTTTCCAGCAACTGATCTGTTGATCCCTGTCCTGTTTATCATAAAATATGGCTGCAGTAGCTAGACTTAAGCCTTGAGAGTTGACCTAAGATTGAAGCCTTGATCGATTCTGGGCCCCCTTTTGTTTTGCATCCCCCCTTTTTTTTTTTTTTTAACAGGTAGGCAGTTTTTTCCAAATCACCATAGAAACTAGTGGATACTGGAGGTCAGCTGAGGAAAAATTGCTGACAAACACGAGGCAAAATGTGCAAACATCTGATCCCATCTCTATTATAAATAGATTCCTTTTTAACACAGCATCAGACTGCACTGGCTTTGGAGATAAATTGGGACGAGCATAATGCCAAGAAAAAATATGCACAAATGCAAGACCATACCCACATTCACACAGGCACGTACTTGCAAGCAGATGTAGACACACAGAGGAAGACGTGCACCAAGCATTGTGGGTATTAATGATACAGCAAGCCAGTGTGTGCTGGTATGCATAGCATTTATGTGTGTGTGTGTGTTTATGTGTGCGCGCGCCAGTGTGTGTAAGTATTTGGTTGTTTTCAAGGTCGTCCTGCGCGTCTGGGGTGCACTGCTGTGCCGTTCGCTCTTTATTCTTCAGCGGCTCCACACAGCAGCATCTCTGAGCGTCTCCGCCTTTATTAGGCTGATTAGCTAACAGGACACAGACACGCTGCTAACAGAGATATCACTCAGTACTGATGGGCAGAAATAGACAGTTAAGGACAGTGCAGCCTCCAGATACACACACATGAAGACAGATGGAGAGCAGGAAGAGGCAGGCTGACAGGGAGAAACACACACACACACACACACACACACAGACAAACAGATGGGTAGGCAGGCAGACCAGCAGACAGACAGACAAACAGACAGACAGAGGCAGTGAGGCTCGCCCACATGAATAATCAAACACATCAAATTCACATGGAAATAAGTGTGTGCGTGTGTGCGTGCGCGTGTATGTGCATGCATGTATTGTAGTCTGCCAAAGCTTATTGAGGTAGGCGTATTTTTTTTCCTTGCACCAACTGAGGGCAAACGCTTCCCAAAACCTCATGTTTGAATATAATAATCTGCTTTTTTAAAAGGTTTTTGAAAAAATCACTAGACTTTCTCTCATGGTTTTAGTCAACAAGTTGCCTCCAGTCATAAACAATGTCAGGCATAAGCTAAGTCTGGTTGTTGGACCCGGGCTCAGGTAAAGGTTTCTCGTCGTGTTTGCAAAACAACGCAAAAAAGTTCTTGGGCCATTGTGGGATAATCTGAGGTCTTGGTGTTTTTTAGAAAAACATTTCAACCAAAGAAATCCAAAAGTGTCCTCTCAAAATATTCATCACAACTGAAGGACGAGGCTCCCGGTAGGATTTAAATGCTCCATGGATTTAAATGGATCACTCCATTATTATGCCAATGCTGATTAGAAAACTCTTAGGCCTGTTAAATCTCAAGCTCAGAGTAGTAGCGCAGAGGTCTCCCAGGGACGTCTGGTGCTTTCTAATAACCAGTGAGGTTGTCAGTGAATGCCTTTACAACCAGTTCTCCCACAGAGGGTCTGCCATTGATTTTTTTGTTAAAGACAAAGGTTCTATGGTAGGAGCAGACCGGTGTGAATCCCGTCCCTGAAGGATTGAAATGTACTCTTACAGCTAAAGATGGTCGTATGTGTGTTTGCCTTGCTCCATATGCATATTTCTTTTAAGTACTAGAGACAAATGAACTAGCAGGGAAACAGAGTCAAGGTCTCTTCATATAAACACATGCATGTGTTACCTGTATAGCGAGAGCTTGTGTCACTACAGCTCGGAGGTACTGCATTGGCTCCTCCGGTCCCTCCCATTTGTTCTGCCATGTTAAAGGGCACTGAGACAGAGATAAAAGGTGCAAAGAGGAAGAGAAGTTATTTAGAGCCATAATGAAAAAATGCATACCAAACAACTAGTGTCAGCAAGAAGGCAAAGCATACCATGTTATTATCGCTGTGGACATTGTGCAATCAGCAAGCTACGGGCTTCAGTCAGGCTGCTGTGTGGTCGCAGCTGTCAACCCAGAGAGCCACAACACGCAGGAGGACTGCAGATTCTCTGAGCTGTGCTGAACACATTCTTTAAGGGAAAGTAGCTAAACGTCCTGCACAAAATTTTGGCCCAGAGCTATTTTTATAAAGTTGATAAAGCTGTCATGTTTCCTGTTCTCTCTACTATCACTAAAGGATGTCAGAGGCACTAAATCGGCAACAAAGACAGATAAACCTGACAATACAGGACCCTGCTGGGTCATCTTGAAACTATTCCGAACACACATTTAAACACTGTGGATCAGTCACTAAAGGCCACGCATTCTCCGAGGCTGAACTGCCAGTGTGACCGTCTAAAACAAAATCTATCCAGTTTTGTATGTAATGTCAGAGGTCCTCTACAACTCCTGATGTTAGTAAGACTGCATTCACATGGATTCAGACAAAAGAGTTTTGGTTAACCTCTCATCCTTTGCAGAGTTGAGCTGATCTCAGCTGACCTTGGGCGAGCATTATCATTTCATGTCTATCACTTTATGTAATTTTTCTAGAAATAGCTTGTCAGTGGCCAGATCAACCATGAGTTGTCCTTGTGTGAGGGAACTACGTAGCATCCAGTTGTACATTCCGTAGCGGAGGAATGTAAAAAGATAAAATATTGTATTGTCATTACCATTTCCAGTATTCTCTGCAGGCCTTACTTAGTTTAACTGCACTAAAGCTATTTGTCGTCTACTGCCTGCCTAAATCCATGTGAATAAAGCATTAGAGATAGCAGATATGCAGAATCTTTAAAGTGCTTGTTTTACTGTACAAAATGCATTAAACTGAACTGCTATACCAAGCATGACAGTGACAAAAGAGTCGTGTGAAAAACAAATGCGATATGGCAGTCTTTCAGGCTCATTATGTAACAGCACCCTAAAGGTCCTTTGACTCACTTTTCCCATAATCCGGCTGTGTGTTCTGTCTCACTGAAACTGTAGCAGAAGCACATTTACCTCCACATAAAAACAACAAATGTTGATGTTTTTTTCTGTGGAGGGCACTGTTCATTTAAAAAAAGAAAAAGACACCCCGAAGCAGGAAGCGGTGTGATGTCTTATGATGCAGCGAAAAGAGTGATAGGTGATGAAGGGGTGGATGAATGTACAAAAGTACAACCAAAGTACAACCAAAGTTGGTTTACTTCAACAATGGCCAGACTCTTTCCAGATGCCAACTAAGTAGTTTGAGTTGCCTAACCTTAACCACACCTTGACCATGGAGGTTGCTAATTATAAATGTGTAGTTCTGAAATGCTCAAATGGTTCATTTTGGAAAGCCCTCTACAATTACGATGTTTGTGTGCTGGAGGCAGAAGAAAGCTTCCCTGAGGAGACAGCTGTAAACTCTAACACAGGTTAGTCAGTCTGTGTTGCTTCAACTGTTAAAACAGAGATCAGAGAGCTGCCTCACACAAACGCACACAGCGGGAGATTGTGAACCAAGAATATGCTGTTATTTAATCTTAGAAGTGCTAATTGAATTTAATCGGACCTTGTACATCTATAAGCTGCAAGTCAACCATTCAGACACTCCCCTGCTATGTGTTTGTGTGTAATTACTACAACTGGCACTGAAAAACTGACTAATACTAGAGATTGTTTAACCTTTCATCAAAATGCCATTGCTGCATCACCCCTCATGTCTTGGTATTAATGATCTTTTCGCTGTGTTAAGGCAGTGGTGATATTTATTTTCTGTCTTGCAGCGCTGCTTACCACTCTCTTCAGATACTTGGGTAGTTTCCAAGTATCTAATTATTTTTTCCTGCACAGCTGAGGAGAGGGGCAATGGAGCTGATACATCCAGAGCTGCCTGCCATACTTTCACAACATTACACCCTTCGTATGATCCATTTTCCAAATAAATAAAGCACACCGGCAGCTCCTTCTGTTCTCCTTCGCGGGATGAGACTGGTTCAATCAGTTATGGAAGTCTAAACAGATAATGGCCCGTAGTTGGAGACTGCACTCTGCAGAGTTGTATCTTATAGTCACATTCTTTGTTGTGATGTGTTTTAAAGCAGTCGCAACAACCACCTGTTTCCTCATGTGGAAATGTTTTACACAATTCCTTTTTTGAATAATTCATTAGGTAAAGGAGTGCAAGTACAAACGGGACTTTAATCTGACAAGTGGGATTCAATGAGATACTGTGAAGTATACATCAAAATGTTGGGGTTCAGCTTTAGCGAAAACATTTTAGCTCTATTTTCTTCTGTCTAGCATTTATTTTGTTTCGGGTGGAGATATGGACTGACTGTCACTAACTAAATAAGTATTCTACACGTTACAAAACAAGTGCAGACAATGGGAGGTTTTCAAGTTAATTTTGCTACAAGCTGATAAAAAGAAGTCTGACACTGACCCACTTCTACACATGTTACCGCCTTAATTTATAAAACAAAATAAACAAAATGCAAATGTTCAAACAACTCATTGAAATGTTGCATTTTGATTATGACCAACTACAAATAGAAATGTTCTTAGAAATGGCTCTGTAGCCATCCAGTTTAATGGATACAAAACAGTCATAGATTTGATAAACAAGAAATTCAAACTCATCGGTTTTATATACTGAGTAGTTACTTTACATTGGTGAGGTAATGTGAGTGTCCTTGATTGCAACATTCAGTACTGATGTAGTTGTAAACAGTGCACTGGAAAAACCTTGGGGGTTTTGTTGTTTAGATTTTTCAATTTGTTTTTTTAACATCTAGTTTGTGATTATGCAAACACTTTCCATATCATGTTTTACGTTGTTATTGTAAAGATCTTCCTATGAATATTGTAATATTGATTCCAGGTTTATCACAGAGCCCTATGTGGTAGCTAACACATCTTATATTGGTAGTAGCACTGATTGTTAAGAAGTTAGAGGATTGTGAAGAAATACGTGAGAGAGGCCAGGGAAGAGAGAGAAAAACATTAGAGGAAAAACTGGACAAAGTTGGTTGGGAGAGACTAAAGACCTGCTGATTAATACAATAAGAGAGGGAGGGAAGCAGTGAAAAGGGGAATTAAGGAAGGGAAAGGGAATTAAGCCCCAGGCTTCTCTCAGGAGATTACAAACATAGATGGAGTAAAAGGTTGATTGTGCATCTCTCATGCTCTACCTCATCACATCCTCTTTGTCTTCATCTCAGCCCGAGGACACACACAAGCATACATGCTGTGCTTGCGAGACTCTACAAGTTTACTAGCATGCTATATGTGTGCCAGCCACTGTGGCCTCGGCTTCAACACATCTTCACCTCTAAAACAGTGTCTTTCTTTCTTTCTTTCTTTCTTTCTTTCTTTCTTTCTTTCTTTCTTTCTTTCTTTCGCTCTCTCTCTCTTTCTTTCTTTCTGCATGTCTTACCTCTTGGTTGAGCAAGGCAGTGGCCAGTTTCTGGACTTCAGGAGTTAACAGTTGGGTTCCTCTGATGACCTTGCTCAGTGCAGCCAGTGATTGGTGGATACTCTGTGACGACACATACAGTTTTAGTGCACATACTTTGACATTTTGCCATCTGATTTCGGTGAGCTGGTTCATTATGACAGGCCCTGTGATTGGCTGACCGGGCTCAGTGGTGTGCTCAGTAACCAAAGATGTAGTTAGAGAGAGTTACCTTGCTTTCTTAAAAAAAAAAAAACAATGAATGTGTCTTGTAATAGCAGTAATGCACTTGTACAGTAGTTTGAATACATCAAGCCAATGATAATGTGAAGCGCAAGAAGCAATCCTTTCTGAAATAATGTAAAAACAGTAAGTAAGTAAGTAAGAGCTTTGGTTAGCTGACACACCTGGACCATGCGAATGGCATTGAACTGCTCCAGGGCAATGAATGACAGGACTGGTGAGCCCTGACCCTCCGTAGGTGGGGCCACCTTCTGGTGAATCAGAGTAGAGCCCTGATAGAAAGACAAGCGGACAGACAGATGCAGTATATTAGCATACTGAGAGGACAGACAGATAAGAAGGGTAGAGTCATTTAAAAAAGAGAAAGAGCAGAGGAAGTGCAGCAAATATAATCAGCTGATCCTCATACTAATGACCTAAGAGCTATAGATATTTCAATGTTTATTGCTTCAAGGCTGTATGCTATCGTACAGTTGCTTTATGCCCATCTTATCAATGAAGCACTACTGGCACCACACCAACTAATCACTCTCCTCAAACTAGTTGCCACACAGCAGCAGCTCGGACATTATTTCGAGTATAATGTATAATGCATTTTGTAACTGCTGCAGTGCATCAGCATGCATCTTTGTTCTTTCAAATTACTTCTTCCATTACTACAGTGCATCTACCCAGTGGTCCCTGTGGGTTCTTCCTCAGCTCAACATACATAAACGAAATTCTTCTGTACTTGGTTCCTCTTCTTCCACATAACAAGATGTAACCAACAAGTGAATTGCTTCTCTGCGGTGGAAACCAGAGGGACAGTTTGTTTACATTAGTTAACATGGAGATTTAGCGTAAGTACACCAAGCGTTTGTGTTGTTATTGGTGTACAAACACAAATGCAGAAAAAAAGAAAATTGTGAACAAACACTGATATTGTGTTGTGTTCTGCTCTGCAGACATCACACTCTGTTCCTGGATCCTATTTTGTTTTCCTTTCTTCTACTTAGTAAGGGGCAGAGGAAAAAAGTGA
>CAEMYA010000018.1:5298768-5334268 GCA_903131615.1 Diplodus sargus | reverse complement strand
GGACATAAACCAGATAGCAGTAAAATGAGGGCAGCTGAGGATGGAGATTTGAAATGTATTGGGGTTCAAATACATAGGGATTTAAATACATTACGATGTACTCTTATCTCATCCATTGACTACCAGGCGGCAACTGCAGTTACTGACATAACCAACCAGGAGGAAAAGGTTGGTAGACAATGTCTCTGTGCAAGCAACTTCACTGCTAACTGCAGCAGATGCAATCAGTTAAGTTAGGCTTTCACTTTAATTCAGTGCAATGCAGAAATGTGGCTCATGGTTTTTAATCAGGGAACAATTTGTCATGGCCTCAGTCAAGACAGTGTTTGTGTAAAAAAACAAAAGCGGACGCTATTTACCCAGATGTATGTGTATGTATAGAGGCACATTTAGAGAGATCTCACTTTTTGAGACTAATGGGGAATAATATATTGTCTTGATACTTCACATCTTTATATTCTGTTGATTTGAACAGCCTAGTAATACATTTCCACCTGCTTGTCGCTGCTTTTACTCCAAATGCTCACTCATACTTTTGCACTGCACATAAAAACACACGCACACAAACACACAAACACACACACACACACACACACACACACACACACACACACACACACACACACACACAGGGCCAAAGGGAATCCTCAATAGACATTAAGGACCATTCTGACCCATTTCGAGTCATTCACAATAAGATTATGCATTAATTTTACATGGCAACCCCCAAACCCACAGACAGTCCCCTGGGCTGTGTTCAGTGTGTGTGTGTGGTTAAGTGCCCGACCTGCAGAAAGTGACATGGGTCTTTAGGGAGAGGAGAGGAGAGGAGAGGAGAGGAGAGGAAAGGGCATAAATTAAGGTAAAAAAGACAGAGACAGAGAGAGAGAGCGAGAGAGCATGAACATGACAGTGATAAATAACGGCAGGAGGGGAGACGATCATGAATGGAGAGAGACACAGTAACACACACACACACACACACACACACACACACACACACACACACACACACACACACACACACACACACACAAACTTGGTCATATGGGTGTTGTGTGAATTAAACTAGGTTGGTGGTTGCAGTGATTAGCAGACCACACTGACAGTATGAATGGACTTAAACACATTAACACAACATGTGAACTGCAGGAGGATGTAACGGCTCTGTGTATTTGTTGAGGGCGACTGCACACAGAAAGACATGTACAAACACAGAAACACCAAAACCATCACTTCCTTAACAGTCACCATCACTCCCTTTCATATTCCCTGTATTTCCATGAACAGGTGTATGAAGTTCTGTTACAAAAGCAGTTTTTGTTCTGTGTGAATCATGCAAGAAACAAATAAAAGGGTTGGTCACAAACGGAGAGCAGTGCAGCCGTGCACCTGTCACTCTACATCCTGTTTCTCTTCCATCTCTCATGATTGTGTCTTCTCTTTATTTCTTTATGGTGCAATCTCTCTCTTTGAAACACACACGCACACACACACACACACACACACACACACACACACACACACACACACACACACACACACACACACACACACACACACACACACACACACACACACACACACACAATTCCCCGACAGTTGCAGAAAACATTTGATGTTGCGTTGAGTTACGTCAGAATCTGCAGTGACCATCAACCACTACACACACCAACACACACATATCCGCACGGTGACATGCCTCATTATCCTTGTGTGATCTTCCGTTGCTTAAATTCAGTTTGTAGCTTCTAATTTGGGGTCCTTATTTTCTGTTTGTGCACGAGCCCAGTTTTGGGTCCCAGGATCTTAATTACATAGATGTAAGTTCTTAAATGACATGCTGGGTCAAGCTGTTGCACTCGACGGGCGGACCATGTTCTGAGCCAACAGAGAGCAGGACTACAGCTGGACAAGGAGAGGTGGTATTGATGTTTGGTGCTCAAACACAGTCAAAATTGATGTACAGATGATGATCGGATCAACTTTTGATCCGGAGATGCTGACCATATTGTCATCATCATCATTGGAGACCCGCATGTCAAGAGAGTTAAAAAAATAGACCTTTTGTTCAGTAATAATCTAAATGTGTCGTTTTTCCTGTTTGCAGTGTGCTGAACAATGCACTGCTCCTTAAATTCACATTATTGCTGCAGTGCAGACTCTTTAAAATCAACTTATACTCACAAGTGTGATGACAACATAACCTTGAAACTGATAAAAGCAGACATGATATTCACTGTGATGGATTACCCATCTAAACCTAGTTTCATGTCTCTGCAAGGTGAATTTTATTTTGTAGTGAAATAAATGGAAAAGGATGGCTGCCTGGTATAATGCTTTAACCTCAAGTCCTGACCCTAAAATAAACTGCTTTTATGTCCCCCGAACAGTCTGTGCAACACCACTGAGATTGTGGGTTTGTTTGAAGGGCAAACACACACATGTGTATTAACTCGAACACTCAGTCACACACAGATTACAGTTGACTGCTAAAATAGAAAAATAACTGCAGTGTCATACAATGTATTGCCACAGGTTTCACCCACAATCTGGTAGAGCAATCAACTGTGTAATTTAAACCGTAATTAGGAGATGAATTGCCTTTCTGTACAACAAGTGCGGTGACTGGGCAAAAAGAAAAACCTGCCAGAGTGAAAGAGTGAGTTCCTTTTGGCAGTAACTAATCGTTTGTTCACTTTGTTTTGAGCTTCATAAACTGGAAAACACCCGCAACTGAAACGGCCAGATCCATGTGTGTCTCGACGTGACACAGGCTTTCAATTTGGATATCATCAGCGAGATGGCCGGTTGCTATTTCTTTCATGCATTTGTGCCGTTTGCTGGTCTACAATAATGTGTGTTAGGAACAAACTGTGGAGTCATAGGAAAAGGAAAATTGCAGTAGGATAAAAAATAAACAACACAGATTTTAATTAGTTTAATATGACCCATACTGATCCATTTAAATATGCTCTGATTGGTTCTGAAAACGAAAGGCCATGATTCACTGGGGGCGTTTATTTCCTGTGATTAAATCGTATGTCATATAACTGATTTTTTTTATGAATGAGACTTTTTCTAAGCTTTTGCAATGCGAATGAAGGCATCAAAATAATCATGTTGTGTGAAAACAGATGTCAATCCACAACCCGTGGCAATGGCAGACCTTTTGATTGTTCATTTTGTTTCTTTATTATATGACACCAAATTATAATGGTTTGGTTTTCTGCCAGTCCCGCTTTGTCAGCAGTAAGCGTAATTCAATGTGATAATATACCCGTGCCACAAATTCATATATTAGAGTATACTATTGAACAGTGTGAATATTTTTGATCTTACGTATGCACATTTTCGTTTCAATTACTGGCCACGTTTCGATCAGCACACAGGATATTCCCGATACACACAATGGACATGAGCGTCTAAGTGTGCAATGGAATGCTGTATGTGAATCCATGTACACTGATGAATGTCCTCTCCTGTGCGATTGCATGAGTTCAAGTGAGCGCACATCTGCATAGTTGCCTGAGTGTATGTGAATAAATGTGTGTGTGCCTTTTGCGTTTGCATTTCTGCATGTGCAAGATAGAGATGTAGGCTGTGCCGGTAGTGGTGGTGGTGTCTGTGTGTTTGTGTGTGTGTGTGTGTGTGTGTGTGTGTGTGTGTGTGTGTGTGTGTGTGTGTGTGTGAGAAAAAGCAGGTGGCTGTGTGTGTGTGCATTTGTGTATATGTGTGTGTTGGTGCACCTGGGAGCTGATGATTCTCTGGGAGGATCTCTCTATGTTGGCAGGCAGACCAAAGAATGCAGGTCTGTCATCCTCAGGGAGATTCTCTATTACGCTGCGGTAGTCCTGGGAAGACACACAGGTATGTACCAAGTCACACACAGAAAGGCTAAAGAGAGAAAGATTATTTATATTGTGGCTTGAGGATACAAGACAAATATGAGCGTTTCTTAGCAACTAAACTGAAAATGTAAAACCCTGTATCACGCTTGTTGGATTCCTGTTTGGGAGTATCGGATTAATAAAGCTGTATTGTCCTTTATTAGGTGTGTTGTTTATACGGTTTGATGCAGCTTCTCTAACGGAATCCATTTTGCACTCCCACTTACCACTGACTTTAAATTACAGCGATTGCCATTTCAAAGTGTGCATTTCCATATCGACTTCTTTTGTATAGCAAATAGTATGATCTCCCTGTCTCTGCACTATACTTCCACATTCTAGCAGGACTTCAAATGAACAGGGACCTAATGAACAGCGTTGGGCTTACATACCCACTTACTTCTTTTATATACTGAACTGCATTAGTAGAACGCAAAGTAATGAAAAGACCACAACCGGTTGTGTCAAATTGAGGCTAACTGATTGGATGTATTTGTAGTAGCTTCTTTATAAACCAACTTAAAATGAAGCTACACACAACATGGATTAATGAAACTTCGATACTGACCAAACCACAAACAGTAAATCGAGTCACTGAAAAGCTTGGGTGCATTAATTCAGTAGCCTTTCTTTGATTTGCTTTTGCTTCTCTGCCAACGCACCTGGGACCATTAGAGAGAGCCGAGGAGGACATTGCAGCTCTAGCTTTAAAGTGCAGAAAAAAACAGCAACACAGAAGTGCTCCTATTTTCTCTGAAGCAAAAACTCCCTTCTTGAGCATCTTTAAGAGCCCTTCAAACAGCAACTACGCCTGCAACTGTAAATTTGTTTAAATGCGTACTTGCCAAATACACACATTACACCACAGCGTCACCCCTGACAACCTACCAATATAGAGCAGGAGTTTGGAAGGCTGATCTGAGGAGGAAAGAAGCGCGTTCCTCCTCTGCTCTTTCTTTGACCAGCTGAGAGGGAGGACGAGAAGAGATGTGCGGAGAAGAACTGCTCCAGGTAGGAACGTAAGATGCGGAGGTCAGAGGGGTTGTCGATGCGTCCGCCGTAGATGGCACTCTCCAACAGGCCGTGGACAAACTCCCACTGGAAAGCTTTACCACCTTGAGAGATACAAAGACACACGAACACAAAAAAAAGCTACAAACATGTGTAATGAGAGCACACAGAACAAAAGAATCGCGCACACAAACATACATAGGGAAAGGCAGGGAGATACAACGAAGGGCAAGCGCTCAAATATAAATGCAAATGCTGAGTTGTGCAGGTCATGCTTTATCAGGGGTAGAGTAAATTAATGAGGTAATTGATCAAAGAACCCACAGATTCCGCTTCTCATTACCATATGTGCTGCAGAGCACAGCAGAGCCCTTCACTGCATTGTAATGGTTGTTAGCAGCCCACCTACCTTCAAAAAGCCTGTCGATGATCTCAAAGCCAGCACGGAGGTCTGACAATGAAAACTCGTAGAACTTAGTCCAACCCTGGATGAAGCACAGCGGAGAAGGAAGAAGTACAAAAAAGACAATTTATTCACTGCATTTTACTACTTATTTTTACTTACCTGACTGCTATGGTACTAATGGATTACTTTCTAAATTTGTCAAATAAACAGGAACAGGAGGCATTCAAAATGTCACACCATGAACGAGGATTTAAGTTTCATCGCTCACACATATTCCCTTTTCTTTTTAATCTTCTAACAATTGTCTGCAAAAACAGTCTGAACTACCATGCCTGTCCTATTTTTCTGTCCTTGAAGTGAATACAGAAACCTGAGAAAGTAACGATATATCATTTAATTTAATATAATTTCTTCTTTCGGCTCAAATTTCCGGATATCTCTCCATCCATGTGTATCACCACTTCCACACATCCTCATTATTTCACTTGCCTCTTAATTGACCTGCTGAAAATTAACACTGCTATCTTTGTTAATATGTTTCAGAAGCCCGGAGAAACCAAGATTTTATAGTAATAAACTATGAGGTTGCATGAAGGTCATTGTTGGTTCACTTTCTCACTCCCTCTTGATCCAATCTGATAAGTGATCACAAACAAATCTCCAATAGTTAGAGACTGAATCAAGACATGTTCCCATCAAGGCATTAGCACTGAAACATCTAGGAGGAAAACAGAGGTCTGTTGCAATCACACACATGTAGAGAGCAACACACACAGTTAACCACACAGACACACAACGTCAGAGTATTGACCATCTAAGAAAAAAAATATATATCACAAGCGTTAAAACAAAATTGAGTGTGAGGGCAGACTCAGTTAGTGAGGATGTGTTTGTTGCACTTCAATGGTATTCAATCAGCAGTTGTGATCTGGCCACTGACTGGGTGGATGAGGTCAGGGGGTGGAGGAAACTGTGATGGCATGTTCAGTTATTCTTTGAATGATTAAGTGTATGTAGTTTGTGTGTATATTTACAGACTGAAAAGGGGCACGCTTCTACTGCACTGGATAAATGTGCACTGATGTGATAAATGTGTATGAGTGAGATTGCGCTCATGCATGTATTCAGCTGTTTTATGTACACAATAGTGGCTGTTTATTCATGGTTCTTATAAAGGTGACTGTATTATTGTGCGCGTGTGTTTTCAATTATTTTTTTGAGCACTTCAGAAAGTTTACTACTTGGTGCATGCAGTCTTCACCAGTCATAACTGGCCACAGTATTTGTTTTCCTATGGCCATCAAACAGAGACCCTAATCTTTCTTCTGCTGCAGCGCTATGATCACACACACACACACACACATACACACTTTTCAAGTGATTTCTGCATAGACATGCAATGATGAAAACAGAGAGAATAAATGAGAAAAGGAGGGAGGACAGCAGATGAAGCGACAAGGGAATGAGCGATGGCGAAGTGGACAAAAGGAGCTGTGACTGTTTCAATAATTGGGCGATCATGTTCTTGGATGAGGAACAACATTACCATCTCGAATGGAAACACTTACCACAGATTCACTGATTGAGAGGAAAAAAGAGAGAGAGAGAGAGAGAGAGAGAGAGAGAGAGAGAGAGAAGGCGACACCAGCCAGGGAGGGACGCCAGTCACAAGAAAATTATGGAAAACAATGAGTAAGCAAGGCGCAAGAGAGAGACAGACAGGGTTGGGTCAGATTACTTTGAAATCTAGTCAGTTAAGATTGTATGGCCTTTTTGTAATTACTAACATAATCCATTGGATTATCTGAATACTTTTGGATTATTTCAAAATCAAACATTGCAAATATTGTACTTGATATTTAAAAAATGGACACAGGCGATGTGTTATTGGACTGGATCAAATATCGGTTGAAGTCGCTGTAAGCATTATTCTCTTATCAAAATAAGTAATGAATAGCTCTGTTATAGAGTGTTTGGTCAGTAACACGTGTCTCTCCTCCCCCTAGTCACGCAGTAAAAGAGACATTTTCTGGTATCGCTACAGACTTTGTCCAATCAGGACGGAAAACTCCTGAGAGGCGTTCACCTCGTTCGGAGGACACGCAGAGAGCAGGAGCTTCCTTTTCTTGTTCCTATGCTAATGGCAGAACAGGGAAAGCTACTAATTCCAGTTCTCCCTGTGAGAGGTTGTTCTACCAAACAAGTCATGTGATGAAAAATGCTTGAAGAAATAAAGAGGCAAAGCTAGCTGCCTCAAAAAAGAAAAGAAAGGAGTCTTGTAAGTGAGGTGACGTAGAGAGGAGGGAGGCAATTGCTAACTGCAAAATGGGCAGAGAGTTAGTTTCAAAGCTCAGCGACGCTTAAAGTGACCACTTTCAGCATATTCTTAAAGACATAATAAAATTGTAAAAAAGGAAGTTTTTTACAATTACACATTTTTTTCCAATCTAATCTGGGCTGATTGTAGTTACTTATTTTATATAATCTGACTACATAATCCCGATTACATGCAACCCATTACTACACATCCCTGGAGACTGATTCACAAGAATAAGAGACACATCCATGGTGGATGTGAGTTATGTAGGGTTTACATCGTCATGTAGGACAATCCATACTTTTTTCTCCAAACATCTCCACAATGAGGGAAATGGTTAAAGGGGAATATCTGCACCTAGCTTGAGGGAGTGAGAGAAACAGCGAGAGGAGAAACAAGTGAGCAAACGTTGTGGCAGTTTAATTACAAAAACATGTTCTCCGCAACACTCCTCCCCAGAGTTTGGGTTCACTGAGAGTGTGCTGGTCGTGTGTTGATTCAGCAGACAAAAAGGGATATCTTACTGCTGTAACTGCAGACATCTTGTACTATTCCATTAGACAGACCACTCTGAGGCATCAGAGACAAATGAGTCCCAGTGCATGTTTACTGCCACTCACCCGCATGCTACCGGAACTACAAAAGCATCTGTTTAAGTTGACAAGTGGAAACATGACGCAGCAAACCGCAAGCAATTACAGGTACAACCACATCTTCCTTTTGCTTGTGTTAAAATGTGTCTGTGTGTTCATGTCTCATTAGTCTGGACTCATGCTGCTCAATGCCTACTTTCTGGCCTAAACTTAACTGACCTAAGGGTGTGTGAACTGGGTCTGAATGTCAGATTGTTAGTTTTGGAAAGTTACAGGAATAGTGTGACACTTTGAGAGTAAACAAAAGATATGTGAAAGAAAAGTGAGACAGAGGAGGAGGCAGAGAATCACACAAAGCACGGGGGCATTTGTTTTCATGGGTCATTGCTGACGCTGCATCGGGCATTCGGAAATCATCTCTAAAATCCAATTATTTAGTCATTCATTATGCGTCTGTGATGAGGTTAATCGAAATCTTCAATTTTGATTAATTTCCTTATCGACTTTAGCACAGCAATTAAACAGATAATAGATTTTGATATAAAACGTATACAGTTTAGTTTGTGAATCTGATTTGAGTATTTATTAAACATGTGTTCTTTTGGACATAAGGGTACTGCTAATAGCCTTCTGACTCAAGCTATTGCTCAGTATCATTTCCCGCAGTGTTCTTCGATTTGTTATCTATTCTGTGCTGATTCATCAACGCCTTGGGGGTTTGACTGAGAAAATAAATAGTCTGGTTTTCCCAATAGGGATGCAAATTATGTCATTCTTCACACCCTCTATCTTGTTATGTGGAGACGATTTATCACCAAGGCCTCAGTTCAAAAGAGTAAATACGCGTAAAACACACCATTTTGATTTATTTAGAGATGCTGTGAGAGCGTTAAAGCTGAATTACACTTGTCTAAAAATACATAACACAGTGGGTCAATGAAATCCATTTTTGGTTGACATTTATATGTCTCCTATAAATATCCTAACAGTATATGACATCACAGGATTACATTTCCCATGCCTCCATTGTCCTGACTTGACACTGCAAATCCTTTGGTTTATCAGCAGCGTGCCTGAAAAGTATGAGGCAGCCAGACTGTGCTGAACCCTCACCAGTGTGGTGTGCGTGCCTGTTTTATACAATGTCTTTTGTGTTGTGTACAATGTGCGTGTTGACCGACAGGCAAGTATACAACAAAGGCTTATATCCATAGCTGCAGACACACATACATAGCCAAACACACACATAAACACACACAGAGACACCGCTGGAGGCACAGCACAAAGAGCAAACAGGCTTGCTATCTCTGCTGGTCAGTAAGGACATAGAAAACTGATCTCAGGGGAGATTTTTTTACCCTTTCTGTGGGCGTTTGTGTGTGGACTGTGTGGCTTTTCATGCCGTGTACTTGTTATCAACTGGAAATGGCTAAGAAATAAATAAATCATGCATTTGTACAGCTGCCGTGTGAATACATGTGTCCTGTGAATATGAACTGCACTTTCAGTCATTAAGCACTTCTGATAACCAGTGTGGAAATAAGGCCATAGACTCTCTGTGTGGGTGTGCGTAAACACATTTTTGGGTTTTGCAAGTAAAAAACGAACAAAAAGCTTGTGATTTTAAAGGGCATTAAAGGACATTATTATGCCGTTAGCGTCTGAGTTAAGTACCTACATGAGACAGCAGCTAATGCCAGTTACATTTATAAAAAAGCTTCATTCCAAAGGCAGGAAAACTGAAGAAAATGAGCTGGTTTGTTAGTTTGTCTGTTGGTGTCACTGTCTTAGTTCTACATCTACTGCAACAACCTTCAAACATGCTGTATTGTTCCTCTTTTAAATAACATTGCAATGCTACAGTAGAGTTGAGTTTATTGTCCTGAACTGAAATTGTACAACTATGACCCCTCCCATCCATATTGGGGTGTTTGTATATTTTACCTGTGGTATGTAGTTGCGTCTCTCTTGGCAGACAGCATGGAACCAAGCCAGACAGAACAGAGACTGGGCTCTGGCCAGGACGCCTCCTACACACAAACAATCAACAGCATGTCACAACCAAAATAACTGGAATAATCAGTCATTATCAGAGTGTCTGTGTTGTCCAAACCTTTGAGTTCAATTATTTTTTTATTATTCATCAAACAATATTCAACAGAAAGGACAGAGAGGAGAATGAAGCATGCTGTTTGGACTTTTAATACATTCTATGTTGGAGCTCTTTGCTGCTGTTCCTTCTTTGACCCAGAACCAGCAAGCTTGCTAGAATTCCTTTGATCAGGACTCAAAGTCTAAGCTAATAATCTCGTACTGATAACAATCCCTTGACTGTAAATGGAAACAAAGCACAAATTCTTTCAAACATAGGGCTAGCTCATAAGCTGGTTGCTGCTTAAATGTAGGGTGTACTGTAAGATGTTTGTCAGTCAGAAACTAATCTGTCATTATTGCTTGGAATAAGAATAAGAGCAAGAAGCTGAACAAGAAGATAAAAGAAGAGACAAACCTTTACTGATCTGCTCTGGAGTCCATGACTCGTACGTTCTCAGCAGATTCTTCTTCAACCCAGGGGGTGCCTGAAGGTGGGAGAAAAAATAGAGGACAGACAGACAGACAGTGTTGGGAAAAGGTAAAGAAGGACAGACGGGAAAGGGTTTTATTAGTATAGATTCTCGTGTAACATTCAAGTTCAAAAACAGCAAACATAGTTCTGTGATACAAGCACAGAAACATGTATCATGTGTGAAAGACCTTTGCGCTGCATGGTAAGATGATATGGAACATGCTGTGGATGCATGCACTAAAAAAAGGCACTGCTGGGATTCGAACCCAGGATCTCCTGTTTACTAGACAGGCGCTTTAACCAACTAAGCCACAGCGCCCCTTGGCAACTGCCGGAAGGAAAACTGAATCACGTGCTCTCATATATATGCTACATATCTACAGAAAAGTCTGTGGTGAAAATGTAATTGTATTCTTCGTATTATATAGCATCCAGGAGGACAAATCAGAATGAAAGGGTGGGCGATCATATGTGGAAATAGAAGCTATTACAAAGTTTTAGTGTGTTGCTAGAATGTTGAACAATTATCTCTATGTTATATTAATATTTGAGCTTGTAAAAAATTAGTAGCGTTTGATCCTGACATACCCTACAGTGTGATTCCCAAATCCACTCTATCAAATATATGTGCCTGACAAGACCAAAAAGGAGTCGTGTTGTTTATTTTCACAGTCTGTTTAGTGTTGTTCTGCTCTTTTAGCCCAAGCCAGAATGCAGGACCTGCAAACATGTGACCACATGTGAAAAGAAAGAAAAAATTGATTTGTCTACAAAAACGGAGACACTGAACAAGTGAAGGCAGAGAAAGGAAAATGTTAAGATGAAGTGTCGGTGTCTCTGTAAATTACAAATGGAGTTTATGAGTATAGTGGAAGAACATCGTTTGGTCAGGGTTGGACACCCAATAGCATTTTTTACCACAAGGATTATTAGGACCACAGCCCATAACACAGACACTGTTTTACACAGCCATCCCACTGTATATATGTATATAAATGCTGTATTCCTTTGTTATACAGTGTAGTTACTTTAGGTAGTGTTTAGTTAGTTATATGCATATTTGATTCCTCTTGAAACAATATGCTCTGTATATAATAGAAACAATGAGCATACATTGAAATCAGTTCACATATTAATAGCTTTGCTGAACATTTGGTACCTCCATCTGGAGGTTTTGATCATATGCACAGCCAGTTATGCATATGTGCTAAACTTGCGAAAACTGGTAAATCATGTTACCAACTTCAGTAGATTAAACATATTAGCAAGGTGCTATGTTTACCCATTTTGGCTGCAGCACAGTTTCAATCTATACTTTGATTCACACGTAAGAAAGCAATATGTTAACTCTACCTTTAGAAAAGGGGTCACCAACACATTGGAGACTGTGAGCCACCTCAGTGAAATCGAGCAATACGGAGGGCTACATGTTTGCTCAGTTTACTGTTAAATGATGAACATTATGTCTTTAATAGGCTACATGATTTAGGAGGCAGTCTAGGTTTAAGGTGCCCTGTGGGCGACTCATATGCTCACAGCGGGATACCAGGAGCTTGTGGGCACCATGTTGACTACCCCTGCTTAAAACACTGACAAATAAATCACTTGCCTCTGTGCTTTTTACATTTAAATTGTTTTGAAGAATCTATCATTTGCACTATTGAAGGTTTGAGCTGCTGAATTACACTTAAAATCTAATAGACTGCCAACCACACCAATAAAGAACTAAATAAATTCACTTAGTAAAGCAGCTACAATGCTAAACTATAAAGGAGAGCTGAGTGTTGGGTGCAGTAATTGGGTTAGCAACAGTGATTTTGCTATAATGGTTAGTTTGTGTGATGTGTGTGATTGTGACATGTCATGTCATGTTCTGTAAGATGACATGTATTACTTTTATGCTGTTTATGTTGTTACACTGTTTTTCTCTGGTTTGAAAGATTAGATTTGATGCCTATTTGTCCTTGTCCTATGTCTGCACTGTGTAAAGCATGTCAATAAGTTTGAATTTGAGTGTGTCTGAGAGAGAGAAAAGAACGGAAGAGCGAGAGAGACAAAGGGAGAGAGACAGAGAGAGAAAGAGGGGCTGTTTGTGCAGCATGCTTGGCTGCTGAAGCAGCTAACCCCTTGAGCAGGACTCCCATCAGAAACACACTGAGCGCTAAAGCACGCATCAGTAACACACAAGCTGCAGGCTTCTACGTCTCCTGACAAATGTACAGTGTGTGTGGCTGCATTGCAGATGTAGCCATTATATAGAGGATAAAAGACACACACATGGTCATGAACTCAAATGGCATTTCGGAGACACAAAGTCCTTACATACCCTGCCCTCTTGTGAGCATGCCATCCTGGTAACATGGCCCAAATTAGTGACTACAAGAATGTGTGCCTGCATGTTTGTGTGATATAAGTTGGGTCAATCGTAAGCTGCTGTAGCAGTATTCTAGTGTTATTGTTTTGATGCCTGTATGTGTGTGTTGGTACCTCGTAGGTGATCTTGAGGCTGGACTGCAGCAGTATGGGAGGAAATCGGGGGTGAACTTCTGCTGTCAGCCAGAGACGGAAGCCAGCTTTAGGATGTAGCACATTTAGCTCCTGTGGAGGAAGGACAGGGCACACACATTATACACATATAGACAAACATCTCTTACTAAAGTAAGAGAAAATGAGAGTTATAGGGGAGCAGACTACCTTTGCGCTAATATCAGGCTATAGACATAAGGTATGTCAAAACACAAACTTGCTCATTAATTGTAGCAATTAGAGAAGACTTGAGCCTAGATACTGTATCACACAGGTCCATCAATTTTCTACTGCTTATGTTGTTAAGGTTGGAAAGAGCTGGAGTCTATCCCAGTATATCCACAGAGGCAGACCTCAGCCAGCTGGGTTGGATTTAAACACAGCACCTTCTTGCCGTGAGGTAAAATAATAGAGTAATAACTTTATCACACAGTATAAATTTGCTGCCCTTTTTCATATGCACAAACTTGAAACAATACACTTACTTCCACAGATTCCCTTTAAGCAAATTTCTGATCAGTTAACTATTCATATTTTTATCTTTGTAAAGGATCTTTGTAAAGATGATGATACATTCAACCTTTATTCATAAGGTGTGGTCCAACGAGAGCTGTTAACTCTATTTGCTCAAAAAACTATAAGGAGGAAGAGCTTTATAGTGCATATCTAGTAGCAAATCAAATATATTTCCTCTAATCCTCTCTCCTTTACTTCCCATGCCACTCTTCCTCATTTGCCTCACATTAATATACAGTATCCGTCTCTCTCCCTTTCTGCCTCACTTCTTTTCACCGTCTCCATCACTGTCTCTTCATCTCAATTTCCAGCTTTCTTTTTCTCACTTCTCTTCTTACATTGCTCCCCCCTCGCTTTCTATCTTTCTCAAAGACTTGCGGTTAAAAATAGCATACTGGCACCTTAGGGTCTTGTGTCATCTGATTGGGTACCCACGCAAAAGAACACACCCACACACACACACACACACGCAGACACACACATAATCGTAATCAATGTGTTTCTGCATCATTTGGAAACTAATTCGCTCCCATGGAGGCAGACATAATCACGGAAAGTCAAAGAACACAGAAACCGACATCCCTTGAAGAAAAACTTCTCTGCCTATCATTGTGTGTGTGAGTGTATCGTTAGCGCATCAAAACCAATCTTTATTATAGTGTTAAAGATGCACCACACACAGATACTCAAACCCCAAAGGCTTTACTCACACATATTTTTGCAGATGGACATTTATATCTTGTGATTAGATCTCACAAGATACAGTTAATTTATTCCTTGTAACACATAACTGAAAGGGTTTCAGTTCTAATTCAATTTACAGGAATAGCAGACAGAGAGACCTTTAGATTGGCAGGCAGATTAAAAAGATAGATCCATAAGTATTCGGATGGTGTGGGTGATGTGAAAAATGAGACAGTAAATTGTGCAAGTGGAAGAATGTGAGTGGACAGGGATGAGAGGACATCTGCACTGCCAACTTCAATTATGAACACTGACCGCTCTCTTTCTCTGCCTCTCTTCCCTCCTTTCTCCTCTCTCTAACTGACCAACTGCTTTAGTGAAGGAGGGACGGACCGGAGAGACAGATGGCAAGAAAATAAGCCGGAAAATTTAGACACAACATTGAGAAATACAGTGAGACAGAGCAGATGGACACAGAGACAACAGAGGCAGAACCTAAAACATAGCCCTCTTCGTCCAGAATATCCACCTGCCGGCAGGGGCTCAGTTCAGCTTTCCCTACTTCCGCCCTTTCACATTCACTGTGTCTTCATTCTTTCTTTTTCTATGCTCCCTGTCTCCCTCGTTCCCCTTGTTGCGTCAGTTTTTCATTTCAGGCTTGACTGCCGAGACCCAACCTCATCGGTTTGCCGGAGAAGGAGCGAGGCAGTGAGAGAAAGCAGGACAAAACAGACAAAAAGAGAGTTTGAGTTATCCAATATAAGGGGAGCAGGGTGTTAAGAAAAACTGGTGGCGGAGTGGGGGAAAAGTAGAAGAGGAGAGCTATAATAATCTATGGTTTAAGTCACACTGAGCACAGACAACTCAGGACAGGAAGGATCTATGGCTAACCACAGGGCACACACTTTCTCTCTCTCTCACACACACACACAAAGACAGGTGAGGGCTCATACACACATGCACCCACGAATGCACCCACGCATACACAAACACACACACAGGCCAATCATCGCCAACAGCTGTGCCTCCCAGTGTGATATGACCTGCTACAGTGACACAGCACTAAACAGAACCCCAGAAAAAGCTCATGGACACATGGCACATTCACTGACATGCGGCTCGGCACAACAGTTAGTCTAACATCGAAAATCCACTAATGTAACCAGAACACTGTATACATGCCAGTATTTTTGGAGGAGATTTTAATTGGATTTGTATTTTGTAGAGTGCGATATAGCCTAAAATATTGCATTTTTATTTCAAGACCATATTGCACGGCTCTGCTAACAACCTCAACATTACAATATGTATCACTATTGCCATTGAAATATATTTTCTTTATCTATTTGGTATAAACCTTGATTCCACGACTACAAAAAGAAGGGGTCGTCTTCATTGCATGGGCCGCTCTATCATAGTAAATGTCACAGAAGGTAATCACAAATGTTGCAATATGCTTTTCCCTTTTTAAAAAAAAATCTTTTTGCCAATTTTTTAATAAAACTAAGCCTAAGTCTGTCCAATAATGCAAAACAAAACTACATTTTAACTGTACACATTTGTATAGGATAGCTACAGATATGCATATACAACCATGCGGGTCAACCCTGTCTTCTGCATTTAGCCACAAACTTCAAAATTCCACCCTCTGTCCTTTCCTGCAATACAGCCCAGAAAATCTTTTTTTTTGCATGCCTGATCCACTCCCTGATAATCTTCTGAAGTTATGTCCAGATATCCAACACTGGAGGAAATGTATTTCTTTGTGGCATTGAGAAATGAAGGGTAGAAGTGAAAGCATCCTGGGATGGTCACTCAATTACTCTGAGACTCCAAGAGAATGGTGAAATGTCATATCTTCCCATATGTCCATTCTGGAGTCCGCCTAACACGTCCCCTTTCGTCCTTTTCCTTTCCTTCTTGTAGCAAATTGCAGTCTGATGTTATTTTGTGTTTTGAATGTAAATTATACGGTATTGACTTGTGCTGAGTGTAAATACACAGGGTTAGGTTGGTAGTTGAGATTGAGGGAGCTCTTAAAAAGATGTTGCCTTTGAGTGTATACATATACATACTGTACATGCATGTATGCCCAGAAACAGACAAACACAGAAATACAAACACACTTAAAAAAAAAAAAAAAACACACACACAATGACAAACTGAACCACTGAAGTGACTGAAATGGGCCGACAGGTAGAGAGAAAAATGTGTTTGTGCAGTGCGAGGACAGAAGGCAATTTTAGATATGGAAATTTGGGCAGCCAGCAGAATGTGCTCTAGTGTTTGTGTGTGCAGCAGTGTTGTAATATTGCAGATAAACACTGACAAGCGGGGTGAAACCTGAAATTACACATACATTTTATGTACACAACATCCTCCAGGCTCCCTGTTTCTACTGACCTTTCCCCATAGCCCCAAAACTACATAATTGGCACCGTGGGCTTGAGACGATCTTGGAGGTGCTTGTTTAACTGGACGTAACCTAAACTGTTTATTTGACCCTTTTCTCAGACTTGTAATTGTCACATTGCTTAATCGTCATGCATTGGAAAAGCTTGTTGAACATATTCTATTTATCTTTTGTTATTCCTCATGTAACTTTTCCCAACCACAGATCCTGATGCACATCTGGTTTTGCATGATAATATCATTTTACATGTATTTATGTGATGCTAGTTAATGTGATGCTACTGTGGACAGACACGCATCCTTGTATTACAATAGAGTCATTTTGATCACTCTCTACATGTGCTGTTATACAATAATTACAGATAACAGAATATTACTCATGACCCCTAGCAATAAAACAGCCTTAAAACACAGAGACTCATTTACACATACAGAGTACTTACTTTTTCCAGAAGGGGTAGCCATGAAGTGACAAGGTGAAGGTTTTTCAGGCAAAGCCAGTCTCCATTTCGGGAACATTCTCTGAGCATAGCCAAGGCCACATCAGCCTGCCCCTGACCCATAGAGATCTTCACAGACAGGGAGTGTGGAGGAGGTAGGAGGGGGCGAGAAACAGAAGCAATTGGATGGAAAATGTGATTCCACATTGTAATTTATCTGAAGTTTGGGGCAGATAATCTGATTCAATATTCTAATTCATCTCTCTGCTCAGTGGAAGAAATTGAGAACTGCTTGCAAAGTGAGTTTCGCATTGTGACTTCTACCCATCAAGTTCCCACATTGAGGCTAGTCACTCTTTGGAAGGGAATGAACTTATATGGCTAGGTGACAGAGGCTACTACATATCAGGTTTTTACTATTACAAAAAGATAAAACAATACCAGCACTATATTGAATAATTGCTGAATAGCTGTAATAGCCGCATACTGAATCACAGCAGGTGTGTAGGAGCGTCTTGCAAAGGTGGTTTTCTCAGAGCTCTTGTTGTTTTAAAATAAATCATAATTGATAAATTCTACTAGCAGAATATTATCAACAGATATGTCTCAAAAGTGTGTTTCAGTGCAGCATATAGTGAGCTGTGGCATCAATTTATGTGCACAGGAGATAAATCTGTTGATCTGATCTTGGTAATCTGTTGATAGAAATCCCTTTATACTTGTTAATCTACTACGACTTCTCCCATTTAACCCTGTTATTCTCTACCTCGTGATAGCTGTCCCTGCCAACGGTTTCAGCTGCGAGTTCGGCAAGCTCCTGGGACGGGTCCGCCCCCGGAGAGATGATGATCAACACCGGCTCCCACTCCAGCGTCTCGGTGTAGAGACGTCGCAGGTTCAGAGGAGGAGGGGAGAGCTCTTTCATACCTGCAGAGAAAAGGTGAGAGAGGGAGATAATGAAGGGTGTGAGAAACAGACCTGTGAAGAAGTGTTGCAACATTTCATTGAAAGTTGATATGCTACTCAAAGTCAAAGTGACTGAATATAGTACACAGAGATGGCACACCGGGAGGGGGCAGAGAAAGTGAGAGCTACTGAGCAGCAGCAAAGTGGCATTTTGTTAGGGTGGATGTTAAAGAAGGAGGCACAGGTGGAGTATACAGAGGGAGGGCAAGAATGGGGAGGGGTAGACAGCGCCTGAAGGAAGTGTGATGAGGAAGGGATGTGGGGGGAAAAGAAAAAAGTGAAAGAGGGAGAGCAAGAAGGAGGCGATGATGTAGAAAGGGGAAGAGGGCATAAGAGGAAGACACTGAGAGAGACAGAGTGAGAGAGATTAGGAGGTGATGTGCCGTGCATACTGAGTGCTAGGTATGCAGCAGTATTCACCACACATAGCAGAAGAATACCTTGTCAGCCCCCTGGCGCTGAGAAGCCAGACTCTTTGTGTACGTGTCTGAGTGTGTGAGTGCATGTGTGCGTTTCCTCGCTGAGCATTAAGCTCTAATCCTGCTGTAATATATTGAATCGTGTATCAGATATGAGTTAATAGTGACACACAAGCAGCGATACGAACACACACAGGGTGAGCGGCTGTGTTGGAAATTCCACTGCGATGCTATTCGTGCATGTATCAGCAGATATCTCTTTCTCTCTCTCACACACACACACACACACACACACACACACACACACACACACACACACACACACACACACACACACACACACACACACACACACACACACACACACACACACAGTTGTCTATTCTGGTTGGGCTGACTGCCCCGGCCTGAACATTCTTTGGGTGTCTGCTGCCAAATGCAATCTGCTGCACTGAAGTACACACTCGTGCACGCGCACAAGGTCTTGGTAGAGAACATCTTGGTGCGACCTTTTACTGTATCACCATGGCAACACTAAGTAAAACAGTCATCTGACCACATGGCTTGTGATGTCTGACTGCAATAAATGGGGAGCATTTACAGAACATGCGTGTGCACAAATGCATGCACATCTACCTTTGACACGGGCAGGTCATCAGTATTCCTGCTGCAGACCAGCATCCTCTGTCTCTGTGAACAGCAAAGTTCACCTTGGATTTTATGACATACAATCGGGCCAAAGAGGAGCCTTGAGAAAGACAGAACCAAAGTGTCTCCATGCTGCTTTGCGGACGAAACACTGAATGGCTAAGAATTAATGAGCAGACGAAACACTTGACAAGGGCATTGAGATTTTTCTATAAATATCTTTTTATCTTTCCATTTAAAGCACTTCTAATTGACAACATACATTTGCATTTAAATGCTGATTGATGGTTTGAACAAAAAAAGGCTGTATCTTGGCTGGATGATTAATAATAAGACACTGAGAGAGATGTTTTAATGCGTATGTGAAAGAGTGTTTGTATTTTTGAGAAGTCTGGTGCTTAAGCCAGTGAGTGAGCACAAGTTTGTGTGTGCGTGTGTGTGTGTGTGCGGCTGTGTTCACCCAGGCATGCCTGTGTGCGTGAGCGGTGCCCAGGCCTGGACTGGGGGGATTGAGTGAGATTAGCTGTAAGAGGATTACAGACCATGCCTCATTAGCATACTGATTTACAGCCAAAAACACATACACATACACACAAAATCTTCTTCGCTCCTGTTCTTTTTTTTTTTGTCCGTCTCTCCCTCCCTCTCTCATTCAGACACACTCTCACCCACATCATGCACTTGTACACACACTACACCTCCGTCAATGGGTTCACTTGGCGTTCAAAGGAGTGTGAGCGATGTGTCTCCTCATCAGGATAGAGTGCATGTGTGGTTTATCAGAGCTTGCACGCCAAAAAACGGGGAGAGACAAAGAAGGGACAATTGTGCTTTCAAAGAATCCGCTCATATGGAAACGTGAACACATACCTTTGAAGAATATGATATTGAGCCACAGATGAAACACACAAACACATACACAAAGAAACCTCGAAAAACAGTGACACACATATTAGCAAAGGGCTGCCAGAGCCTCGTTGGCGCAGTAGGCAGCGCGTCAGTCTCATAATCTGAAGGTCGTGAGTTCAAGCCTCACACGGGGCAGATGTTTTAAAATAAAAAAGAAGTGCATGAGGATGAATAGAAAATTACATGACACAGTTAAATATGCAAATATAATACATACTGTCAAAGATGCATTGCTGGTAGACACACATGCAGATATACAGAAAGACACACATACACACAAAAAGTGGAGTGTAACCCTTAATGAGCCAGTTATTATTAGCACTCTGGAGCAGCTGCACAACAGCTGAAACTGAATTTCAGTCAATAGGGTTTTTGCTATCAATGGGCAAAAAAGCAGTCCTGCTTCTCTGGGTCACCAAAGAGCTCTCTCCCTCTCTGTCTATTATTTCTGCCTTTCAGCCGTCACTTAGAAATAGAATTTTTTTCCGCTGGGGCTCTTTTGAATGTCCGACTAACAATATTTCTGAAACTATATGAGGGTTGAGAAAAATACTACACTGAAACTACAGGCAATTATTTTCAAAGAACACGGGTGATTTTTGTCAACATAATTCTGCGATAATTTAGAACTGGAGGAAGGAGAATGGAGTCAGCTCAAAGTTCAAACAAGGTTTTAATCTTGTACAAGAGGAGCATTCACAGAGCAACACGCAGGTCTGTTACAAAGTTAAGACTCGATGTCTTTGGAGAAAAGCATGGTATTTATCAGTCTCTGTGGGTGTGTTTAGGAAGTGATAACCTTCAGTGATTATTCAATACCTTACACAGGTCACAAAACAACCTAAAACGAGGGCACAGATCACAGGTTACAGGTCACGTTAAACAGTTACATTGAACATTCTTGTGTAAGACTTCAATTCACATCTCTCTTCACGAAGTACAACATGTCCATCACAATTCAATTTTAAGAAAACATGCTAAACTATATATGCAACTGTGACATCTCTACTCATTCTCCTGAGGCCTGTACCAAAAGGCAGAATTAGGTGTTAGCGAGGCAACGTCAGGTTTAACCCTGGGTTTATCACTTCTTACCAGGGCACACCACCATGGTACCTTATGTTGCACACCTAACACCTGCTTCGGAGCATGATATGTTCAGAAAACAGATCAAGTGTATAAAAACGCCACTTTCTGACAAATCAATTCTGTGGAGAATGGCATCACCAGTCATGGAAGATCTGGTGTCTTCTTAATTCATTTTTCCCCCCTGTCAGCTGCAGGTGATGGTCAAATCCATTACATTGTGCTTTTGTATAGCAGTATCAACCTATAACAGTGACTAACTAAAGCACTAAAGCTTTGTACTTGCTGTACTGACATGAAAGAATTATTTTGAACTGTTAAAAGCAAGCATTGCAGCTGGCAATGTTTCCACCTTATGTGTCTACATATGTGCTTTATTAACAGTTACTAACAATAAAACTTAAAGATAAGACTTTTTTTTTTTAAAATAGGTAAATTCAAGTATTTGTCTTGTGCCAAGAGCTGCAAAAGAACTGCACATGAAGTGCAGATGACACTTGTGTGATAAATGCCAGTTAAAATGAATCTCCAGAGTAAAGAGCGCTATTTAAAGCTGCTGTTACTCAGTGTTCCCTCCCAAAATGTGAGACTGTCCAGAGCCAAATCCTCTCACAGCCCAGTTGTCTCTAATCTGATCAGTGAAAAGACCGCATCCTCTTGTAGGCAAGAAGAAGACAAACTGAAGTCAATTTATAATTACAATTATATATATATATTTCTTTTATATTATATATAAGTATATGAATGCCTTTTTGAGGGTTAAAGAATATTTAGCAGGGAGAGTAATGGAACTCCCTTAAAGTAAGCAACCATTTTTTTTGGATATGAACCACATCTGTGCAGTGCTTTTCCACCAATGTCCATTCGCCATGCTCTATTTTCATGTTACAACTGGTAGAAAAGATAATGAAAAGATACGGGACAAAGCTGCCCTACTGGGTCATGATTTCTGTAAGAAGACATTGCTGTTGAGCTTTCCAAATGTATTTTTGTGAGTTTTGTGGCACTTTGAGCACCATAACCAAAATGCCATCCAGTCTATAATATTACAGAGATGGCAGACATCTCTGGTGATATGCTAAAAACCTGGCAACTCACACCAGGGAGCCACTCGGTAAAATTGTTATCTTCAGGATGCTGCAAAGTCATATATCCTCAGATGAGTGTCTTCTATTATGCAAAGCAATCAGCTACTGGTTTTGTCAGTCAGCCTTATGCACAATCTGCATTTCTACATGACATTGTTAATCTTTAATTTGCATTTTATATCATCCACAGTAATCATTATTATTACAGTCCTGTTTTTACATATTAATTACCTTACATTCGCAATACCTGCACTGTTTGTCACCTTCTATTTACACGACCTCCATTAGCACATACTCTATCATAGTGGCAGTTCTCTGTGGTAGGTGTGATGGCTAGATTATCACTTCAGTGGTGTATTATAATTCATGTTTTCACTCCTATTTTTATAAACATTGTTTGTTTAATTGTTGCATATACTTCTGTGTAATGATGTGTTGTAGGGGTTGTAAGAGCTACTGGATGTCTAAAACTTGGAAGAAAGGATGAAAAAAGGTAATCCATTACTTCCTGACTAACATGTACCTGTTTCATGTTGCACATAAAATGCTGTTTCTGGATAAGGAAAATGGCCCCTGTGAGCACTGCAGTCTCATAATTTGGAGGTTATGAGTTCAAGCCTTACATGGGGCAGGTGTTTTAAAGACAGGTGACAACAAAACACAAGAATCTGACAGAAGTATCAGACAGGCCATCCTTGACACCATACAGTACCGTACACTCATTCATCAGCATACATTGACACCTCACAAAACTAACTACCAAATCATCTATAGTTATATAGTTATATTGATAGTATAGTGTTTCCCTCAACTTGCACAGGCCCTTGTTTGTCAACAGTAAACTCTCAAGCCAATAAGTAATCCAAGTTTTAAAAATGTATAAAATAATCAAGTCGATGTGTTAAGATTGTTTCATCAATTATTTTAGGGAAATATCAACAATGAACTGTCAATGTGAGTGGATTGGCTCACGTTTGAGAATGTGACAAGGGCTCTTACTGCCTTAATTACTGCAATCATGACAACTTGTTTCCATGACAACATAATATCTTTGCGCCTTGTTGGCGCAGTAGCCAGCGTGTCAGTCTCATAATCTGAAGGTCATGAGTTCAATCCTCACAGGAGGCAGGTGTTTTAAAGGCCTGAGTCTGTTGGTCCATAAAAATGACAAACACACAAGTGACTGGAAAAATCTGACAGAAGCTACATGTGGGCAAGATTTCTACAGATATTCGATCTCGCCCAGTGATGTAGAATGTTGGAGACACAAACTGTCAACACTGCTGTACAAGTCAAGTGCTGTAAGTCTTAGTATCAGGAAACTTTACAACATCCAGTTGGTATTGTTACCTTGTTGGCTGTGCATCTTTGACAGTCCTAGAGATGCTCTCAGACCAGCATCTCTTCTGCTCGTTTGTACGCAACGTAAATCTCTGACATCATACCTTACACACATTCACCACTGACGAAACTGATAATCACATCACTGTATTACAACTTCTTTGTTGGAACTATATTCGGAGTCTTGTGTTTCCTTCAACGTGAACTTTCCTTCTTTTGTCAAAAGTCAACTCTAAAGCCAATAAGGACGCTGAGTTTTGAAAAGTGTAAACGGTAATCAAGTAGATGCGTTAACATCGTTTCAATTGCAACTGTGAAAATTCATTTTGATATCAACATGTAAGCCTCGTTGGCGCAGTAGGCAGCGCGTCAGTCTCATAATCTGAAGGTCGTGAGTTCAATCCTCACACGGGGCAGATGTTTTAAAGGCAGATGACAACAAAACACAATGGGGCATAGGTTGAACTGATTTCCTTCAATGTGCACTGGACCTCTTTCGGCAACAGTCAACTCTAAAGCTAATAAGGATGATAACAAGTTTCAAAAATGTGGTGTGTTAAGATCTTTTCAACAGTTGTTGAGTGAAAAGGTCAACAAGTGCTCAAACTGCCTTGCTGGTACTATATGCAGACATTTGGAAAAAATCATGTGACTCGACAATTGCAATCGTCGGAACTTGTCTCAATAACAACTTCACGTTGTTGAGCCTTGTTGGCGCATTAGGCAGAGCGTCAGTCTCATAATCTGAATGTTGTGAGTTCAATCTTCACATGCGGCAGGTCTTTTAAAGACAGATGACAACGAAACACAATGGGGGAGCCACGTGGCGCATAGGCTGAGTTGAGCCTAAATGATAAACATGCAGGTGATTGCAAAAAAAACCCAAAGACTCTGAAAGAAGCTACATGTGGGCCAGATTTCTCCAGATATTTGATCTTGTCCCAGTGGTGTTGAATTACTGGAGATACAAACTACAGAAATGCTGTATCTGTTATGTGCTGTAAGTCTTAGTATTAGGAAACTTTACAACATTCATTTGGTATTGCTACATTCTTGGCTGTGCATCTGTCATAGTCCTAGAGCTGCTCTCAGTCCAGCACCTCTCCTGACACCATACACTCATACATGCATACACATTCAACACTGACAACTTACAGCACATAACTTGTACAACACTTTTGACAGTTCATGTTTCCAACATTCTACATCACTGAGACGAGATAGATCAGATATCTGTTAAAATCGGGCCCACAAGTAGCTTCTGTTAAATTCTTCCATTTTTGCAATCAGTTGAGTGTCACTTTTTTATAGAAATCTACTGAAAGGCTCAGTTCAACCTATGCACCGTTGAGATTTTCTTTTCATAGGCTTTTAAAACATCTGCCCCGTGTGAGGATTGAACTCACGACCTTCAGATTATGAGACTGACGCGCTGCCTGCTGCGCCAACGAGGCTTAAAACACCTGTATTGTCATGGAAACAAGTTGTTACGAATGCAGTTGCTAAGTCATTCAAATGTCTGTGTATTGCACTAGGAAGGCAGTTAGAGCCCTTGTCGCCTGTTCAAATGTGAGCCAGTCCACTCACATTGACACTTCATTGTTGATTTTTTGATGCATCAATTGATGTAACAATCTTTACACATCGACTCGATTATTTTGTACATTTTTAAAGCTTGGCGTCTCTATTTAGTTTAGAGTTGACTACTGACAAAAGAGGGCCAGTGCAAGTTGACGGAACACAAGACTGCAAATGTAATTCCAACAAAGAAGTTGTAACACAGTGATGTAGTTTTGGCAGTGCTGAATGTGTGTAAGGTATGCCTACTACATTGTACTCCGACTTCTTTGTTGGAATTATAGTCTTTTGTTTCCTTTAACGTGCACTTGGCCCCTTTTGTCAACAGTCAACTCTAACGCCAATAAGAACGCCGAATTTAAAAAATGTAAAAAGTAATTAAGTAGACGTGTTAAGATTATTTTGTCAGTTGTTGAGCAAAGAGGTCAACAAGTGCTCTAATTGCCTAGCTGGTGCAATATGCAGACATTTGAACGAAATTGTATGACTTTGATATTCAATGGGGCCAGATGCTCTCAATGATGGCTGCTTATTTTTGAGCCTCGTTGGCGCAGCAGGCAGCGCGTCAGTCTCATAATCTGAAGGTCGTGAGTTCAATCCTCACACGGGGCAGTTGTTTTCAAGGCAAATGACAACAAAACACAATGGCACATAGGTTGAATTGAGCCTGTTCTAGAGCTGCTCTCAGTGCAACATCCCTCCTGCTCGTCTGTTTGCTTTACACAATGCAGCGTGCAGGGTTTCTCCCAGAAAACTTGCTTAGCCCATTGGAAGGGCGGCCCACCGGCGGCAAAGCATGTTTTTTTTGTGACAGGGACCTGACACAGGCCAGCAACTGACTGATGGCAGTAGGTAACAGATTCATGACATAGTAGAGTTTAGGGTGGTTCCATACTGCCTTGCATTAAATCAATGTTAAAAGTTAATTGTCAGGCATTTACAAGCTTTAGGAGCCAGTAAAGGTATTCAAACCCACCAATTATGGCTTCATGCTCCATATTAATCACTGGCTTGAATGCTGCAGCTATTGACAAGCCTACAACATGAAAACTGTGCAAGCTAACTATTGGATATTTCATACTAGATATTTCATTATAATAATAATCAGTGACATATATTTACATTTGAAACAATGTGGCATTGTTTACATTTGCTTCTGCTTGCTGCCATATTGATGCTGGTGTGATGGTGGACCCAACATGAGCGTTTAGTACATCTTGCCTATAAGTAGTGCAAGGAGCTTCAATAAAAGCTCTATGGCTTGTGTTCATGTCAGGAACCTGAGACAGCGCAACATGCTTTGATTTCTTGTATAAACAATGACAAGATCTACTCAGAGAATTGCAAGAAAATGAAATCTGAAAAGTATTTTAGAAGTAGGGTCAAGCAGGAGGGGAAAACGCTGTTTTTTTGAAATTCTTAATAGACACCGGTCTATATAGCAGGATATAGTGCACTAAGGTGCTAGTCCCATAGATGGCAGCAATGCAACTTTTGCATGCCGGCTGGCTTAAAACCTCGAAGAAGAAGAAGAAGAAGAAGAAGAAGAAGACGACTTATTAAAATAGCTAGCGCCAGAGCTTATCTAACGCTGAATTTAATAGCAGCGTTTTACTACTAAACCACTGTGAAATTAGCGCACCTATTATTGTTAATATTTTCACGTATTGCAAAACAAACAACATAAAACTTACCATAATTGGTCAGGTACAGTCACCAGCTGTACAAACTAATTTGTACAGCGGGTAGCGCTGGCTCTATGTTTCCCATCGCGGCATGGAGAAGGCTGCTCCGCCACTGCAGCGGACGAATTAACATCCATTCTACATCCATGCTAGCTGCCTCATCAACCCGTGGCCCAACCAACGTTGCGCCACTGCACACCTGGTCAACAGGTGAACCAGCGGGTTCAAAGTCTCCGCCTTTGTTCACCCGACTTTTTTTTGTGACATCCCGTTATGTTCAATCAAAAGTAGCCTAGTTAGAGTGTAGTGACAGTAGCAGTGGTTTGTGGGCGTTAGGCGATGAAAAGACACCTGACCTCAGATGTGTTCGCTTTTGACCATGAGATGTCGCCATTTAAATAAATAAACGATGCTTAGCCTGGCGGTGGGAAATTTAAGCCTGGCGGGCCGCCAGCGTGAATCTCTGACACCATACCTTACACACATTCAGCACTGACAATACTGACTACATCACTGTGTTACAACTTCTTTGTTGGAATTACATTTGCAGTCTTATGTTCCGTCAACTTGCACTGGCCCTCTTTCGTCAATAGTCACCTCTAAAAAATCAACAATGAAGTGTCAATATGAGTGGATTGGCTCACATTTGAACAGGTGACAAGTGCTCTAACTGCCTTCCTGGTGCAATACACAGACATTTGAATGACTTAGCAACTGCAATCATAACAACTTGTTTCCATGACAATACAGGCATTTCAAGCCTCGTTGGCGCAGCAGGCAGCGCGTCAGTCTCATAATCTGAAGGTCGTGAGTTCAATCCTCACACGGGGCAGTTGTTTTAAAGGCAGATGACAACAAAACACAATGGCAGTTAGGTTGAATCGAGCCTGTTCTAGAGCTGCTTTCAGTGCAATATCTCTCCTGCTCGTCTGTTTGTTTTACACAATGCAGCGTGAATCTCTGACACCATACCTTACACACATTCAGCACTGCCAAAACTGACTACATCACTTTGTTACAACTTCTTTGTTGGAATTACATTTGCAGTCTTGTGTTCCGTCAACTTGCACTGGCCCTCTTTTGTCAGTAGTCAACTCTAAACTAAATAGAGACGCCAAGCTTTAAAAATGTACAAAATAATCGAGTCGATGTGTAAAGATTGTTACATCAATTGACGCATCAAAAAATCAACAATGAAGTGTCAATGTGAGTGGACTGGCTCACATTTGAACAGGTGACAATGGCTCTAATTGCCTTCCTAGTGCAATACACAGGCATTTGAATGACTTAGCAACTGCATTCGTAACAACTTGTTTCCATGACAATACAGGCATTTCAAGCCTCGTTGGCGCAGCAGGCAGCGCGTCAGTCTCATAATCTGAAGGTCGTGAGTTCAATCCTCACACGGGGCAGTTGTTTTAAAGGCATATGACAACAAAACACAATGGTGCATAGGTTGAACTGAGCCTTTCAGTAGATTTCTATAAAAAAGTGACACTCAACTGATTGCAAAAATGGAAGAATTTAACAGAAGCTACTTGTGGGCCCAATTTTAACAGATATCTGATCTATCTCATCTCAGTGATGTAGAATGTTGGAAACATGAACTGTCAAAAGTGTTGTACAAGTTATGTGCTGTAAGTTGTTGTACTGGGGAAACTTTACAACAATCAGTTTGTATTTTTATATTGTTGACTTTGCATCTGTGATTGTCTTAGAGCTGCCCTAAGTCCATCATCTCTCCTGACACCATACCGTACACTCATTCATGCACACACATTCACTACTAATGAAACTGACTACCACATCGTTGTATTCCTGCTTCGTTGTTGAAAACTATATTATATACTATACTATATTCATAGTCTTGTGTTTCCTTCAATGTGAACTTTCCTTCTTTTGTCAAAAGTCAACTCTAAAGCCAATAAGGACGCTGAGTTTTGAAAAATGTAAAAGGTAATCAAGTAGACATGTTAACATCGTTTCAATTGCAACCATGAAAATTCATTTCGATGACCACATGCAAATTTTGAGCCTCGTTGGCGCAGTAGGCAGCGCGTCAGTCTCATAATCTGAAGGTCGTGAGTTCAATCCTCACACGGGGCAGGTGTTTTAAAGGCAGATGAAAAGAAAACACAATGGGGGAGACACATGGTGCTTAAGTTGAATTGAGCCTAAATGACAAATGCACAACTAATTGCAAAAATCAATAAGCTACATGTGTGCCAACAGATATTTGATCTCATCCCAGTCATGTTGAATTATTGGAGATACAAACTACAGACACGTTTCAGGAAACTTTACAACATTCAGTCGGTATTGTTACATTGTTGGCTGGGCATCTGTGATAGTCCTAGAGCTGCTCTAAGTCCAGCAACTCTCCTGCTCGCCTCTGTTTGTTTTACACTATGCAGCGTGAATCTCTGACATCATACCTTACACTCATTCATGCACACACATTCACCACTGACAAAACTGACTACATCACTGTATTACAACTTCTTTGTTGGAATTACATTCGTAGTCTTGTGCTTCCTACAACTTGCACTGGCCCTCTTTTGTCAGTAGTCAAGTCTGAAGCCAATAAGATTTGTATGTAATGTAATGTAAAGATTGCTTTGTTAATTGTTAAGTGAAAAGATCAACAATGAACTGTCAATGTGATTGGATGGGCTAACCTTTGAACATGTGATGAGGACTCTAACTGCCTTGCTGGTACAATAGCAGACATTTGAAAAAATCACGTGACTTAACAACTGCAAACATGACAACTGATTTCGATGACAATATGCCAGTTTTGGGCCTTCTTGGCGCAGTAGGCAGCATGTCAGTCTCATAATCTGAAACACTGCAAGCTTACCGCTGGACACACTGAACTTCACCTAAGGAATGGATGCCCCCCTCTCGGATATCTCCTATCATCCCGCAGAGGAGGCTGGCCTATGAAAATCTCTCCTTTCATTAAATAACGACAGGAGCTGAATCTGAACAGCCTGTAGGAGCGCCGTTTTAACAGTGGGTGGGCTGCAGAGACGATGCAGGACTTGTTTGCTCATTCTGGGAGTTGGTAGGTTCAGGAAGGACCAGTTTATATATGTAGACACCAGAGAAAACATGTTTTTCATAATATGGGACCTTTAAAGAGTTGTTCCTTCGAACTGATTCCGAACCCCTTTTCCACGTAAATTATATCGTGTCACATGGACAGATTTCAACTGCCGCGCGCACTTGTTTGATATTCGCGCACATATTCAGCAACAGAGTGAAGCAGAGGCAGGTGCGAGCGAGTAAAAAAAACCAACAGCGACATGCACAACAACACTGTGCAGCTGATTTGAGCGCGTTGGATCGCTCCTGCTTTTGACTTTTGGCGCTTTGGGGGCGGAGACAAGGCTGATCCCGGCCCTCTTATGATTGGTCATTTTCCAGCCCCCGACGTGGGTAGAGACAGTGCCATAGAGAAAAAGAGCTGTGACACTCTTTGATGTCGCCGCCGGGGCAGTCACGTGGTTCATGTAAGCCCCAATAGTTCCAAAACATACGCTGGCTGTCATGTTCTTCTATGGGACAGACAGCAGCGATTGCATTATTGAACGGTAAATTAAAAAAATTAATTTAATTAAAATTAATTTTAATTAAAAAAAACACACACCCAAGTACTTTTTCAGCTGTTGTTGCATTATTGCATTATTGTTAATGTCAGTTTTGCATTTTGAGTGCAGTGCAGTAAAACAGCTGTGTCATAAATTCTGCTTTTATAAATTTTACACACGTTCAGTTTTTGTTGACACTATAAGAAAGGTGTTTATTCTACTTTATGTCATTTGTTGAGGTCATAGTGGGTGGTGGTGCTGTACTGGATTGCATTATCTCGACAATTGTTGCTTATATTTTGCCTTTTAAGTATTAAGTATTTTAATGGAGAGGGCAAAATATCAGGAACACTGATGAATATAATGCACCCCAGCACAGCAGCATCCACTATGACTCCTGTAATAAACAGTAACCAGAATGATCACCTTTTTGACAATGTCAGCTAAAACTAGAAACATATATATACACACACACATATAATCATATGGCATTGATGCTGCATGCTGCACATCAAGAGAACTAAAGAGTAAGGACCAAAGATCTTATGGCTCAGGAGTGATGATGACGAGGATGTCACATGTCTCTTGTTAATGGTTGTAGCTTTCTGGTAGTTGGTGGAACAGTGATGTTTACTGAATATAGGTAGGTGGAGAGGCAGTGATGCTGGCTTTGTCCTGAAACACTTTCAGCTGTTCTGGGGTTGCTTGATGTTGAACCTAGGCCACTGTTCTTTTTCACCTTCTTGGTTTGGCTCTTGCTTCCAAGATGGCCATCTTTTAAGTGTTGTTTTTTCCTGTCATTTATTTATTTTTTTGCTTCAATCTGCAAACTCAACTTAATAAATCTCCTGATGATCTTTTCTTTTACTCCACAGCATGATGGACGCCCGCTGGAGAGTGGCAGAGCTGTCTTCTCCAACACGCCCACTGCATTTGGAAGCTCTATGAGGGAGGAACCAGTGGCCCCATTCACACTGCTGTTTGCATACGGGGATCCTGCGCCAATTCTCCGCACACTCCTCTGTGTGAAAGTTTCAGATGCAGAGAGGGGTGAAATTTTGCTTCAAGTCCAAACTTGTCAGTCACCTGTTAGTCTGCCACTGAGCTTCCTGTCTGTGACGGAAGCTGTCATCAGCAGAAAACTGAAAAGGCACCCACGTGGGGGGCTCGAAAATGACCAAAAAATGATACATAGCTGCAACTTCATGATTATGTGTACATTTAGACAACAGAGCAGTGGATAATGTATATATGTTGTTCCTTCAAACTGATTGGTTCGCAAAAGAGCCATCTTTACTGTGCATCATAGTGTTGTGTTTCCTTCAATGTGCACTTGCTCTCTTTTGTCAATAGTCATCTTTAAAGCCGGTAAGAACACTGAGTTTCGAAAAATGTAAAAGGTAATCAAATAGACATTGTTTCATAAGTTGTTGAGCGAAGAGGTCAACATATGCTCCAACTGCTTGGTTGGTACAATGCGGAGACATTTGAAAAAAATCATGGAAGTTGACAATTGCAACCGTGAAAATGTGTTTTGATGATAGTATGTCAATTTTCAGCCTTGTTGGCGCAGTAGGCAGCGCGTCAGTCTCATAATCTGAAAGTTGTGAGTTCAATCATCACACGGGGCAGTTGCTTTAAAGGCAGATGACAACAAAACTCAAGGTTGCTCATGCTGAACTGAGCATGCCGGCAGATTTTCATTCCTTAGTATGTGCTGTAGGTCTTAGTATCGGGGAAACTTGACAGATGTCGAGATTCAGTTCCCGTCGGTCAGTTCGGCAGGAAGAATCGTTCATATTGTTCGTTTGTTCGCGTTTCCGGTACAACGTCGTTTAGCAGTGAATCATGTGCACTTGCCCTCTTTTGTCAAAAGTCATCTGTAAAGCCAGTAAGGACACTGAGTTTCAAAAAATGTAAAAGGTAATCAAGTACACACTGTTTCATACGTTGTTGAGCCAAGAGGTCAACATGTGCTCCAACTGCCTGGTTGGTACAATGTGTAGACATTTTAAAAAATTTTAAAATCAGAAATTTGTTGTGATGACAATATGTCAATTTTCAGCCTCGTTGGCGCAGCAGGCAGCGCGTCAGTCTCATAATCTGAAGGTCGTGAGTTCAATCCTCACACGGGGCAGTTGTTTTAAAGGCAGATGACAACAAAACTCAAGGTTGCTCATGCTGAACTGAGCATGCCGGTAGATTTCCATAAAAATGACAAACATACTCTTGATTGCAAAAAGGAAAAAATTTGACAGAAGTCACATGTGGGCCCGATTTCTACAGATATTTAATCTCGTCCCAGTGATGTAGAATATTGGAGAGACTGACTACAAACTGTAGACTTAGTATGTGCTGTAGGTCTTAGTATCGGGGAAACTTGACAACATTCAGTGGGTATTGTTAGATTCTTGGGTTTCCATCAGAGGTGGATTTCATCGTTCGATGTCGAGATTCAGTTCCCGTCGGTCAGTTCGGCAGGAAGAATCGTTCATATTGTTCGTGTTTCTGGTACAACGTCGTTTAGCAGTGAATCATGTGCACTTGCCCTCTTTTGTCAAAAGTCATCTGTAAAGCCAGTAAGGACACTGAGTTTCAAAAAATGTAAAAGGTAATCAAGTACACACTGTTTCATACGTTGTTGAGCCAAGAGGTCAACATCTGCTCCAACTGCCTGGTTGGTACAATGCGTAGACATTTAAAAAAATTTGAAAATCAGAAATTTGTTGTGATGACAATATGTCAATTTTCAGCCTCGTTGGCGCAGTAGGCAGCGCGTCAGTCTCATAATCTGAAGGTCGTGAGTTCGATCCTCACATGGGGCAGTTGTTTTAAAAGCAGATGGCAACAGAACTCAGGGTTGCATAGGCTAAACTGAGCCTGCCGGTAGATTTCATACAACTGATAACAAAAATAGAAGAATCTGACAGGAGCTACATGTGGGCCACATTCCTACATCAGTGTTTCCTCTACGTCCATTTAGAAGTGGCGGCCCCTATTCCTAAATCCTAGCCGCCGCTCCTTCAAATTTCTCTTTTTTTAATTGTCGCAAATACACCACAGCCACATGTCTCCAGCTTCACAGCAGAGTCAAATCAGGAGACAGAATAACAACAGTCTCAGTAGGCTTCAGATCAGTGGTCGCTGTTGCCGGTGTGTTTTTAAAATTAGCAGGTTTGATTCTCGTGTCGGACGTCGCGCTCGAGCGCTAGTGGAAAAGAAAAAAAAATGAGTGTCTCAGTCCGCAGCCTATGTTGCGGTAAAAAAAGGGTAAAAAAACTACTTCTACATACGTTTGATCTTGTTCCATTGATATAGAACACTGGAGATACAAACTACAGAAGTGTTGTACAAGTTATGTGCTGCAAGTCTTTGTAACAGGAGAATTTACAACATTCAGTTGGTATTCTTATATTGTTGGCTTTGCATCTGTGATTGTCATAGAGCTGCTCTCAGTCCAGCAACTATCCTCTTTGTCTCTGTTTGTTTTACACTGTGCAGTGTAAATAGATACCTTACACTCATTCATGCAAACACATTCACCACTGACAAAACTGACTACATAACTGTATTACAACTTCTTTGTTGGAATTACATTCATAGTCTTGTGTTCCCTCAACTAGCTACCTCAACTGGCCCTATTTTGTCAACAGCCAATTCTAACCCTAACCGAAACTTTACAACAAACTTACTGTGACTTGACGTCACAGAAACGAAACCGGGTGCTGCTGCCACGGCACTGCAATCTTTAGCGTTAGCCGAGCTGCTAACTTTACTTGCTTTGTTCTAGCAATCAAACACACCGCACTCCTTTAGCTTCATACTATGCGTGCGCTCCAAGTGTTTGGTGGTGTTGCTAGTGTTACCCCCTTGGACGCAGCTTCTCTCTGACAAAGATTGCATCAAGCCAGGTTTTCATTCACTTTGATAAAGTGAGCCCAAACCTTCGAGCGCTTGGCCCTCGCCGACATGATCGATTAGAGTGAGCCAACGAGGCGCTGCGTCATCACCTGTCGACGGTGGCAGTGTCATAATGACAGTTGGGTAGACGTTTAAAAAAAGTACAGATAACAGTAAGGTTTGTCCAGAATCTTAACGGTACCCTGGTACCGACCCAATTAGGAACCGGTACCACAAAGTGGGGCAAGCCTTTCAAAGGCAGATGATAACAAAACACAATGAGGGTGACATATGTTGCATAGGTTAGTTGAGCCTGTCAGTCAATTTGCATAATAATAACTAATTCCTCTTCAGGAACCATCACCTTATCGTGGTGGAGAAGTTTGCATGTCCCAATGAACCTGGAAGCTATGTTGTCAGGAGCCATGTGCTCCTGGTAGAGTCTCCCAAAGCAAATTTGGGGGCCAGACTAAGTATGGTTCACAAAGACCCCATAGAAGACAGAGGTGTGGCTTTATCCACGCTGAATGTTTAGCTTGAATGACGTTCTGGCTAGGCTCTACTGCTGCCTTCAGAAATATAAACTCGCTGTGTTTCTTCAACAGTACTTTCCCAATTTTATAACTGTGCAGGTAGTTGTATGCTTCTGTGCGTAATTCTTCGCTGTCAACACCCTCAGAAAATACAAGATAATTAACTATGTTGATGTAACCAACATCGGACCATTGCTTCATCTAACCACTCCATGACGCACTGTTACAGAACTGTCCTCACGACTTTTAAAAACATCCGCACTGTGTAACCACCTCCGATTTTTGTCCATTCTGTCTCTTTCTTTGTGTTAAAAGCTCAAAATGGCCAAAAACACACACACACACACACACACACAAGCAAATGCTAAGATTTTGATAGAGAAATGAATATGC
>CAEMYA010000018.1:5213842-5298018 GCA_903131615.1 Diplodus sargus | reverse complement strand
TCCACGCTGAATGTTTAGCTTGAATGACGCTCTGGCTAGGCTCTACTGCTGCCTTCAGAAATATAAACTCGCTGTGTTTCTTCAACAGTACTTTCCCAATTTTATAACTGTGCAGGTAGTTGTATGCTTCTGTGCGTAATTCTTCGCCATCAACACCCTCAGAAAATACAAGATAATTAACTATGTCGATGTAACCAACATCGGACCATTGCTTCATCTAACCACTCCATGACGCACTGTTACAGAACTGTCCTCACGACTTTTTAAAACATCCGCACTGTGTAACCACCTCCGATTTTTGTCCATTCTGTCGCTTTCTTTGTGTTAAAAGCTCAAAATGGCCAAAAACACACACACACACATAAGCAAATGCTAAGATTTTGATAGACAAATGAATATGCGTACTCACACAAACAATCCTACATAGCTAACACAGACAGTGCCTATGAACCTAAAAAATCTGAAGTAAATTACCACATCTTGTCACATAGCACACACAACTGAAAATTAGCTTTATAAACACATATTAACACCTGCATATTAGTTTCACCTGACACCAATTAGCAGCATCCGAGATAATGCAGTCAGAAGCCAACATGCCATTAGGATTATCTGGACTGAATGAATGGGCTCATTAGGCACAATAAACTAACCACTCTCTAACAACATCATAACTGTGAAACTGTGTGTGCGTGTGTGTGTGTGTGTGTGTAAGTAAGTAGGTGAATGGTAGTTTGTGTGTTTGTGTTAGCGTAGGAGAGAGAGACAATGAGAAACAAGAATAGTGTTTGTGGTATTTACTCAAGGACAGTGACATTCTCACAATGATGAAAGACCCATTAAGAGAAAGGATTAAGAACACTATCATCAAAAGAATCAAACCATTGATGTCTGGAATATTGCTCAGAATTCCAGAATAAAAGTCTTGTCTGCAAACATTTTGCTTTAGCTGAATGTGAAAGCAGAAGGTGCTTGTGAAAAAACAAAGAATCTTTCAATACCAAAGAGAATAAAGAAGGATCTCGTCATTCATGGTGCTTACAGTTCATTATTCAAAGCAATCCTACTCAACTCAGAAGGGCAAAGATTTACTGAACCTTTATCAAAACAAAATCAAATCCTGTTGCTCACATTTTTAAACAGCTAATCATACTTATCTTGCACAAAACATAGCTTCAGCTTATCATTTCAGCCGTTGCATTTGCTGTTGGTTTGTTTACCGTGACATCTGCACTACACTTGAAAGGTATTCAAAGAAGTGATATGTGTATATTCATTAATGTAACACTGTTGTGGTCTGACCAAGAGAAAGGCAAGAAGCAAAGAGAAGCCTTGTAAAATATCAATAAAGATGAGACCCATTTCCAGAGTGGCTCTGTGCCCAGGGACAGCTTGACTATGTTTTGAATGTGATTTTGTTTTTTGTTGTTTGACAGTGGGACATTGTAAACAATAATATTTTTTTTTATGGGTATTCATGTCAAACACAGTAGATTGGTACTGAGCTTAACTCCAGTCCACACAGGCAACATTGATTTCAATAATAAAACAAAGCATAACCCTGATTTGAAGCACTTACCCAGGGCTTGGGTGGCAAATGCTGCCATGGCACTCTGCAGTCGGTCTGGTCTGACTGCCTGAACCAGTAACAGCTGGGTAGAGCAAAGAGAAAAAGATAAACACAGGAGGAAACAAACAACAGATATCCGTTAAAAACATGTTAAACAGAAGGTCAGTCCCATTCATATCAAACAAAGGTATTTCATATCCAAAAAGACAGCTTTTGACAAGGCTGACAAGACACTGGCTTGACAATGAAGTGTGCATATCTGACTTTAGTGATAAATAACTTCTGTCTTGTTTAAGATTTAAAATGAGATTATTTCAATCTTAATTCAAACTCAAACGACATGTGAAGGGATGAACTCGAAGACACGACCAGACTGTATTAAGGGTGTGCAGACTTTTGATAAACCCTGTAAACAATGGTAAGTTGTTCCATCTGGCTGATGGTTTTTGATTGAAAGCTGACCTGCTGGAAGGGAGTAATCTTCTTGGCAATGGACGATGGGATTTCCTGTTCACACTGCGAGCTCTGCGAGAAGGACAGCCAAAGGTCTGAGTCACTCAAACACAGAGACTGGTAGAGGGCCGGGAATGTAGTCTGTGAAAGAGGGAAGGCAAAAATAAAAAGGGATGGGCAGGTCATAAGTAGATAAGTAGATCCAATCTTAAGCTCAGTAAGGACCACTTGACTGGGATTCAATTTATAATGCATTATAATTATTATTGATATCTACTGGTTGGAGAAAAAAAAATAACTGTTTACAATTGAAGCACTGATGCTGCACATTGTACACATTGCATAAGCAGTGGCTATAGTGATAATGTACATATTTTGTGTTGTGTGTGTCGCAGCACTTTATATTACAGCTCAGTAATAACCTGGCAATAGTAGTTTGATAATACAGAGGCAATAATTAGGTAAGACCATGTAATTACCAAATAAATTACCAGGTAATAGCTTTGTATTAACAATAGATAATATAAGACTGAAATGTATGCAACATAATGGGAGAAAACAGGGAAAACTATTTAGAAATAGTGTAGTAATATTTGGGTAACAATGTAGTTGAATGCTACCAATAAAAAAGGTTATATAAGATATAATTGATATTATGAATTAAAAATTGGAACATGGTGACATGTATGGGTAAAAAGACAGATAATAATGAAATTACTGTATTATAGGCTACTATCAGAAGTAATAGTTTCAAAATCTTATACAAAATCTTAGGAGTCAAAGCTAGTAGTAAGCATATTATAATGCTAAAATTCATCCTATGTTGTGTTCCTAGCAATCACTTTACAAGGTAATACTGTGAAAAACGCTGTGACTTGTTATGAGGAGACACATTGTTCAGGGTTCAAAACCCCCTGTTTTTATAAAATGTTACACTACTTTCAAGTAAACATATGATACTGGTGATGCCTGTAGATATTTAACATTTTAACCTTCAAAGGAAAGCCTTTTATGAACATGCATTTCTGTTGGGATGTTCAGGATTGTTTACCTTACAAAACATGACAAAAACCGCCACAACCTAGGACCCACTTGAAAATGACTAAATACAATGCTCCTGGGTGGATATGTATGTGTACGTCACTCTGTTTATATCATTGTGTTTACTTTGAAAATGGCCACTGCTCCATGCCTCTCCTGATCAATCCAAGAGGGGAACTCCTGCTGAGAGAGGAGAGGTGTAACTTAAGCACATGCATACAATATTACAATGTTTTCTCCTTTTCTTGCTGCATTCTTACCTCTTTCTTAAACATTTCTCCTACAATGGTTCCAGTGAAGACATCCCATTCCTACAGCAAAGAGCAGAGTTAACTTTTGACAGGTCCAAAGCTTAAATGTCTATTTTTGAATTGTCACTCAGCGCTGAAAATGAAGATGTTAAATCTACAAAGATACTCACGCTCTCCTGGAAGAGCTCCGGGTGCATGCCTTTCACAAAGTGCATAGCAAACATCAACTGGTCAGCCTGAGACAGTGAGAAGGAAGGGAAGAGAGATTAATGCCCAAATGGGAACATGCTATTTTGCCATGCTCAAATCCCAACTACTACCAAAGAAAGTCATGGTAGCTCAATATGTTAGCATCTCTTCCAGACAGAGGGCAAACGTACTCACAGTCCCATTGCATGATATGCAGCTCAGCATGCCTGACTAAAGGACTTGTAAAGGGCTGCTACACACTGACAAAATAAACCCTGGGGACTTCAAGAACTACACCGATGGTTATATCATCCCTTCTCTTTCTTTCTATCTCTCTCTCTGTGCCTGCCTCTCTCTCCTCCGTGTCTGCTGGTAGAGTTTGGGAGAGATAACAGAAAGAGCCATTAATCAAGATGCTTATCTCACTCCCACCCACAGAGAGAGACGGAAAGACAGTGACCAAGACACTCCAATGGACACAGTGAACTTGGCAGAAAGAGGAGAAACAGACACAAAGCAGCAGGAAAGAAAGCAAATATACAAAAATGTACACCCACAACAAACACAAGCATATTTGTCTGTCTGGTTGTCTAACAATAAAAAAAAAAAGTCAATGTGCTTCTCCTTTAATACCTGACTTACAATACAATACTCTTTCAACAAACTCAAAAACAGACAGTGCGCCTGATAACATTCACATTGAAATGCAGCCGCACTGCTTTTGTGCTGGCTATGTATATTTATGTAAATTTCATTTTATTTACTCAACAACAGGCTGACAAGGACAACCAATTTGGAATTCATGCGATTTGATAATTCTTCTCAATGTTGTGTTTTGTCAAGTGGCAAAATGTCAAATGACTGTGTTAATCTGATCAGTTTGGCTATTCACAGTAGCTGCTATCACTGCTGCAAGTTGTAGGCATTGTTGCTGAAAATTCAGCTACAGAAAGAAGATGGTAATCTCAAATAAAGTGGCTACAATTATTCAGATGCGCTTACTGAACAGTTACTGAATTGCAGCATCATTGGATGAGATTTAAACTCATTAGCCAAAGAGACAGCATGCAAAGGGCACCAGCAGCATCGACTGAGATGAACTGGACCCCCAGTGGCCTTTCACATCCACTTCAAACTATGTACTTGAAAGCATGGTAATAAAGTGATACAAGCTTACGATGTGTATGCTTTTAGTTGATGTGTTTTACATATATTCTTTTATGCTCTTTGTTCTCCTAGGAGCAATAAAGGTTTCTTTCATTCATACATGAGAAATAGTGCTACAGAGCAATTTGCAAACATTTGACCACACTATGTGGGCCTGTTGTACACCAAACCACATGACCCACAATATTCCTGTGTCAAGCTGTTCACATGAGACATGAACATCTGACACAGGTCAGGTAGTGTGTCACATTAGGACTCAATCAGTGTCCACACCTACACCTCAGTTTCCCTCACACGTTATGTTCAATGTCATGAATTTTTTTTCACTTTCTCTTCCAGCTTGACGTGTTTTGATCTTAGAGCCAAATTTTAGTTGTGACAAGGGTTTAAGACTACTAACTGAAAGTGTAAGACATTTTTTTTTTTAAATAAAAGAAGGGTTCATTTTATTCTGTCGAAGACATAACAGAAAATAATTAGACAATTATATAGACATAATTTTTTTCTACCATTTGAAATGGTCAGACAATCCTGTTTCTACAAGTTCAAGATCTTTAGATCACCTTCATAGCACATCTCTGCCTGTCAGCTAATACTATATTCTGTAAGTTAACCAACAGCTGCAGAACCAGCTTGAGCTGTGGTGAGGCTAACCTTCAGGCTACATTTGGACCCCAGCTCTTTAATACCATGACCTCTTTTCGACCCTTTCCATGGTTCATCGGCTGATCCGATGTCTGGATGATTTACACCAAGCTGCCAAGTTCAACTCCATCCCTTGAAGTGACAGTGCACACAGCTGAACCGAGAGAGCTGAGCAATATGATATGACTGATCAAACAAAGAATGAAACACTGTCCTGGTTTTTCCGTGTGTTTTCTGTGTGTGTGTGTGTGTGTGTGTGTGTGTGTGTGTGTGTGCGTATAAAGTATGTGTCAGAGAGAAATGAAGCAAACAGAGAGCAATGAGGATAAAAGTCTGTGAGTTTTCGCATGAACTGCTGTCATACTGGCACTCTGACAGGACAGGAACCTCAGTAGACAGTGCGACCTGGAACATGTCACACTTCAGCACATCACTGCAACTCAAACTACTGCATGTCACAATCCTTCCACATTGTCACACACACACACAGACACACAAACACACACACAGGGTCTGTATTCTCATTTAGGACATTATTTGTACAAAATGAAAGCTGTTCGAAATAAAAACATCTCTTTTTTTCATATAGTATGAACAACAGTACAAAAATAATGGACAATCTTTGCTCATAAGAGGTTCAACAATCAATAGGCTATTTGGTAGAAATTCTCTATCTCAGCTATGATGCTAGATCGACCTTATTAAGCTGAATCAGTTGTGTTTGTGGTGGAATTTATTGAACACAATTATAGAATAGTAGTGCCAACCACTGACACATAAAATACAGATGTTCCAACACTGTGGGGAGAGAGGTTTGTTTTCTTTGCCCAAAGATCTATATATAACATGATGTTTTCTATTCTTGATTCCCTTACCCTCTTCTTCTTTCTCCCCTTGTGCCGCCCCAATTTTTTCTCGCTCATTATTCGCCTTTATCTTTTCATTGGGCCCTCTCTCACCTGTGCCCCTTGAATGTATCTTTCTTGTAGCGCAGATGTTGACAGGAGCACTGATAATGTAGTCCAGGGCTTCCTCTCTGCTAATGGCTGGGCTTGCTACTGCCTGTATGCGTGTGTGTTTGTGTGCAGGTGTTGGGTAGATAGCCTATAGACATGATCAGCAGTAAACAGACACTGTGACTCTGCCTGAAAATTCCATTACCATAGTGGAAAAGCGCACACACACACACACACACACACACACACACACACACACACACACACACACACACACACACACACACACACACACACACACACACACAGGACAGAGAAAATTACATTTACCATTTACTGCCTGATCGATGCTATGATTGCTCTGTTGGTCAATATTTACACTTAATCACTGCGTTAGTTGCACAGGTTTGATTGTATAAGTGTGTAAATGTGTTTATCTGATTGTGCGTCGATCAATAAGAAAACAACTTCAGTTCTACTTTATATTACAAAACACAAAGATTTCAGTGCATTTGCTGGAGACAATAGCCTTTTCAGCCATTTCGTATTTGCCCTCTCTTGAGCGCCTCAGACTTCTTCCACAAATCTGAATAGGATCCCCAAACTGAAGAGCACCAGAGGGACACCATTTTCCACACCCAAGCAGCGCTCCTTTAAAATGTTTTTTAAACCTTGTTACAAGTAAAAAAAGTAACATAATATGTTTAGCCTGTCTGCTTAAACCTTGCATTATGATTATTTATAACAACATAAGCTACCTTGGCGAAGGAATTTCTCTGAAGCTGTGAGTAGATTAAGTGGAGATTTATGATGGCTCATGAAGAGTGATGTTTTTATGGCTGATGGTTGTTTTCAGATTAACATCCCATCATTTGAATTAACTAAACAAGACACAAAAAGGCAGAAATAAAACATATTTCAAAACAGGCTGATTCTGTTTTGCAATCCAAACCTTGCAGTCACTACCCACTTATGACCTATACAAATCAGCGGAGCAATGACAGGCATTTTTAGACATGCTCAGAACTACATTTGTTCTATTTCTGTGCGTAACTGTGTGTATTACCTTGAAAAGTGACCGGCAGACATACTCGTACACCATATTCTTCAAGCTGGCCTCCAAAGCAGCAATTCTGGCTTCGGTATTCTCCACTTCCTAAAGTGCACACAACACACACATGCACACAATGAAGTCAGAGGCAGTAAAACCAATGAAATGAGGTATCAGTGATATTTCTGTACCAAGTTATATTTACATTCTATATTTCTTATTTCATTTTTACTTCACACCTGTATTGGCAATGTAAACATCTGTTATATATGTCGATAAAGTAGCTTTGCACTGAATTGAATTGAAAGGCATCACTCAAGAGACTGGCCTCTATTAATATGAAACATTATGTCTGTGTGTGATGTGCTTTTGTGCGCTTTAGAGATTAAACTGTAAACGTTAGCCGTGACATTTTCATCCAAAAGCATGTCAGGGTGGTCCGGCAGACATTTAATCTGTATCTTTTTTTGTTCCCTTTCACACTCTTTCATTCATTTTCTCTCTGATACAAATTACAGCAGAGCGATCAGACACCAGGTGGAAATTGGTGTCTGCTCTGTCGGGTGGGACAACAGTTAAACAAATGTATATAGAGTATGTAAGGGAAACATTGCTTGGAAACACAAGGGTGGGATAGGAAAAGGAGGAGAATTTAACAGAAATGGTGAAACAGAAGAATTAGAGCATAGGAAACCAACACATAAAGAAGAGAACTGAAGGGAGATGGGGAAGAAAAGAAAGAAATTCCAGATGGATTTCTCTCTTTTTGTACTTCTGCATGTGTCTCCCCTTCTGTTTCTCCTGTCTGAATCACTGTTTGAGGTTTTCTGCAAGTATGTTATTTTATATAAACCTGTGCTTAGTGAGTGCAAGTTAGCACAGAGTTATGTCAGACATGAGAGGTTAAAATTCTCTTCCAGATCTTGGGAACCATCTGCAGCTCATGGCAAATTAAACATGCCCATTCAATACAAAATCAACAACAGCAACAACGAAAAAAAAAAAGGATACAAAGGGAGAGAAAGTCCATGAGTCAGTGCTCTGACCAAACACACTGAATGTGTCCACAAGCCTACCTACTCAGACACACACACACACACACATGCACGCGCAAAACAGTGGTGTCCAGCTGCTGCCTGGTGACATTCTTGGATGACAGCACTGGCTCTAACAACCCACATAGGATTTGGGGAATTAGCGCTCAATCTCTCAACCCAGTGTCTGTGTGTGTGTGTGTGTGTGTGTGTGTGTGTGTGTGTGTGTGTGTGTGTGTGTGTGTGCGCGCGCTCCTGCTCTGGTTATCAGACAGTGTTTAGGGCTCAGATGGGGAACAGCGGTGCGATAGACAGTCTATGATGCTCTTCAGCTGCACAGGTCAGACTGAGATAAACGCAAAATGAGCCGAAATGAATCAAGCTGACCTGAGCTGCAATATAACCATGTAAAAACAGGATAAGGTGCTTGTTTATACCTCTAAAAGTATCTTGCTATTTTAAATAAGCAATTTCTAATTGGTATAAATACAAAGAAAACCTTGTATCATATTTGATATTAGTACAGTTTAGCCATTTAGTAGCCTCTATTTTTGTTGGATTTTGTTGGACTAGTTGTTTAAAAGTCACCACAATTAAAATCATTATATTGTGTTATTTAGCGTTGCATCATTCATGTAACGTGGTTTTTACTTTATCTGTTCTTTTAAGCACCTGATTAAAACAGACATTACGATATATTGGACATTATCAATGATTAACCAAATCATTATTAACCAATAAACTCTTGTTAATGTAGCTGATTATAGATGAAAGTAATAGCTTTACAGTTGCATCTGAAACACATTATACTGTATAACATTAACTAGTGAACCCTTAGATATGCTGTCAGGGTTTTCCTTAGCGTTGGAACAGTCTGACAGAAGCACAGTTTACACTTAAAGCAGATATTAGGAGAGATTCCTTTGAAATACAAAGGAGAAGAATTGCCTTTCCCATCTAGCAAGACTAACGAGCATCTTCTCCTACAGTGAAACCAGCTAAAATATGGTCTCACTCAAGCTTTACTGTGTGTGGGCTTATGATGTCAAGTCATGTTACCCTTAATGCTAAAAACTGGCAAACTGTATTACTATACTGCTGAATGATTCATTAATTTGTCCAGTTGCATGAATGTGCTGTACGGATGTAGGTTTCGATTCAAGGGCATACCGTTTGGAACCATTATTGCTTGATGAAAACGTAATTATTCATAAGAGTTGTTTGGCATCCATTCACCTTCTTGGCCTGAAGAGCCCTTTGGAAGAGGCGCAGAAAAGAAGCAAGGCTGAAGCGGTACATGTTGTTGATCTTTGACAGGTCAGTGATGACAAAATACATCTTGCTGGCACTTTCTGCAAGAGGAAGGTAGGCATCACGCTCCTGAAACATAAAACACGAGGAGAAAGACAAATTAATGGACGGAGTGAAGCAGCAGAAATAAAAGCACAGATGTTTAAAATGCCAACAACGGATGGAAGGCAGGGAAAGGAAATCATGTGGGTATGGACAGGCAGAAAAATAGATTGGGAAATGTTTATTTCAATCAAGATGGGAGGAGAGAGAAGGAGAAATGAGGATGGACAGCATGAGGTGTGATACGACAGGAAATGTGGGTAGACTAGGTGCAGAGAAAGACTGAAATAGGCGAGAGATAAATAAATAAAAACGACTATGAGAGAAGCACAGAGGCTGTTCTGATGTAATACTGCACCCTAGAGGATGATTATGTCATGCCTTTACAGCTCCATGCCCGTGCACCTGTGCTATCTGATGTTTGCAGCAGTTTGTGCAGTGAGTGGCTGTGACGTTGTTTATCTGAAGACCACTGAAACGGATGAAGTGTTTGTGCCAGAAAACTAGGTACAACTGCATCATCGTAGATAAAAGCCTCAACTTTTCAATTTCGAACACAAGTATTGAGTGCAAGTATGAGATTTTGTTCCAGAAATTAGAGAAGTACAACAGTGGAATTATTTCACATTTGCAGACTGGGCATTAGTGTCATTCTGCATTCAATACATTATATCTCTGTGTATCTCTGACTGTCATTATGTGTGTGTGTGTGTGTGTGTGTGTGTGTGTGTGTGGGTTCTCTCTCTCTCCCTCTCTCAATCTCAAATCCTTCTCTCTCACTCTTATCAGTGAGTTGGAAGATTATAGCAGACTGTGTGAAAGGAAATACCTAATTAAACCAGCTACTTCCAAGTAGTTACACTACAGTAATCCACATGCTAATACCGATTCTCTTTGAAATGGCACAACTTAAATACAGTAAATATCACATAAGAAACTTGATTTAAAATGCATATTTATAGTTTATTTTCATAGACTAGAACTGGTTAACTGAAACATGGCAATACATAACACAACAATTCATAGTTTCAGGTGATTATACACTAATGACTAATCCCTAGATTCCACCAGATACGTGTCCGCTGTGTTGCGTCTCCGCCACGCCAGCGGAGCTGATAAGTTTCACTTTAGTCAGTGTGTTAAAATCCACCTGGTCCGGTGCGCTGCGCATCTGCTCCATTCCAGCTCCGGCAGTCCTAAGCCCTCCAGAACAGATACGCAGAACTTCTATTTCTGGTGGATGCCGGAGCACGATGCAGCAATTCAACTGAATTTAGCACCGAGCAGACAGGAAGTAACGCATCCAAACAACAATATAACATCCGGTTACTTTGCAAAATAAAACACTCTGTGTTGACACCAGCACACAAATCTCAAAAAAGAGACAAACACAAGCTCTTCTACTAATCCTTTGATTGGGAACACTTTGTGTGGTTGTTTTTATAACAGACCTATAACTGTGGTTGCGAGTGATTATGTGATTATCGCAGGAACTCCTCGGTCTCGTGACATCACCTGTCGACCGTACGGTGCCGTGGCGGACTCAAAACACAACCAGCGGACACGTATCTGGTGGAATCTCCAGGTAACGCTGTGATCCTACCCTCTCACTGAAGTTACATAGTGGCGAAACAATTGATAGGGGGGCAGAGTGGCTGAGACAGAGACGCCATTCAGCCTATTACAAGACACTGAACCATCAACATGATTTCGAAGCTGTTATTTCAAGGTAAAAAAGTTACATAATGTTGCTTAAAGTAGTGAGATTACTATCCAAAACAGCAGGTCTCCAAGCATGGCTCAGCATGTATTATAAATGAAATTTTTTATAATCATAGTTATGTTTTCATTTTTTTCATGACAAATGTAGCTTGTAAAAATGAATCAAACCACATAAAAAGTGGTGCAGTGAGGTGTGTGCGTACGGAGAACAGTACAGTACCTGGTCAATGGACGCCTGCAGCCTGTGTGATTCCAGTAGTGACTCCTGGATAAGGGCACTGCTGGCCTTGGTCTGGTTCAGACTATCTATCAGCTCCCTGTTCTCCAGAATATTACCCTGAGCTGTTGCCAGGGTCTGACACAGGAAAAAAAAAAAGAGAGATGAACAAATGGGTACAAAAAAATATGGAGAGAGAGACACAGCAGGAGAAAAGAAGGGTGGGGGGGATACACAACTATATGTATTTGTCAATTTGATGATATATGTGATCGCATAGAAGCTGCAGTAAACAGGTGTAATTTTCAGAATGGCCTGCTGAGGGGATCTTTTTCATTTATTTTTTATACTTTTTAAGCTTTGATTGAGTGCTATGACTAACCCACTTCATCCTGTGGAATCTATTCTCTGAAACAAACTGATAAAGTGTATTCAAATAAATTCAGATATAATAGATGAGAAAGCATTGGAGCATGGAAATGTCAAGTCAAATATGCTCCTACAATTTTAGATTAATTACATGTCTAGTACCAGTAAAGCACTGACATCCTGTTCCTGGCACTATCTAGATGAGTGTGTATGTGTGTCCAAATTTCTCTTACACTAAGTGTTCGAGTTTCTATGTGTCACAATGTCAATCATCTGTGTGTCAATTGCCCGTGTGTTCCTTCCAAAAGCATATATGTGTCCGGCTTTATGTATTTTTGCCTGGTAGTACAGGGAGGCCCATTAAGTATTTGGATAATAACTATGTTTTAAGTGTTTTGGCTCTATATTGTTGTTACTGTGACTGTAAAATTAAAACCAGCTGCCTTCAACTTCTTTTGAAGTAAGGTACATGCATAAGTTTAGGAAATGCAACCCACGAAACTTTTAGTCCATACTAATATTTCTATTCAAATCCAACAACTCCCAGAATTTTTAATCAGACATTGGCAGGGAGATAATTATACTCACGTTGTTTTACCATCTGTTTTGCAGGTATAAAAGTCACCAAGTTCTCAAAGTACTAACTGAATATTCATAGAGACAACCCAAAATTAAAGTTAGCATAAAGTTTTAAAATAGTTTGGGAATATTTAACGTGCAACTTTCCACCTCTCCCTGAGACATGGGTTCATTACCCAGCAGCTTGGCTTCCGGCTTGGCTGAGTGCTCCATCAAACACATCTGCCAGTGTTTACTGGGGGAACGCCGGTGACAGATCGCATGCGTGTTGCTGCACTAGAAACTCCTCCTGTTTGGTCTGTACACATTGTCTCATTCTGTCTACTACAACCTCCTCAGGGAGTTTGCAACAAGGTCTGCAGTGTAGGTGGAACTGAACATCCCAAAGTGGGAGAAAGGGAGGTGCACATTAACTGACAATTATATATTGATTAGATTTTTATCACTGGGGTATATAATTGTGCTTTTGTAGGTACAGCTGGTATTGTAATTTACATAATAGAGTACAGGGTACAGCAGGCAGCAACAAGCTCTTTAAGTACTCCGTAAAGTAAAATTGTCTTCTACGTTTCTCTCACGGTGTATGTTATCTGCATGTGTACCTCTAGCAGTGATTCTTCCAGCTGAGCCAGCTGTATCTTCTTGTCTTCCTCTTGTTGTAGTAGTCTTGTTTTTGCAGTCTCCAACTCTGGCTTCTCCTGCTGGATGGTCAAGGCTAGCAGCTAACACACAGACACACACAAACAAAGAAACAAATGTACAAGTGGACATATGATATGAAATTAATGACACAGAGTACATACACTCATTATAAACTGTACCATTTTACATAGATTTTGCTCACTAAGCACTTAATTACTAAATTGAAAAACATTAAAATATTACATTATTTTTAATAATTTGTATTCAGCATTAATTACCATTAATTTTGACCAATACTGCTCCAGCAAATGAACAGAAATTCACACAGGCACAATTTACTTCAGGGTCATTATCATAGACTGCATAACTGTTTGAGTGTAGGATATTTGGGTCACCTGTCCTCGCAAGCCTGCCCTGGTGGTAGTGAAGTTGACCTCTGTCACCACGGAAACAGCATCAGGGGGGATGAATGGGGTGGGATTCCGTGTGGCCATGAAGAGACGGAAGTCCTCATTGTAATCAATAACTTTGTCTCCTATCTGAACCACATACCGAGGACCTGTATTTGTTTTGAAATTATGTAGGAAGAGAAAGACTCTGTGTTAACAACACAGAATGTATCACACAGGCTTGTGGTCACTATAACTCCTACCCTGATCCTTTTACTTTCCCCTCTACTCCCTGTCCTCTAAATGTCTGCAGTGCAGTACTGCCATCCCTGTGTCTCGCCTCTTTTTTTCCCCATCCTGTTCAACATCACTTTTAAGTGGATAACTTGCCCTTTCCAACACTTTCTCTGCCCTCTCCCTTTGCAGTGAACCTTCAAATAGACAACCGCCTCTCCCTGGATGATTCACAGCCTCATGAATCACTCTCATTTTCACAGGTATGTTTTCAACCTCCCTTTACACGTACCTACTTGATTAAATTTGCTGGGACTGGTATCCAAGAAACTGGAACATCACAGATAAAATCAGAGGGGTAGATTCAAGGACAGCCATGGATGACCATAATATGGTTCTAGTAGCACCCATCAACAAAGTATGATTAACAAAGCAATACAGAGCACATCTCATTTTATATAGTAAATATTTACATATAAGAAACAAAGCGCTTAACTCACATATATAGATTCAGTATGGGGTGCTGATCACCCTTGTAGTGAATACAGAAAATAAAAGAAAGCACTCCCATCAAACTGTTTATTCTTTCCACATGGACCTTTTGGCGTGACGTCCTTCGTCAGTGTGTGTTCTGGCAAAATCCCTTTTTTTGATGGGAGTGTTGTTCTTTATTTTTCTTTTCTTTTATATAGCAAATATTTTAAATAACTGTCAAGAATTGTAGTTGTCTAGATTCTTTAGTAGTTAAAACCACCACTTTTTCTTTTAGATTAGACCCTGGGTGCAGTAATTAGCTTTTAATAGATGTGATTACCATCACTTCTTAAAATGACCATTGAAGGAGTGTTTGATGTTTAAAAAAAGCACTCGTTATTCATCTTTGACCGTTTTCTTACAGCTTTCTTTCTTTAAGCTCACTTACTGCAGAATGAGAGAACAAAGACTGAGTAACTTGGGGAAACTCAATAAATGAGCTCCTCCTGAGAAATTAAAACCCATCTCTTAGGGGTCCACTTCTGTGCTTGTACAACTAATGGAAACTGACCCAGGAAAAAAAAAAAGAGTGATATTAAATGACAGAATTGATAGTGTGACTACAATGATTTTCTCCTTTAATCATCTGTATTTATCCGCTCTCTTCTTTGTTCATGCTTTTCTTTCATGAGTCATTTGTAGTGCCTCTTCACAGTATGCTCATTACCACTTCAAAAATCCTCCTCATAGCTGTCTTGGTTCAATGCACGTGTTTGTCATTTGCCTCCCTGTGGCATCAGCCTTTCCCAAATATGGAGTTACAGCTTATTCTTTTTGGATAATGTAAGTGGTGTTTGATCATAAGTGTCTGTTTTACAGGAGATTTCACAAACTGCTCCACTTGCTGCCAGTGAGAATCCTCTGTATTTTAACATCAAACAAGTTGACTGAAAAGGTTGATACAATAACCCCCTAGCATTAAGATACACTGACAGGGGATGTAGACTGTAGAAAAGCTATGCAATGAATTCACTGACTTTCACACATGGCTGTTTTGCATGACAGTAACAGTAAAATGACAGTGACATAGAGAAAAAGTGAGAACAAACGTGCCTTGATGTTTTATATATGATAAGCAGAATTAAAGGACATATTAACATTTTTATGTTGACAAATCAATAACAAAAAATTAATTTACAGAGCTGGTAGAAAGGTGAAGAATAAAAGTATGCATTTTCCTTAAAAATGAGATGAGAAAGCACTTAAAAACAAAAATTTGTCAAATCCAAGTTGATTGTTTTGTTTATCTCTGTGTGAGAATTTTGATAGCTGGTTCCAGCTTCTAGCAAGGATTGTGAGCCAATAGTATAACACTGTTAGTGTCATGTGGTATCTGTGATTGTCAGCAACTGACAGTCTTGCCAGTTTATGAAAAGCAACTTTCGAGTGGTTGATTTCTAAGGCATGCGCCCAGCATACTATAATGCCTTAACGTTATGTAGCTCGCATTAGCAATGTTAATGATATCTAGCGCTAGCAACGTTGAAGTTTTGCAAAAGTGTTCAGAAATGTCAGCGGTATTTACAACATGATGGAAGTTTGTGTTGTCATGGCAGCTTTTTAGTTTGCAAAAACTGGTTGGTGAAACATCTGAATTACACTCAAAAAGCTGTGATGCAGAATCAATTACTTAACCCCTACCAACTTTGAATGAGAGTGGTTTCGTGAGTGTATGCGTACCCTGTGCAATGAGGTCCCTCCTCAGCAGTGGGTAGAGCACAGGTTCAACTCCATCCATCTCTTGGATGATGAGTGTTTTTCCGAATCTGACCGCCAGCTCCAGGGATGTCATGAAGTTATTATCCTACATGGAGCAGAGACACAGACACACAATTGTGAGAATGTCTTGAACACCAGTATTAGGCGGCGGCACAGAGCTTTGTAACGTATCGTAGCAATATTGTCACTATTCCCGGGAACAATTCAGAAATAATTAACAGGTGAAGACAAAGAATTGTTTTTCTTATTTTCTATAACGTTGCCTCACTGAATGCTCATAGCCACTCATCATATAATGACAAATTGTCCTTCCAGTTCATTTATGTGCACACTAAAGCTCATCCAGCTCAGTCTGCAATTTGTGCATCCCGGCTCTGTGTTGACTATGTCAGGTTCAGGGCAGTTGAGTAAATGCAGTATATACAACTGGAACAAGAGAAATATTTTAGTTTGTCAAGAAAGTAACTGAGGACAAGAACTATTATATTATTATATTATATTAATAAACAAAAAAAATAGTAAGATACAGCTATGTCACTTGTCTGAATACAAAATACTTCTAAATCTACATAGCAAGACACCCAAGATGAAAATGGTGATAAGCTCATGTGTAACACCTATCCGGTGCTTCGTGGACAAAGGAGTGATTATTGTAGAGATTACAATGACTTTATTAAAATGTAGACACGCAGAGGACTAATGAGATATTCAATCTTCTTAAGAGCACCATGCCACAAAAGTCTAATTTATTTGGGAGTGTAATAATGAATGACACTAATTTGCAAATACTAACTGGTAATTAGTGATTAATGAGCATTTGTTCAGATAAACAAGTGGGAAGATAGAGGAGAAAGTTAAAGGTGGTCTAATCACATGCTGTCAAACAGTGATGGTAACTAAATGGTGAGGGTACACCAATGAACTTAGTATACACTTGGATTCATCAGACAAAAAGAAAAGATCACTTGAAAACTTGAAGTTGGAAAGGAATAGCTTAACATGCTCCTGCTGACATCAAAGTTACTTCACTCATAGGTCAGTTGTAGGCTTGATGTTTCTTACCAAAACATATCACCAGTGTACATGAGCAAGAATGTCTATTGTGCGTACTTTGACATGCATACAAGTGTGTGTGTTTACCTGTTGGTTGATAACCTCTAGTCTTTGGTGACTGAGATGTGTCCGTAGCCACTCTGTAGCTCTGGACGACGGGTCGATCAGGAACGGACAGGCAACACTCTGAGCACAAAACAATCATAAAGCGTTGTGTTTCAGGTTATAGCTCGGTCCTGTCTCACTGCTGACATGCTTATAGAGCAGCATCAGTCCCACGCCAGGCAAAGGAATGAAGTCCACCACCCTCCTTTCATCCTGTGCTCCACTGTTTCGTGGAATCCTGATCAAGGATTCTCTTTCTCTTACCTCAGTCTTTTCATATATATATATATATATTATACAGACAGCAACTAACTCAGCATATACATCTACTGAAGTGATTTGATACACTACAATTTACTACACACACACACACACATATACACAAGCTTGTAAGGGAGACAAACACACAGTCAGTGAAAGTAACAGAGAGGCTACACAAAAGTGTGGGCTACAAAAGGATGAATTGTGGAACAACTTCTTACCCGTAACTTGAGTGCATTGATCTGAAGGCAGCAATTGTAAAAACAACACACACACACACACAATACAGACAAATGGAGGACAGATGAATGGCAACAAGGGCAGAACTCTTGATACAACCATCAACATAGCGATGGATTGTTGCACTTAAAAGATAAATTATATTGTACTTTGATGTATATGAAAGGGGAATTCTGGTATTTTTAAGGCCCTATATTGTAATGTTCTGTTTTTCACTCCTTGACTAACTAACCAAACATTTTGAATTATTGAAAGATTCCAACAAAGATAGAACTTTTTGTTCAAGTGTAAGATTCATTTTGTAACCACAAACACAAGTCTTGTTCAAGTCTCACTCTGTAATCATGATAGCTGAGTTTTTATAGTTGTTGTTGCTTCATCTTGATTATCAAAAACAGTTAAATATTCAGCCATGGCTTTGGAAATAAATTCTTGCTGACAGTTAATCTACATAAACCCCTAACTCCTCTCTCCAACTCTGACCTTCCACCACCTTCCACCGAGATTTTAGGGCGAGACATCTCTGTGAGCAAGACTTTTGTGGTTACAAAAGGGATGTTATTGTTTCACAAAGAGGAATTGTAGGAATTGTTGTAGGAATTGTTTTCTTAATCTTGTAAGACATGTAGAAATAAATCCTCCGCCTGAGTGCCAAAAACAAACACTTTTAGTGGGAATAACTTTGACGGTCGTAGTTGTTCCGGAGGATTACACTGCAGCCATTACAGTTGTATTGCGGCTTCAAGCTAAGATGATCTGCCTCCAAAAGTTGGTGAGTGTGAATCATTTACACACGAAAACATATAAATGCAGGGTCTAGGTTGAAAAACACAGAAATCCTCCTTTAGAAAAGTTATTGTAAACTGACACACCAATTCTTACTGTATTACTAAATTCAGCCTACCAAAAAAATACAAGAACTTGTGATTAAATTGTTTAAATAACAAAGATCTGTCTGTGTCAAAGCAGATTTGTAATCAAGGGAATTAAAGCATGACAGAGAGAGATTAATGAGATTTGATAGACAGGCAGGTAAATGTCTAACCTGTAGTATGACTAGTGCATTTTCCATGGAGAGGTCATCAGAAGGCAGCCCTTGACTCTTCCAGATCAACTGTTCACTCTCCGAGCACAGGAATGACCGCAAGTCAAACTCTAATATAAATACACACAACACAAACGCAGGTTCTTATTTGTTGCTTTTATATTTACTAATTTAATATATTTGATTTATTTTTCATTTGAATGAAACCTCAGCTACTGGACACTCCGACAGCCACTTGACTGCACGTCCCAATTCGACAGTAGTGCCTGAACACATTATGTCACACTAAGTAATCTTGACATCTAACTTGCAGAGAAGTCATTTGACAGACAGAAGAATTTTGGAACTACAGTGGGTACATGACACAGGATTTTGTGCAATAACATGCACATCTGAAAGGAAATAGGTTGTGAAGCAGAATAATACAGTCAGAGCTATTAATGAAAGAACAAATAGTGCTGGAATATACTTACCACTCATTCATTTGTGTGGGTGGAATATTAATATTTGAATAGAAAAGCTGCTAAATTCAGGAGATTATGCTTGGTATATGAGAGGTAAAATCCAGCAAGTTTAAACTGTAATCCTTAATTAGTAATTGTGTGAAAATAAAGATGCCCATTGTCTGAAGGAATAAAGACAAAACATTAACACAATCAGAAAGTTTGGTCGTTACTTTTCTGTAAATTCTGGACTTGGAGTGGTTAGTCAGCCCTGATATTTAACAGAACCAGAAGCTTTAAAGTGTTGTATATTCTGTGTATAAGTGAAGTTTTAGCACAGTGCCGTGTGTGGCTAGTAGTGTGTTTGTCAGCTGTTCAGTACAGGAGTTGGCATATGCTGACACTGTGTTGGCCTAGCTATTAGCACTAGTATATTTACTCTGCAGTCCAGATTGAGTCATCCATGTCTCCAGACAGTATCTTCTACGGTCTTCAGGAGCTGCAGACAGATAGGTGATGAAGGCTGCAGCCAGCATTGCGCGCATTGGGAGCGTGTCCAACTCATTCTTTATCTCAGACATCTGATGAACAGAGAGGAAAGACACAGACAAGGTAGAGGGGGGAAGAGGGGTAGAGAGACAGGTGAAAAAAAGTATGACAAGAGAGGAAAGGGCACCATGAGGAATTAAAGAAAGGTAGAGATAAATGACAGGAGGAAAAAGACAAATGTCAATAACTAAGCCCATGTGAGCATGCGATTCCCCATTCCCACATTTAAACAGATTAACCATGAACCCAATTCAGAGTCACAAATGATCCAAAAATGTCTACACTGATTTTGACAGATTAAAATAACTCACGATTGCAGGGACAGACTTGCACTTTCGGAGCTAATGTGATTAATGCTGTAATTGCTAGGTTGGCGACGTTCCCTTTGAGGTAGTCAAAAAATGAAGTGGATGTCAAGGATGTCAAAAGTGGACACGAACGTGACAGGCGAATAACGTATCATATTAATACTGTCAAGCATCCTGTCTACTATATACTATATAATAGTGTAATATTATTATGGTTGGCACCTCAGTCGAAAAAACTGACCAAATTGCTTTCTGTTTTCCTCATAGTCACAACTAGGGCTGCAGTAGTTTGAGATTTTCACAGTACAATTAACATCTCAGAAAATATCGCAGTTTTACGGTTTTAGGCAATTATATTGTGAACTGACAGACATGGAACTTGATAAAAACTTTTTTTATACAGAAGATTTCAACACTGCAAATAAGCAAATGTACACTGTATGATTTACCTTAAAAAATAGACTGTAAAAAACTGCTGTAAACTGCTACCAACAACACAGTACAAAAGATGAGTTTATTCATTCATTTAGTCTTTAGACGTTAATAGAGACATGAAAGCAGATAGAAACGGTGCCAGGCCGCCTGCCTGATTGGATCGCCAGTCAGCCTTCGCCAGTCAGATTTTGTACCCGGAGGCAGACAAAACTGCATAATGAAAGCGAGCTTTAGAGGGAACCAATCTAAACGATGATGGTGACATTATTCTATAGCCACTACATTGTACAATTAACATATACCTTATAACGATAAGTTAACGATAAGTTCACGATAAGTCTTTTGCAAGGTCAAACAACTTGGAGGCATTAACATATAGCTAACTACAGCTATTGCATAGTGTGCATTAGATTTAGGGATGAAGTGTGTGCATATATGCGTGAGTATATGAAAGTACGTGAGTAGAGAGTAAACTGGCTCTTTGGCGGAGGCCTTGAGGGAGGCAGAGAGTGCGAGGGTGGGCGGGTATGTGTGCGTGCGTGTGTGCGTGTGTGTGTGTGTGTGTGTGTGTGTGTGTGTGTGTGTCAGGCAGAGATTGAGTGTTTTAATTAAGGCGCAGACAGATGCTGTAGAGAGGAGTAAAAACAGCCAGAAGGGACTCAAGACAGCAGGATACATCCCCCTGTCACACCCGTGCACGTGCACACACACACACACACAAACATACAAACACACACCTCCTGTTGCTCTAACATGGCAAATGAGTCCCCTTCTCAGTGAATGTGTATAACCTGCCATACATCAACACACTCATACATCAGACTACCTGTGCGTTCCACCGTGTATGTTCTCCGTCCAGTTGTGATATGAGCTGCTGGGCCGCAGTGATCGTGTCCTGAGCTTTTGTTACCTCAGCCTCCAACTTAGCTGCCTCTGTCGTATGACACTGAAACCTGAGAAACAGAGAGTAAATGGTGAATTTACATACAATAGATCAAAGATATTGGAGAGGAGAGAAGAGGAGAAGAGAGGAGAGGAGAGGAGAGGAGAGGAGAGGAGAAGGAACAGATAAGTGATATGACTGGTAGGAATAGGAATGGTTGGAGAGGGCAACGGTTGAAGATCAAACTTGCATCATGAAGTTCATCTTTGTTGAACTGTGACCTGATAAGTGCTGGGACTGGCCAATTTAAAATAGGAAGGAAAAGACCTGCCCTTCAGGCATTATTGATTGTTTGTATCCTTATTTATGTAACTACATGTCGAGAAGGAGGGATGCTGCATGGCTGGCAGCGGGTGAAATTGAATGCAGCTACAAAGAAGCGTATCATTTCTTTCTTGCAGAATGCTACAGTTACCCTGTTGGCCGAATTAGCATCAGAAGATTGTTGAAATCTGCGTTATTTCCAGTCACACCTGCTTTTCACCATGGCTTGAAAGTAAGTTTCGATTTGCCAGATCTGGCCCTGCCATAAGATTTTTTTTTTTTTTTGTTGATCAACACGAAGTCAGAACTGTATACATTAATGTAGAAATGGAAGGATGGAAGGAAGAATGGAAGAATTGATGGATAGTATGAAGGACTCGTACTTCTCTTTCAACTCGTTGACTTTGGCTCCAACCGAGTTGAGCTGGTCCTCCAGTTTATTCTTCCTGCTCTCTGTTTTCCTCAGGTTTCTGGACACCAGAAGATACAAAATTAAAGAAAATGATTTGCTGTATGCACGTATGTTAATTATGGAGAGGTTGTCTATGTGCATCATTCAGTGTATGTATACTTTATGTGTGTAATAGAATAGCAAGAAGTCAAGCTCAAGGCCACAAGCTCATAGAATCAAAGTTGCAAGTATGAGTTTTTTTTGTTTATGCACATAGCTTATGACCAGTTGTGTGGCTGTGTTGAAAAGATCAAGCATATTTGCGTTTGTGTGTTCCTACTCCATGAGCCCAGCCTGCTCTCTCTCCAGTGGCTCAATCCTCTCTCGGACGTGGGAGTATTGTACGTTGGCTTTGACCCAGGCGGCCAGAGGAGCAGCAGCTGCACTTGCACGCTTTGCATTCTGACCATTAGAACAAAAGCATCACAGGTCAGAAACAACTCGGTTAGTAACAACAAAGGGTTAATAACCTCCACCAGCCCTACATCTACTTCTTATTCCGCTATTGTGACCGGCTGACCTTGGGATCGAAGGAGGCCTTGTTCCTGTTGAGCAGCTCTTCCACACTCTGTCGAATCTCAGGGGTGATGTTCCTGGCCTCAAAGGTAGCAATGTCCTCCCTCACACCACGTTTAGCCAGAAAGCTACAGGGAAAAAGGGGGAGAGAAAAAAAAAGGAGGAGAGATAGGATTGGACACAAGTAGGAGCAGACAAAATACTGAAATACTGAAAATACAGCAATAAAGCAAAGTAAAGCAGAGATAATGAAACATTAGAGAGAGAGAGTGAATAAAATGATTTTTTCTCCAGAAAATGAGCAAGTGAATGTTAATTCAAGCCTAAAATTCTGAAACTTAAATTTTCTTCATCTCTAATTAAGCGCAAAACCATTGCCACGTAGTCTCTTTGTTACTCATATTCAGCAGATCCATCTCTACCCACTCACACACTCACATGCTTTGTTATTTGTGCAGCGCTCAGAGAGGAAATGGCTCACCCAATCAACACGAGTCATTAGCGGGGCAGAATGTTTTTATGTCTGTCTGATCGCCTCTAAAGGAGCCCATGGTCAGATGAGTGATTTGTAGTAAAACAGCTCATTTAAATTGACACTGGAACATAAAGGAACTGCATAGATACAATCAAGCAGCATATATACATAAGTACATGTGATAAACACATCAATGTGTATTTTGAGGTATATATGTGACATATTTCTATCATTTAAAATATGTTCAATATACCACAATTTGTGTCTCGATACAAGGTTCAATTGCTTTTTGGCAATGTGATATATGCAGTAACAAGTGGGAGTAAAATATCACTATTTGAATGAGATGACAGCTTATGATGATGCTCATCAGTTTAATTACTCCCACTGGGGAAACTTTCTCTTCATCTATCCATCTTTTTTTTCACCTTTCAGTCCTTTTACACATTCTTCCCATGTCTTCCCCCTCTCACCTCTTCATGCTGACCCAGGAGGTGTCGAAGATGCCCATCAGTCTCAGTACCCCCTCCAGGATGTCTCTGATGACATCAGGAGGCATGCGGAGGGATCGGATCTCAGACAGAGCTTCGGGCTTGATGTTTCCAACTGCACGCTTTGCTTCATCTACCAAAGGCTAGAGGGCAGCAATGATAAGAAAATAGACACATACTGAGGTAAAGAAGTTCTAAGTACAGTTGATATGGCAAGTATGAAAACAGTAGAGGCCAGTTCTATGTACGTATGTATGCTTTTTTTAAGTAGATGACTGGTCTCACAAGTCAAACAGACATATTACCTGGACTTCCTTCAGCTCATCATCTATTTTGGCCTTTCTCTCTTCAATCTTGGAGACTTCTTGAGCCATCTTTCCTTTAATCTTCTCCATTTCTGTCTTCTGGTCACTGGCATTCTGGTTATCCCAAAAGATCAAATGATGTTCATTGTGGCCGATTGAAATACAGCCTTAAAATGTTTTAAATTCTGAAACAGAACAATATTACAAACAGTACACTCCCTTTAAACTTGCCATTCTCCAAGAAAACTTGACTCAGACCTGGTAATATTAAAACTTAAACATCTCTCAACAGCCTTTTAAAGCGTAAATGAGTTCCCCTTTTTCATTAGCCCCATTAACACTGCCGTTTGCATGCGGGGATCCTGTGCCAATTCTCCGCACCCTCCTCTGTGTGAAAGTTTTAGATGCTGAGAGGGGTGAAATTTCACTCCGGCGCTGATCCGCCTCCGGAGGTAGTATCAGGGCCGCATTATTGGTGAACCGCCCCAGTGTGAACGAATAAGTTGGAGGCGCAGAGCGGGGGGTGGAGCGGGGGCGTGACGATCTGACTAGTCTGATAACTAAAGGTCCTTCACTCAACTAAATACAGAGAAATGTCTTACAAAGCAACTTTACAGGACCAAGCAAAGGTAAGGTAGTAACTGTAACTGTCTTTGGCAACTTATATGAGGAAAACAAATACCACAGCTGTACGTGGAGAAGCATCCGTCCTCCTGTCTGTCCTCCCGCCTGTCCTACCGACTCTTCGTCACATTTCTGCTCAAAAACAGCATTTCTCACCAGCAAAAAACTTTAACTCACCGAGTGTTTGTGATAAAAAATAAATCACTGCGACTGTCAGCCCTCCGGACCAAGACTTCAGTGAACTTTCCCCCAGAAAACAGTGAGTCAGACAGCGTCCTGTTTATTGATGGTGATTATGTAATAATGTAATTTAGCGCGAAAAACTTAACTTCGTCACTTTCCAGGATGTTTGGTGGGTCAGGATCTCAATCACTACACATTAGAACAGCATCCATATGATTATAAACTGTCCACAGGTTTAGATTGACAGGGGGACACCTGGGGAAACACTGACGTCATCATCATGACGTGTACCGTCACGCCTCTTTAGGAGCCACAGCACCGGCTTTCTGTGTGAATAACACAGTGGTACAGCGGAGAATTGGTGAACCACCACTCCTGAGATAATGCGGAGAAGCTGTGTAAATTTGCTTAAATTCTGAAATGACAAACAGTCCTTGTCTGAGTAAAGATGAAAGATTTATTTTAGCAACAGTCAGAGAAGACATGATCACTGTAGATGAAAAGAGAGAGAGGGGATGAACATTCGGCAGCATTGTTTTCCGAAACTTTCTGTCTCTCACTTCTACATCCCTAGAATCTGTCCATCTTATCACATCTCATCCTCATTCAGAGTCTCCACCATCTCTCCCATTCTCCCTTGTCGAGCCTTGACCCCTTCCAATATACCAGATCTTATTTTCCATCCTTCTCCAATGCATCTTACTCTGAAGGTTTGCTCCTCTAAGCCTCTATCGCCTCGTTTGTTTCAACTGTTTCTCGCTTTTTCTGACTCCTTTTTTGCCTCCCTGCTGTGTCCATCTCCATAGGAGAAATGGCTGCTACAGCCCAAAGGGATGGCTCTAGTCGTTAATTATCACTCAGCAAACTGACTCCGGCAAACTGACAGTTATTCCCCCTCATGTTTCTTGTGTTTTTTCTCCCTCATTCTTTTCCTCCATCTTACTCAAAAAGCAGATTCCCCACAGCAAGAAAGACAGAGGGATATCAAAACTAATGAACATGGCTCAGCATACTCCACACATCCATCCATCCATCCATCCTGAAGACAGAGCCAGCAGGGGGAAATGGAACATGGATATGAAGACAAACACTGGATGAGAAGTCACAGAACAAATAAATGCTGGTACCCACACAGAGAAGAGAAGAGAAGAGAAGAGAAGAGAAGAGAAGAGAAGAGAAGAGAAGAGAAGAGAAGAGAAGAGAAGAGAAGAGAAGAGGGCCAGCAGGGACGAGGGCCGCAGCAAGAGTTGAGAGGAGGACAGATGCAACTTGGAGGAGACATGAAACCCTGCAGGACGTCTGTCCTGCCTGCCACTGAGTGTCAAAGTTACAAACGTTGACATACACATGGTCACAAGCATACGGATACACACAGAATCACACACACACCTGCATGGAGGTAGTGATTTCCTGCAGGGCAGAATCTGCCTCCTGTTGTTTAGTCTTCAGCAGTGCACTCTGCTCTGCAGCCCGCCTCTTCAGCTCATCGACCAATGCCTTTGCTTCGTTCAGCTTCGACACTCCTGCCTGCAGAAACAATAGCAGCTTTAAAGGTGTCCTTAATTCTAAGGGCAAGTCCATACTTACAGACACTGCATTCGTAAATAGAAACGATCAGAAATTGATCATCAACGCAGACAGTATTGTACACAGTAATGAGTTTATGCTAAAATCTATTTGAAGTATACATGCCCATGCTATTGTTTGCCAATATATGGGATTTTGCCAACATGCTACAGAGTATGACTGTTTTCTTTTACCTGTACTTACCTCATACATACATTATCTGTGCTCCACACCATAAGTTATTCATAAACGGTTTGATAAACAGCATATTTTCACATTCTGAGCTACACAAAAGCTAATCAAAAACAATCAAACATGTGGTGTGAGTACATTCCTATGCATCTGAGTTCTTTGTGCATATGTACCCTGTGTACTAAAAGCTCCATTTTGTATCACTACTGGTATTGTACCTGCAGATGTTGTTGCCTCGTCGTGAGCTGGCTCTGCTTCCGGCAATATAATGCGGTGTAAACATGCAGAAAGGCCATGTACTGGCTGGGTGTCGCACCGTGCTCTCTGCATGACTCATGGACCATCAGGAACAAGCGGCACAGGTCTCCCTGAGCAGACCCTGCTGGGAGCAGAGGACGATGAGGTTTGTGAGCACAAACTGGTTCAATTTTAGGAGGTCAAGTTCGTAACACAAAACAAAGACAAACACGGTGAGAAATGATGTTGATATGCTTCATAGTTAGTCCCAAATCAGATTATGATAAAGTGCTAAGATTGAAGTTGTGATAACTGTGAAACCCACTACATCAGAAGAGCAGTACATCAAAATAAGGGAAATGACAGAGATGTACTACCAAAATAACATCCCCAGTATAAATAACACTGTCATACAATGGTATCAAAGTAGCAAATTTTCTAAAGAATTCTAGAATTGTTTTGCTGTAAGTAAAGTGCTCTTACCTAAGCTTTTCCCGTTCGTGGCCTTTTCTCTTTCATTCTCCTGTACTCCTTCTGTCTTTGCCAGCAGCAGCTCAGGAATCTGACAAGGTTTAAAGGTTTAGAGACACATACCAGATGTGAAATTGCATAGAAAGCACTGATGCATGCATAAGAATTTTTGTGTCACTTTTTGTACTTTAAATCTCAGGCACCGCAGGTACGCAAATTTACTTCTTAAGCGCTGCACCGATCGGGTCAATATTGGATCTGAATCCACTGGATGTTGGTAAAGCATACAGATATCTTTGTGGCACCAGGCACATGTAAATCTCAACACTCAACACTTTTACATGGATTAATTGATATCAAACTTTATTAAACTTCAACTTCAACAACTGCTGATTTAATATCTGTTTTGGATCTGTACTCGTTTTTCTTCTCCTTCTCCACTAACCTTCTTCATGCTGCTTTCAGACCATCCCTCCATCCACTGAACAGAACACTTGCGGTAGAAAGCTGGATTGCTCTCACAGTTGATGGTGAAGTTGGAGTTGGAGCAGTCCATGATCAAAACTATATGGAGGTTCTGCTGGATTCCTAAGCGGGTGCGAGACACAACAAGCAGCAGGATAGTTGGTGAATGAAAACAGTGGAGGAGTTAATCACAAAAATGAGACTGTCACTTATATTGTCCCTTTAAGCTTGTACCTCCCTGACAGACTTCGCTAGTGAGGGCGAGAAGGGAGACTCTTTAGTGGGTTTACTTTGACAATAATAGAGCTATTGATTTGATTCTCCAGCAGAAACCTCAACCTCAGTGAGACTGCACCACTTCCACAGTACACACACCGCTGCACAGCGGGGAGGCAGAGGAGCAGAGTCAGATACAATAACAAAGGAGAACAAATAGGACAATCAGTGGAAAGAAATGAAACATGTAGTAGACTTTTACAGTGAGAAAGAAGATCAGAGTACCACAAAGATGGGAAAAGACCAAAATAATAAATGACACACAGAAAGACAGAGGGACTGTGATGTTGATAAATATAGAGAACTGACTGTAGGAGAAGTAGTTGTAGAGTGGTCCAGTGAATCCATCCTGGGAAGCAGCATCTTTGAGGGAGGTGAGGAGAGGCTCCAGTTCTTCTGGGGTGTACAGACCTGGGACTTCACCTGGAACATAACATGCACACAGACACACACAAAGAAATAATCAGTGTTTCCTTACACATCAGCATCTCTCAATTACAAGATAGCAGTGCCAGGATAAATTACAATTGCCGCCTTTGATTGGTGCACAGCCTAGTTTTTGTGCGTGGTTCATGTTTAAATGCAGACCAGACAAATGCTTATGAAGACAGAGGACTGGAAGTGTTGCTAGGTATCTATGCTGATCACATACTTGTGGAAAACTTCAGGTGTGCTCTGCATATTCCATCTTGTGAAGGGCCCATTGCATGGGTTACATATAAAAAGTCTCCTTCAAAATAAGCCAAGGTGTAGGATTTGTGCAAAATCTGAAAGCCTATTTTACATGGTAAAATGTGTTGAAAACGACCAAAGCATTACGACAAACACGGGTCTTTATCAGGGCCACTGGCACTGGTCAATCAAGTCATCAAACAAAAAAGAACATTGCTTCATTACCATTATCAGGGGAGCTGTTTACACCTGTTGCAGGTTAATGCTAAACTAAGCACCCCATCTACTGGCTCCTATTATGTATTTCCTCTTCAGACATGAATACAGTGTCAATCCTCTCATCTAACCCTCCACAAGAAATGGAACAAGTGTAATTCCCAAAATGTCAAACTTAATGTTAATCTCACCTAAATTCTAAACTCAACCTGAGAAAGAGGATGTAACTTGAGGTCAAATCAGCCAAATCTGTTCTTGTAAAAATGAAGCCAGGGGAAAACAAACACACAAACACAATACATACCTGATGAGAGCAGGCTGTTGACCATCTCTAAGAAAGCTGTGTGAACAAACTGATAGTCTTCCAACAGTAGAACCACCTGTTGGCCCTCCAGACCTGCTAGCTGCATCACCTACACAAACAATATACACATATCCCATATTACATGTTAAATACAAATGGATCACAAACATACATATACACTTGATATAAGCACAACGAACTGCATGTAAATGGACACCAACGTTCCTTTTGAATCTATCTGTGTATTTATTGCTTAAATTGCTTGTACAGGGGCCAGTTTGACCATCAATTTGGCAATTTGAATCCCCCACATGAGATAGATTTTAAAAGTTTTCCAATACACTACAATTATCTCTAAGTGCATTCTGTAAAGAGTGGTTTCTTGGCACAATGTGTACCAATAATAAAAAAAAGAATCCACTCTTACCGTCTTGAGATCATTGCTGAAATGCTTCAGAGTATAGCCACGGGAGATTTTGGGCGTGAACAATGTGTATCCGTGCATGTGCGACACCAGGCACGTGGCCGTGTGGCGACCCACTCCGCTCCGGCCCGCCAGGAGCAGAGAGCCACCAGGTCTGCTCAGGACCCGATCCACCCTGGACACGAAGTCGCACACTTCCCAGAATAAGAGGAGATCCAGCTCCCTGTTATCACGGCTGTACAGAACTACTCCCTTGAGGAAGGAGAGGGAGGAGCACAAACAGGTGAGGAGGTGTACCACAGTCGTGACATTATGCTACTGTACTGTCTGTAAACACATTTGTATGTGTGCCTATTCAATATCCAATAAGCCTGACTACACAAACAACATGCCAGACAACAGCTCCTCACTGTGTACCTTCTGTATAACTTGTTTTAGGTCAGCCGAATGCAGACATCCCAGTTGTTTACCATGAGGAGGCAGAGCTTGGCCTGGAGCCATTACAGCCCCTTCAGAGGCTCCCCATGTCACATAGAAACCATCTGCATGCCAGGGAAATATTACAGACTGTTAGTAACACACCTAAATATGTTCATATTAAATGACAAACAGCAGAAGTAAGACAAAATACACATAAAATGAAGAAATACAATTCAGATGAGATCAAATGTTTGTCTGAATTATCAATCTCTGTATTTTGTTTTCTTTTTAACAACATCCCAGCAAAAATGTTGTTTTGCAGGCAGACTGCACAATTCTCACAGCTTAGATATGGATGCAAACTGCTTGTATTTACATTCAGCAGTTTAGGCAATGTTAATAGGAGGTTAGAGGAGAATGGTGTGCAGATGACAGGGGTGTTCAAGAAAAAAGCTATCACACTTGCAAGGTTCAGCTCTGTCTCTGCAATCATTGCCAGATGCCACATTCGGGGGTAATGCAGTTTGGTGTCTCCTAGTCACTGAGAACCGACGTTTTATTATTTTATGCTCGTCCAATTATTTTTACATTTTCACTTCTGGGTTCACAGTAGCTGGAAGCACACTCTGTATGTGTTGATGTGATGAAAAGAATGTATCCTTTACGCCGCTGTCTCTCTGATGTCTTTAGTCTGACTGCCAGCAATGTAAGCCTTTGTTTGGCAGTTTCAAGGGCCTTGATTATAGATATGTCATTGTGTTTATTCAGCAGCCAAAACCTGTTCTTGTTCATTACACCTCTCTGAGCTGAGCTAGCTTTCTTTGCATGTTTTCTTTGTACTGGCTTCCAATATTAGTTTGCATGGAGAAAACTGTCTTTGACCTGCTCGTGTCTGACTTTGCCAAGGATTTCTAGCGGAGGGCGGGATCTGTATTAATTTTCTAACTCTCAATCCTCTCAGGTACACCTGTTAGTTGTGGACAACACCAATCTGGTATGATTCTTGATCCTTGTTACACCTCGTTCTCATTTATCTCACACTAGGAGTTGGCAGGCAAGTTCAACATTGGAGTTCTGCCAGCTCAAGCCAGAATTTAAAAACTGGTTGCCAACATCTAACCCCTGGCTATAACCAAGCACTTCAAATGTTAACACCAGAGGGTGACTCTATGCTCTTGAAAAGTAAATGAGAAACATACACTCAGAGTTATTTTTTACAGTTCGCTTTAAATGTTTTTTCACTTGAAAATGGAAATATTTTATTACGTTGGTGTTAAATCGGCAAACAAACCACTAGCTATGAAACTGCCATAAATGCATAGCTTTTATGGCAGCTCTTTTTTTTCAGAACAACAGAGCCAATCAGTGATGCTTTCATTCAGGAGTAAGTGGCAACCTGAAAATGAATGCATGAATTGCACCAAGTAGTCAATCTGTAATGGAATTTCTCCTATTTGCCTAATGTTAAACTGTCTCATTCATACCAGTCATGTTGTCAAGAGCGTCAGAGCCCCAGTCTCCCCGTATGATAGAGGAAAGGATGTTATCGAAGGTGTGAAGGTCCTTGGAGGAAACGAGCCGGTCTCTGAACAGCCTCCTGGCCTCGTATGCTACCACCTCCAAAACACTGTCTGTCACATTAGATTGAGCTGAATGGGAATAAAGGAGACACACACATATTTGGATTAATACCCAGCAGGATATCCCAAGGCATGCTCATGCTTGCATTTAAACACAAGGTAAGATTTGGTGATTTTTTTCTGATCAGACGACAGTGACTAAAAAACAGAAGCGGTCTAAAACCACATTTCAGTGACTCATCTCCAAAAGGTCATTTTTCTACTTCTCACTTAGTCAATAACTCACACAATGAGCATTGTGTAGTCCGTCCCTAACTCTCATGGTTGTTTAGGATACTAGCACAGTAGTCAGGCCTCAACATGAGTCAATAGCCTGTTTTGGGCGTGATCAGGCATGACAAAAGCACCTCCCAGGGTGAGCATATATTTACAAAATTCCCCCAAGAATCAGCAGAGTGCTGCTGGCTAAAACGAGAGTCTCATAGGCCGCCGGCTCTAACAGTGTCTGTCACATTATATTGAAAGAGCTGAAGAGGAAAGTCAGACTGAGACATAGTTTACACTCCAGGGTTTTTCCTGGCATATTAAATTTTAAAGACCATTAAGGAAAAGAAAACACTTAAAGTGCCAAGTTGTCATGCTAAACATTGTCTATGCCTATGGCTTTCAGACGATTTCCCTGACCACTACCCACATCAGTGGTGATTCTACCACCACAGCCAATAGAGACATTCATTCTGGATTTTTTTTTAGGCAAGTGCAGATATTGATGTTTGTTAAAGCTGTTGTAAGTGATACTTTTTAATAAAACATGTGTTGAATATCTCTATATCAGTAATCCATGTCTCTCCTCCCCCACTGATGCAGGAAAAGGAGAAAATACATTTTCTGGTATCCCTGCCCACTTTATCCAATCGGGACAGAGATCTCCATAAAGAGGCAGCCCTGTCTGCTAATGAACATGCAGAGAGCAGGATCCTCCTGTTTGCTGCTATATCTGCCAATTACCGCTGTGTGTTCATGTGGTGACGTAGAGAGGAGGGAGGGGATTCCTAACTGCAAAACGGACAGGAAGTTAGCTAATATGACAGTAAAGCTACAGTAGCTTTAATAAAAACACATAACATAGATACACAATTTTGATAAGAATCTTAAATTTGGTTATTCAAGAATTGTAACCAAGCTTTAAAAACCTGTCTGTGCTCTTCAGCATATCTGCCAATACTGATATATCTACAATAAACTTGGCTGATGGTACCCGTTAATCACATTTATTGGTCGTGATCTTAAATCTTTTGCTTCAGATATCCTGTTGTGTAAGAGCAACACAACTAAAATTGAAGATCCAAGTCCACCACACATGACCTCATTCTCATTTACCTGAAGAAAACTTACACAGTCTACACAGTAGGTTTGTTGGTAAATGTCTCTCTGCTAAATGCCCAATCAATTTAAAAGATATTTTACTTAAACACAGAAATTAAACACAGAAATGTTCTGGTCACTTGGGAGCAGTAGAAACAAGTTGTAAAACACAACATTGAAATACCGTTATTAAATTGATATTGTGAACTTGTTAACAAACAGTTTCTTATTTACGAATCCAGTTGCAACAGCACCATTTGGATACATCTTGGGGTCATATTCCTGTCAATTTCACTCTCTATTAGTTCTGCTTTTGGTTTCTATCAACTCTTGAGGGAAATGTCTGACTCTTTGGATGGTAAATGCCCAACTATGTACTGTCTGCCAGCTGTTTCATGCTGGAGGGGTAGTGTACTGATTATTGAAATTACAATGATTCTCTGCAGTTTTATCAGTTCAAATGACCCCTTTTACATTCTAGTTGTATGCGATATTATTTTAAAATATCAGCAGTGGCCATTTTAAATGTCAAACACTAAAGTAATGGAAGTTATGACATGTTAATATATTCATTGTGATCACATGGCAAATAACACTCACCACAGATATCAGCACAGCACAGAATAAAGATGAAGGGGGGGTTACGTACCAGAAAGAAGGTAAGCAGCAATAGAGGGGAAAGAGGGAGGAAGAAGTAAGTTAAAAAATGATGAGCACAGGAAAAGAGAAGTTTGTCCGCTGACGTGTTTAATTAAAATAAATGATTGGACTCACTATCACAGCAGGAACACATTGCAGAAGGAGAGAAAGAGTGACAGAGGGGGAGATGAAAGGACAGCAAAGGGAGAGGATGATAAAAGAGGGGGAGACAGACTAGTGACAGAGAGGAAGTGAGGAAAGAGTGGAGAGAGAAGCGAGGGAGGGAGAGATGGAATAAAGAAAAAGGTGAGAGTTGGAGACAGTAGCTCTGAGCTAAAGGAATACTGACAAGAAACTAAGCCATCTGGTGCTGTCTTTTTGATTCAGGCATCAAAACTGAAGTTATTAATGCTTTATGTTCTTCACTGGCAGCAAAATTATTCTAAGTGAGGACTCTCAGGAATTAGCAGAAAAGCAATGGGCCATTAAATCCGACTTTCTGTTTTTCTAAAAAATGTGGGTCAAAAAAATCCCTTTACGGGCCACCGGTCTGATTCTTGAGGGTTCCCACTTTTAAAAAATTAAAAAATGCTGTTCTGTATCTCAATTAAGCCTGAAGTACTTACTCACTCCCAAACTTGGAGATATTATTCCTTTTGAAAAAGGGCTCAAACAGATACACATGAATACATGTGCATTCACGTATGTGTGTTTGGTTACCTGCAGTAAGGTCATATCGCAGCAGGCTGAGGACCCATTCTGTGAGAATACAGGGGGTAAAGAGGTAGTGGCTGTGGTCGTCCACTGTAAACTTGGCTTTCACCTGAGAGTAAAGATACACAGGGAGAGAGGTACATACGTATGTACAAGTGAACATACATAGGAGAAAAATCTATTTGCAACTGACGATATGCTTAATTATGGTTGAAATTACGGTGGTTCACTAAAATAAGTGCCTTTATATTTTTGCCTGATCAGCAAAGAAGGCATATAGCACGATACAGACATTTAAACTCCTAAGCAGAATTTGAGGGATGGCCATATGGGGCTTCATTGACTGACAGCTTGTGCCTGTACAATGTCCTGACACAATAAAACAATTTGGCTACAGGTTCTCTTAAAAATCTTTGTAATGCAGTGACACATCAAAGTTTTGTTGAATAACTGCAATACACCAACAGCTGAGGGGGATTTACCTTGTCACCAAACATTTGCATACGGTACAAGTTTCATTGACAAGAGATCCCTGAAGGGGATAAAATATCAATAATATATTAAAATATCAAACAATTCAGTCAGTGTGATACACAGTAAGATGCCGAAAACAAATTCCATGAGGTTCCATAACAGACAGATATGCTAATAGAATTGATTTCCATTAACTGTAAATGTAAAACGTTTATCTTGACATCGTCACCACCTTCACAGAATCACAACATCTAATGTAATTCAGCACTACTGTGTCATGCCATACATAATCTCCAACAAACTCTAGACCTGCAATAGGGATCTAAAAATCAGAAGTGCTCTCCAAAACAATGCTTGGTACTCAACCAAAACCCTTGAATGGATGGTGCTATTGTGGTGCAAACAGATGTAGTAATTTCTTCTTGATCTCATTCATCAGTCACTGCTTAGCCTGTGTGTGCTTTTCGTCTGCTGGGGAACAGCGACGGATTCAATGTGGAATCACTGAAATCAGTCTCCAATGACTTGGTAATGTTTTCAATATCTCAGGCAAGACTTTGTTGCTAAAAATACAAATGTGAACATGAATGAATACCCTGTTCAAGTCAGTACCTGTTCATAGAGCTGCACAAGAGACCCAGCCAGCTGGTGTGTTTTCCCCGTGCTGGCCCAGGATGCCTGGCTGCCCAGGCTATGCTGGAGAACTGGCTGCAGGTATGCTGAGTAGATAGTCTGCAGCTGCTCCCTGTCTGGATAGCTAAAGGCAGAGGCAAAGAGGCAGAGAAACAGATGGAGGCAGGGAAATTAAAAGGGAAAAGTGAATTAGGGTCAGCGTTAGAGTCAGAGGGAGAGTGACAGCGATGCACAGAAACAGAGCGAGATGAGAGGCGATGTTGGGGAAACTAAATTTAAAGGACATATATGCAGATAGATAAAGTAATGTGTACCATACTTACTCGATAGTGCAGATGCGAACTACAGATGAGAAGCGGGAGGTGAGTGAGTGGCTCCCAACAGCACCCCCTGTTGACATGGAGGCCACCACCTGGATATTCTCAAGACTCACCCACTCCAGATTTTCATCATAGAATCCCTTATATGTCAAAGCCTGGAGGGAAAACATCAAGCGACGGGAGAAAGAATTAATGAGGTGGAAGATACTTGAGAGTTGAGAGAAAGTAAGGCATTTATCAAAGGGCTCAAAAAGAATGTAAGTGAGACTTTAAGCTTTAAATTTTACATGGAACTAGTGTCATAAGGATTGAAAACAATATTTTTTTTAACCACATCATCTCACTAATTTGTCCACTTATCGGTCTTTATGAATCCTCGCTACCTGTTGCAGAAAGGCAATGAGGTTGCTGGTCCCCCATTTGTCAGGTTTGGGTAGGTTGATGTCTTTCAGGTAAAGAACCAGGTTCTCACAGTCTTTGGGCCTGAAGACTCGGCCGGTGTTTGAGCTGAGCAACAGGCAGGTCTGACCGAGCTTCTGCAGGACATGACGAGATGAGGTCTGCGCACTGCAATGAACCACGGCAACTTGGGTGGAGCGGAGCCGAGAAAAGGCATAGCGTAGGAGCATGCTAAAAACAATACATAGAAAAAAGGTCAAGAGACACACATACACTTAACTGCTGTGACTCTTCTATGTCCTGTATATGTTTAGGATAGACCCGGGACTGCAGGAGAGTAAAAATGTGTGTTAGCGCTGTATTTAGGGAGGCCACTTGGGATCTACAGAACAATGTTTGTCAGAACAGACCCAAAGGCAAAGAGAGACATTTTGAGAGGGCACAAAACAGAGAGAGAAAATAATTGGAAAGTAAATGATGTGCATGCATGTGCATGTATGCCGCTTCCAGTCTATGTGTGAGTAAATTAATTGGAAATCAGAAAGAATAAGCTGACAAACCGGCTGCCTCACTGGCACATTGACCTTTCAGGCAAAGAGCGGCAAGAAAAGAGGACGAGGAAGGGCGACATTGAGTGAGACTCAACTGGAGTGTAAAAGGCAAACTGAGTGACCCTTGTTCTTCAACCCCCTGAGGAGGGAAGCAATTACTTTAGAGGCAACGACTCTCTGCGTACACATACGCAAGCCAGAGCACATACACCACACACACACGCATGCGCACACACACACACACGCTCGCACACACACACGCAGATCTCATCCTTATTCTGACTCTTGCTTTTACACAAAAGGTCAAGTCTTGAATAAACAAGCTTTGATAGCAGTGTTGATTGTGTGCTTGTGTCATCTTGAGTGTCCACATTTGAGTGCTTCTGCTTCACAACCCATAACGCACACTCTTTCAACGTGACCCTCAGTAACCCTTTTTCTACATATAGTCTGCATGGAACAGTGCCTATTTAAAGGGTAAATCTAGGTGCTGTATCGTTGGCAACTGGACTTGTTTCAGTTTTCTTGAAGATGTTTCACCTCTCATCCAAGGGACTTCTTCAGTTGTTCAGTTGTTCAGTTGGGTTCCAAACCGAAGAAGCCTCTTGGATGAGAGGTGAAACGTCTTCAAGAAACTGAAACAAGTCCATTGCTAATGATACGGCACCTAGATTTACCATGACCTGGATGACTGAACGCCTTCATCAACATATTCAAAGGGTAATGCCACCAATTTGTGTTTGGATCCAAACTTTGTGTTATCATACAATTTGTGAATAAGTGTGTATGTGTCTCCATATACATAATTTTGTATATGGAGTGTGCAAATCCTATGATTATACAAATGTTTGTGCTTGTGCTCTGCGTGTACATACATATCCATGTGTGTTTAATTACCCCTTTCCGCAGCCCTCTGGCCCTACCACCATGAAGGGCTGCCTGTGCTGAGCCGTGAGCCATGGGGAGAAGCAGTGCAGACCTCTCTGCATGTCTGGAGTCTCAATAACAGGTAGCGTGTGTGTATGAGACAGCTGTTCCAGTGTGAGCCCTTCTGGACGCTGGAATGTATAGGCTGCTAGATGGCCGCCGTCAGAGTTATAGTAGGTATCTAGCGGTTTCTTTGAGTCTGGTGGGCTTTCCCTGGCCCAGCTCAGCAACTACAGAAAAACACAGAGATAAGAGCACAGATCAGATTAAAACCAGGTCTGAAATTTGTCTTAATAGAGGCAATACAGTCACTACAGATCCTTTTCGAAGTACTTAAATGATGACTCATCCTCCAGTTTTTAAGGCTTGAATACAATTGAAATTCTGAAGCTAAACTATTCTTACAGTTCCCCTCTGCTCCTATAAAAAACACAGGGGTCCTCACCTCTTTGGCAAACTCCTGCCGTGTTTTGAGGCTGAGGTTTCCTCCCAAACCTCTGAGAAGGCCAACGATGAACTGACCTCTCTCTGTAACAGCACTGAGGTGTGACAGACCGTTGAACACTGTACCCACCAGACTAGTCTCCACCACAAAGTCATTCTGGTCAAAGGAGAGAAAAGAAGCAAAGTTTGAATAAAAAATCTGCAAAGATTTGATTAAATGGGCTGGAAACCTGACAAACCAAATACCTAAGTATCTAACTTGGATGTATTCACAGAGCCTGCACTTTTTTGTGAATTCTTGTTAAAATCTCAGCAAGTAAATCCATTATAATGAGCACTGGTTAGTACATGTGGAGGTCATGTATCCACAAATTCTTATACTGTTGTCATGTGCATGCAAAATCAAGTCAGCACTGTTTGAGCATGTGTGTGTGTACGTTCAACACACATGTGGTCATGCCACAAAGGTTGGCACTTTGTTGAGACAGGAGAGAACAAACGGTACCTGTTTGATGACCCAGTCCAAGCCTCGCTGAAAGTAGTCTCCCAGCCAGTTTTCTAGATTACTACGACACTCCTCTGGCTGACCCCTCAACCACGACTTCAACAAGGCACCCACATCAATGTCCTCATCGCTAAAAAAACAAGTGGGGAAAAAGGGGAAGAGGGGGTGAGTCAAGCAAGTTGGTAAAGGTTAGAGTTGAAACAAACACCTAAAAGACTGTCTGCCCCGGCTGACTGACCTGAGAAAGATCATGCCCATGCGGGATATGGTGGCCGGTGAGGCACAGCTAAGGTCGTGAGTCTCAAACAGGAAGTTAACATTGGGTCCAAACTGGATGCGTTCTCCACTAGGCATTGTTAACAGGCGATTATCATCGAGCACAGAGTTCAGACTCTCAATCCACTCTGGGTCGATGTCCCCGTCACAGACAATCCATGAGCTCACCTCTAGAACATACACAAATTCATAAATACTGTAGATACACACAGTACATCAACCACAACAGATACAGTGCAGAGTCATAGAAATGTAAAACCACTTTAGGGTTAACTATATCTCTTCCTTCTAAAGTGCACTGGCTGCATTGCAAAAACTTCAAGTCAAAGTACACCGGATTCCAGTTGTTAAATGTCGGCCTATGCAAGACTTCTTACCCTGAGGTTCTCTGACCACACTCCTGGCACTATGTGTGAGGACGCCATCAGCCCATTCTCTGGTGTCCATGTCTATATGTCCCAGCAGCTGTTGTCTAGGCATGGCCTTTGGATTCATTGTGTACTGTTTTACCTACAAAAAACAGAAAGAGTCAATGGCACATAAACTCTAGAGATAAGTAATTGTGAATGCATTGCCACAAGTTCCACATTAAACTAGATAGTATGTACACTGTAAATCCCTGAATGAAAAGCCAGGTAGGCGGCCTGTCTCTTACTCACCACTTTGCCTGTCTTGCTGAGAGCAGCCCTCAGCGTTCTCCAGAGCGTAGACTTCCCTGCTCCACTTGGCCCTACGATGACTACTCCCATGCGTTGTCTCAGCTGTTCATTCAGCTCCAAAGCTTTCTTCAGCTATGCAGAGATGGACAAACATCTTAAGATTAATCTGACTTTATCGAGCATCTTTCAAAGCAACTATCCAACTGTGTATGGGTTGATGATAGAGACGTCTTCAGTTGCAGTATAGGATGATCCCAAACACTGGCTGAATACCAGATATTATAATCACGACAATAACATTGTTATATTTGGCTAATATAGATGTTTTCATACACACGCACCTGGCTTGGTATGAGTTCAAGTCGGGCCTCCTTGTGGACTTCCTCCAGTGCATGCATCAGTATCTGGTCCTCCACATCGGTGAAATTAACCCCGGAGAAGACATCCCTGACCAGAGCATCAAACCGGGAGCTATCAGCGAACGTAAGCTTGGACATGGTGTTCAGTCTCAATGCCTGCACCACCAAACTGCTCTCTTGAACTGCACACAGATAAAAAAGATCAATTCAATTTACATTCCAGTTGAAAATTGAACAAGTATGTAAAAAAATATAGAGATTTCTGACTTTTGTTAATACAATTTTGATTCACTGTATGGACACATTTGGACAGACCCCCAACAAGCCACCACACACATGAGAATCTTCAGAGGGTATACAACTATCTATGTCAGGAAACACAGATATATAATCACAGTTATGGAAAATAAATGAATAAACAGTTTTGTTGTGAGGGTTTCCTAATATCTAAGGCACTGACATGCATAGAAAATAGTACAAAAACTAAGCGGTTAAGTGTGAACACTTCGACATGTCATGGATTTTTCCAATGATTTATTTCCATGCTCCAAATTAGATACACAAAAGACTGTACTCAGCCATAAAGTTATCAGAGCCTGAAGTATCAACATGACTTAGGAAAGGTTGCCATAAAGTTGTCAGCTGACCGCCGATCAGTAACTTAATCTTCTGCAACTTAATAAAATGCAGCACTGTGTTATGCCTTTTTGTCCTCTTGCCACCAGGTTGGTAAAAGACAAAATACTTTTTAAATAATTAATTAATTCCGTTAATTTAAATTAATTATTATTACAAATAAAGATTTTCTGATAAGGATATGACTTAAAGCATTAAATTGTTACATTCTGATAAAAACATTCTGATATGCAGAAAGAGAAACAAAAAAATAGTATGGCTTCATGGAGAAAGACACAGAAACACAAGCTTGTGAAAATGACAAGTGATTATTGCTTTGCTCTGGCACATGCACTCTGTTATAAAAGTGCTAATTACCAAGGCCTGCCATGATTTAAGAGTTTGTCAATACTTTTGTTCTCTTCTCCAAAAGATGCTGGCCTTCCCTGCAGGCACAAATGTGGTGGGTTTTTTTTCACAGCAGGGAGGAACACTTGGCCAGACTACACACAGAGATAAACACAAGAAAACCTTGGGGACTCATCGGCAGACGGGAGGTGCACATAGTGTGTGTGTGTGTGTGTGTGTGTGTGTGTGTGTGTGTGTGTGTGTGTGTGTGTGTGTGTGTGTGTGTGTGTGTGTGTATGTGTGTGTTGGGCTGATAAAGGCCGTGCTGTAGAACAGAAGGGTTTAAAAGAGAAAGAGGGATGGGTTCAAGAAGAGGCGGAGAGGAAAAACGAAGAGAGAGATAGAAGGGGAAAGTATTGAAAAGCAGAGAGATGAAGGGGAGATAGGGGTGAGAAGCAGAGGGCAGCGAGTGGGAACGAGTGGGATGAGAGAGGCATCGACAGCCAGGTATCAGAGAGAGAGCTAACAAGAGGTCAGAAGGAGGGGGAAGGAGGTACTGAAGAGGTAAACAACAGAACTCTGGCGAAGTGTTTGGGAATGAGACAATGGAGAAGGACAAAAGTACAGACAAGTGGAAACCCCAAGGGAAGCAAAGTTTCTAAAGGGAGCATTTGGGCTAAATGTCAATTGATGGTGTGTCTGTATTAGAGGATTTAGAGGGCAAGGACCACAGCAGGTGTGTACACAAAGTGCTGGTCAATGGAGCCTTTTGGAGTTCACTCATGAATAGTGTATCTCAAAAAATGAGACACAGACTACCAAAACATTTGTAGTGTGACCTTGTTACATTTCAGGATAAGCATCTACGAACCTGCCGTATTTTCACTTTTGCCTTATCCTCTAATCCTTTTCATCAGCTCGACAGCTGTCTGCCTCTCAGGTCAGAAGCCTAATATGAGTGAAACTATTTCAGCACTTCCCACACTTTTAGAGACACTTCGACCAAAAAGTTAGTTGTCAATTTCTTTACTTTTTGTGCAACAACGGGAACTTTTATTTGAACCATTACACTGCAGGGACTTTAGTGCTTTGTAAATATAGTCAGTTTGACTTTTCTGAATGTTAACATATAAATAAGTGAATCTGAGTTATTGAAAAAGAAAACGTGTAGACATTCAGTGTTGGCTGTCTCCAGCATCTTATATTATATGACAGTATAATAATGACTCCTCTGCTATTGTTGTACATTTACTTCTGATCTATTGCGCAGGATGTCACAAGCCTACCACTGAGCCTTCTTGAAGTGTTTTTTAGGACAGGCTCGATGCCTCAAGTACTGAAGTCAGCTCTTAACATTGATTCAGTTTTGATCTTTGCAATAGCAGTGATATCTGAACTGGACTTAAAATGTTCTCAAATGTTCTACAAGTATTTACTTCAAATCATGGCGCAAATATTTAAATCTTCTGAAACACTAAAATAGCATAAAATGACAATATCTTGTGATTTGAATCATTGCTGCTTGTAAAAGGGCTGCTCTGCCCTTTATGTTGTTTGTGTCGTGTACGTGTGTTACTTGATTGACTTACACTTTATTACTGTATTATTGTTTCCACTTATGAAGCAACTGTGAAAGCACCTATTTTTCTTTTCAGCCCTCGATTGTAGATCCCAACACATTGAAGCGAATTTCAGTCAATAAATGCTGTTGCTCTACATTAGTCCTATTTGTCAAATGCTCTATACAGTACGTGTTGTGTTAAAAAAAGTCATGGTACTATGTACTTTTGGCAGCAATGAATGTCACTCCAGCTCACAGACAAAAACGCACCCACTTTCTCATAGCTTTCCTGTCACGCTCCACTATTGGAAAAAGTAAAAATGCCTCACAGAAAATATTGTACCTTAAAATAAAAAAAAAAATAGCTAGAGGGGGTCTTACTCTTGTCCTTGTCATGACTCCTCCTCTGCTGCTGCAGGAGACTGCCACAGGCCTTCAGCACTGTCTTCAGAGCACGCAAACCCCAGTCATAGTGCTGCTGGGGAGTCAACAGCTCCCTGAACAAACAAATAAAGCCACATTTTCACACATACGCACACGCTCTGAATGGACTGTGGTACTGGATGAAGTGCTAACTGGTGGGAGGAGGAGGATTACTTATCCACAAAATCAATATAATGCAATAGACTGTAGCAACAGTAAGTATATAAAATTCAAAATAATTTCAACACCCACAGCATGATTCAGTTTGGCAAAGAAAAAAACACCCTCCACATGTCATACATATACTGCATAATTAGTCTGATAAGTTGCAGACAGTGAAATAAATCTCATATTTTTACTCCCTCAAACATCACCCAAGCTGAAAAAAAAAGAGATCACACATATATTACCTGGCCAGGTTGAAAATTGCAACAAGTTTGCGTCCTAACATTTCTCCGTTTTTGAAGCCCTCGGAGTAGAGGATGACCTCAGCAATGAGCTCATTGTCTGGCCTGCTCATGGCCACGGGCCTGAACAGCTGCTTAAGGTTGTCTGGAAGCTTTTGTCTGCCACCGTAGCCTTTACCTGCCGGGTTCATGGTGATGAACACCCCAGAGTTTGGGTCCAATTCCACCTGGAGGATGAAGTAAGCAAGGAAATGTCATTCTAGTAAATCAAATATGTTTCACACTTATGTTTTATTGACCCAACTAACTCTTCTACAATGGATGAATAACTAACTTATTGATTTATTGAAAGATGATTTGACAGAAAGGCAACGGCTTGAGGTTGTGTCTATATAGACACTAGTATTTAACTAGCATTAAACAGAAATATATATGTGAAAGAGTAGTGTAGTTGTTGTATTTTGGCATCGGTACTTGGAAACAGTGTGTTATTTTGCATCTGTTCTTATTTTCTGACCTCCTTCCCCAGCAAATCACATGTGTTCTTGTGATGTTTAAGGGAGTCTTGAATAGCCTGAATCTGCATGGAAACTGCCGACAACACTGCTTCCTCTAAGCGGTTAAACTCGTCGAAGCAGCCCCATGCTCCACACTTCACCAGGCCCACAAAGATTCTTCCCATTGACTTCACATCAATACCCTGAAAAAAAGACAGAAAGAAGATGGCCTTGTTTGTCCTTATTGGCATATGTGTTGCTCTCAGAATAATGCTGACTTATACAAAGTTGTGGCTGACACGTTAAATCTATCACACACTCTCCGGGAGCATCACCATACCTCATCACAGTTAAACACCAGCACTTGCCGTCCGAACAGCCCCCCAAGGGCTTTGACTGACTCGGTCTTGCCTGTGCCAGCAGGCCCATAGGGGTTTCCCCCAAGCCCCATCTTCATGGCCTGGGTCAGAGTCAGGTAGCACTTATCAGTAAGTGGAGTGTGCACCAGCTTAGCAGCATTCCCCTGGGAGATAGCAGAGGTAGGAAGGAGGAGGCCGTGAGCCAGAAAGAAATAGACAAGAACACGGTGAAGCAGCCAGACAGATGTTAAGATATGTGAGAGAGGGAAGGATGGGGGGGGGGGCATAAGAGAGAAGGAAAGAAGGCAGTAAGGGGTAAAGATAATACAGACAGATGATGGATTAAGAGAGGAAGGAATGATAAACAAATGAAGGACAGTCAAAGAAAATGATAATGAGTAACTCCAGGAACTGCAGAGAGGACAGAAAGCAAGCTTCTTCAGTGCCTCATCTCTGCACAAACAGTGCCCCCAAAAGGTACCAAATAAAAAGTTCAAGCATATTCCTGAAACTGAAAACACTGAATGGGTATCAAGTGGTTAACTATACCATGACATTCTGTACTAAAATCAGTGTTTTTTAGGATATTCTATTTTGGTAACATCAGTGGAGCTTCCTGTTTTCAGTACCAAACTGAATGTAAATATCTAAATATGCAAACACACCTGGTATTCATATGTATAGCTGAATTGTGCATCCACCATATGCATGAGGCAGCATTTGTCTGATCCCATGTAGAAGCGAAGCTGCTTCTTCCAGGCCCAGGCATCAGGGCTGGTAACTCCTGCCTGGCTAAACTGCTTCACCACACTGATGTTGTGAATAATATCCAGGATCAAGGCCTTTAGCTTCAGCTGCAGCACGTTCGACTCTGCACAAGACACACATTATTATTAGGATGGCAGAATTCTTGATCATAAATGAGGATCATTTTTGAAAAAGTCATATACAGTATTGGACAAGGCCTAACCTATTTTGCATTTGCAAGAAAAAAAGATACTTGTGCGGGGGAGAAAACACTAACTTTGCTATTATTAAAAAGCATGCACAGTGCTATATAGACTTATATATAGTCTAGGATTTCCGCGAGCAATCCCTTCTCTTGATCGATGATGTTAAAAGTTTAAGATACAGGGCTGGCTGATGGGGACAAAGCATACAATCATGACATACCAAATATTTTGATATTAATAATTAGTGCTTTCACACAATTTTAACACAATGAGATTTTTGATAAATAATCATCAGCAATGTTATGCTTACATGTTATAGGTAAAGGTGGGCCTAAGAGCAAGAAGAACAATCTGGCAAGTTTATCATCAATATATATTGGTGAATTACAAAACTTGTAAAGTAATTACCACTCTATTTAGTGTTAATTCAGGTCACAAATAAAAATTTTCTGGTGAATAGATGACAGAATGGCAATAGCCTTTATGTTACTACAAAACAGCAGCCTTTGTCAGTTGTAAGAAAAGCTGTTTTAAGTTAAAAAAAAAAAAAAAAGCAGAATTATATCGATTGGTAAGAAGAATAATGGGACCACTCACTGTGTAAACAAACCCAACATCTCAGCTGAAATCTTTAACAATTTAGAAATGGAGACTGTGTCAGACATGAATACAGCCACACTGATATTCTCGACAGTCAATATCACAGACAAATACTGGCTTAACTGTCATAAATGACTGCAGAAAATGAAGAAAAATGCACATGAGGTAATTTGAAAATAGTGCCTTTCTTACAAACTTGTCAGATCGCCCTAATCATTGAGTATCCTCTGTACTTTGAGAAAAGAGTCATGTCACAGATAAGAAAGAAATGAAAAAATGAGGGATTCTAACTAAATATGTTTGTTAATCCATACAAATATGCACATTTGAGGACTAGTCTTACTGTCATAACCTACAGAATTTCTTCATATTTAAATTAAAAGCGGGTCGAATTGTCATGTGTGGTAGATAGTTGGTATGTGTGTGTAGAAATGCATCAGTGATGTCTGCCTAGCCACGGAGGCACAAAAATACCTTGCCAAATGTTCACCATAGTGTCTTGTCTCTATGCCAAAGTGGAGATCGCTCCCACTCCCTGCCTGGCTTTATGGTCCGTTACTGTAGACTGGGTGATTAGATTATCCTTCTAGCCATTAGTTTAGGTGCTTTAATCAGTACTGCCACTCCGAGGCCTCTCCAGCATACCTGGTTGTTTAAGTGAGCCAGTAATTTAATGAGGTGTTATCATGGAAGTGAGTGCTATCTGAAGTGTGGATGGTAGAGCCTGGCATCGAAATGAACTGTATTATCTGCAAATATAACAGCCTTCAGTATCTGCTATGCTGTGATTATGTCAAAAAGATAAAAATCTAAGGGTTCGCACAGGTTTTTCAGAGTTAAATTCAAGCACTTTCAAGGTACTTCAGCTTAAAATTCCTAGACTCACAAATATTTAATCGTCACATCTTTAATCTGCTTGTATGTTTTGATCATGATTATCTAATGTGGGAGACAACAAACCACTATGACAAAAGGATTGTTTTACTTCAATTAATAAAAGATTTTGGGTTTACATGAGTGATCATGTCCATAAAACACCGGAGCATATTTCAAGGAGTATATTCAAACAGATTTCCAATCTTGAAACATAATGATTAAGCTAATGATTTTTCAAACTTTCCAAACTTCACTGTAAGTTAGTGATGAAGAAAGTTTGTCCTCGGTAGTTCTGTGCACAAGTGAAACAAGCATTACTTTCATTGATACATTTTCATATGGATCAGAAATTTGGGATTTGCCAGCAATGTCCCTTGAAATTATGACACTGCCAGAATTATGAGAGAGCTTTTCATCTCATGCATGAATAAGAAACCTTGATTTAAATTTAAGTCCTTCTCACAAATTTAAGCCCTGTGAAAAAACGCTGCTGTCATGCTTTTTGCAGACATAAGTTCTACACCAGGTCATTAAATTAGCCTGCCGGCTACCGCATCTCTAGCTTTAAAAGGGTGCTGGCCCTCTGCGTCCTCTTGTGTGCGACTGGCTATCAAGAGATTCACACAACAGCAGTCATCCATTCAGCATTAATCTCTTCAGTCCTAAGTAACAACCCAAGATTCTGATCAGAGCTCAATCATTAACGCAAGAGGGAGTCTGATAGTGGAACAACAAGAGTGTCAAGCAGTATTTGTTTAAAAGAGCAGCGAGGCAGTTTAGAGAGGTTCATATTATCAGACATGGGATCAGCGACCAAAAAAAAGCAGGAGAAAAAAGGAAAACTCTACCGCAGTATAAATAGGAGTACAAGAACAGGACCTGAACATACTTTAGCATACAGGGTATAGTACTGTGTCTCTCTGCTTCTTCTGTCTGGATTTGTATAAGTCTCATATCAGAAGTTTTTTGTTTTTTTGTACCCTCTCAATAATCAATGATATGATCAGAGTAGCACAGGGAGATACAGTTTAGTGCAGAATGAATTTTAGGATGAGGTAGGAGGGTTTTGTACGCAACTGCAAAACCTAATAAGAGAGAAAGACAGAAGGGTCTGTTATGTATATATTCAACCTACACAAACAGATCATTTCCTTCATACATGCTTATCTCCACAAAGCTACTTTACATTTAACATGCATAAAATGATATCTGGGCCATCATCAACCTGTGCGTGTTTACAACTAGAAACATTTATTTTGGCTACAAGATTACATGTGGCACACAATTGCCTACTTTGGATGCGAGCGACTGAACATGAATCAAAATTTTAAAGCTGCCGCATTCACATGCAGAGGCACTAAAAAGATGGCAATTGGAACAAACATCTCTGGGGGAAATTGAGGCAGATCTACATGACTTCAACAGGTTTAAACTTTCTGATGATGTGTGATTTCACTTTATAAATGTGCAAAGATAAGAGAAATGATGGGAAAACTTGCTAGTTAGCTAACAGCTGCAGCTAACGTCTTGAAAGTACTTTAATTGACTGTTTCAAATAATTGCAGACCGGAAAAATACATCAGGGGTCACAATCAAATATAAAAAAGGCATAAGTGGGAGTGGAGCTTGGGTTATATTTATTTCAGCAACGTTTTTCAGATGAACCACGTTCCCAATTGCTGCTGGTTGCTAGAAATTTAATTTTAACTTCTGTTACTTGTTCGTGGTAGAATGACGACCCTGTGGCCAAGGAGCACTTGTCTTATATAACCTAAAGGAAAAAAACATAGGTATTTGGTGTGGTTCTGCGAGAGGTTGAACCAGCCTGAAAGTGCACATATACTGTATATATTCAAGAATATACACACACAAGCACAGACAGAACTACCTGAGTTAGCGTTATCGTCCGAGCTGGTGTCCACTGTAGTGTAGTGTTCCAATTTAGCATTGAGCTCCAGCTCCAACTGCTGCAAATTTTGCTCTCTCAGGGCTCTTTCGACATCTTCAGTAAACTGAATTTGCTCAGCCAGACACAGAATCTGCACCAGACATAGTATTTAAGAAGACATTCTTAAAAGAAAATTATTTTTATTTCACATGCCAGGTGGGAATTATAATTTTGCTACCTCAAAATCCGTATCTATATATACAGAGACTGATTATAGAGAAGAAAGCGTGTCTGTACCTGTGATGGGTAACGTGATGGGTCCACCGCCCCTTTCCTCCCTGATGACAGACATTCATACAGCAGGTGCTTCAGAGTCTCCTTCATTTCCACAGACAGCTCACTTAGCCATACCTAGAAAGAAGGAAAACAGTTCAGGCACAGAATATACAAACAAAAACTCTTTCTAAAACACAGAACATACAGAACATGTTTACATTCACACCAATCTGCACAACAGCTTTACCTCCACAAGGCTGGAGATGCGTATGAGGTTTCTGAGCGGCACTATCTCTCCCTCCAGAGAACACATGGCGACAATGTGCTGGCACTGCTCATCAAACACAACACTGTGGATGCCTGGACGGATAATACACATGTAGGTTACCTTCAGTGTCAAGCAGAATGCTATAACACAAAGGATCAAAAGAAGGGAGACAGAAGGACAGAACAGAGCGATAAAAGCAGGAGGTTTGTGACCTGCAAAGAGTTTCTTGAGGTGTGACTGGATGACTGTTGGGTTTGTTGCCTGACCAAGAATCTCTAACAGATCATCGTCTCCTATGAAATAGAATCGTGGGAAGGCAGAGCGCTTCTCCTGCAAAAAACACACACATACATACAACAAAAAATAAGTTGTGACAGTTCAGGTTACACATAGGAACTCTTTCCATACTAAATTGTGAACATGTGTGTACCTCTAGAAACTCATTGAGTGACTTTTGGCATCGTTGCAGTTGATCCAATATGGTGACCAGGGAGTTTCTGATGCCTGCCCTTGAGCTCAGAGATACAACTCTGTTGTCTCTCTGTATGTCTGACATTATAGACCTGTTGAACATATGGAGAAGGTGTTTTGTTACTGAATGTAAATAAAACTGCCTGCCTGTGACACAAATTCTATTTCTATATTTCTACCGGAAAAAGAAACACCACAAAATTAATAGTACATGAAAATACATGTGTTGTTCGACAAGAAAATTATTTTCCAGGGGTACAGGATAGGCAAATAAGCTGACAGTGGATATGGGTGTGGACAGTGATTTGCCATCTCTTGGTCAAATTAAACAGATCCATTTAGTACCTGCATTACTCTAGATGACAACCAATTGTGCATTGCAAAAATGTGATGTGATACAGTAACACAGAAACACAGAAACACACACACACAGTACCTGAAGTCTTCATCAACTCGTTTGAAGCGGGCCTCCTCTCGGGGCAATGCCCCACGTCCAAAAATCGGCTCCAGATAGACCCACCGCCTCTGGATGGCATTTAGACTGAGCAGGTATTCGTCTAAGTCTGACAGACGAGTCTCCCACAGACTAACCTGGAAATACACAAAACATTAGTTAGCGAAGGTAAACCACAATATATGGGTGAGCCAGGAATAAAAACAGAAAACATGAACAACATTTTATTAAGTTAACACATTTTGTATCTTTCATAAACAGTCTGTGGGAGATTTACTTTTCCCCAAAATAACAATGAAGCGATTATAAAAGCATATTCATCGATTCAAGCCTTTGACCTGACCTTGTCTTGGAAGCTGCGGTAGTAGGGAGAGTCTTTCAGAGACTGCAGCAGACAGCGGTTATCTCCCACCTGGATGGGCACAGAGTGGTGATAAAAATCAATGTCTGATAATCCCTAAGATTTCATATAATGGTGCTAGTAGATATGCCTGCGCTTTCCAGACAGTGCTTATGTGCCTTCTAAGTTTATCTACCAAATGGCAGTGGAAGTAGTAGAAGTTATCTCCTTTAATTGAGCTGCCTGAAAAAATATAAAAAATAATGAAATATGGGGAAATTCCAACAATGTGAACAACAACAGCTAAAGCAGACTTTTCAAATAAATACAGTTAATGTCTCTGAAACCAACGCTCTAAACGAAGACTTCAGTTTTCCTAATTAAAAAGCATTATGCTCAGCATTTAGCCTCACACACATTTATAAAAGGCAGAACAGTTAAAGAGACATATTTGAGTACATGTATATTGATATAACTATAGAAGAAGCATCCAACAGGAAAATTACAGTACTGTACATTGCTATTTACTTGACTGCCGCAGACTAACCTTCAGTCATAGTGACATTGTGCGACAAGCATGTTTTGTGTTTACTGGTATATACAGCCTATTGTATGTATGTGTGTTTCCTTGTGTTCACCTGGTTGACTATGTCCTTCCAATCCTTGATGAGGGTGAGGGTGCGCTTGCTGCTGTCTGTATACTCAGTGAGGTTGAATGTAGCTGCAGCCCCCCACAAATCCAGCTCCCTCAGCGCTTCTCTGATTGTCACTTCTGCCTGAGCACGACTGTTCAGGTCCTAAATGCAAGCACACACACATATACACGCTAGCTAGATGACTTGTGTTCACCCATCACTTGATAAACAAAACAAAAAAAGCATTCTGTTTTGCTCCTCTGTAATGGTGGGCAAGAACGTTCACCTGTGTGGCCTGATTTGTCAAATTGTGAATATGCAGATATTATAGATAGATAGATAGATAGATAGATAGATAGATAGATAGATAGATAGATAGATAGATAGAAAACATTGGGCCAGAACACATACAAATACTTCCCTGCATCAACACATGCAATGTCTTATTTGCTGCTGCCCCCTAGTGTCTTCAGACACTTATTGTGATAATGTTGGTTACCATAGTAATTCATAAAATTTGATCCATCAGCGTCCACAAGAGGTGCGTCTCCCTATAAAAGAATGTATATGTATTTGCATACTTGTGTGTGTGTCCATACCTTGAGCTCCAAGGCCTTTTCGATGATGGTATTTGCCACACCGAGCAGGTCATTAAAGGTGAGTCTCTCTAAAGTTGTCCCTCTTGGAAGGCCCAGCAAGCGGAACATGTCCAACCAATGGTCCTGGGACAGGTGCTCCCCACGCACATACTTCAGCACTGGGACCATATTCTAGACATTGCGGTTGGAAAAGTGTGAAAATAAAAATACAAACAAAGGTCCATACTTGCACAAAATATATTCTGTCAGGCACAATGTCACAATGTTTTCTAAACAAATGAATGCGAAAAGAAGAACTCTTTTATATTTGTTGATTCTGCGACTGACCTAACATCTAAAACCCCTGCAGATGCAAAACTTTCGCAATTTAGGCCTAAGCCCTTCTTGAGGGTCTCGTGTGAAACTCTAATGCAAAAAACTATTTAAGAGAATAGCAATTACATGCTATTCCATCAACTCCACTACGCTCTACCTTGTATTTGTCCACTTCTCCTTGCAGCTTAACAGACATGGCAGTAGGCTGCTCCAGCTTCCTAAGTCTGTCCTGCCACGTAAACAGAAACTCCTCAAACACGTATGTTTTACTCCTGTGAAACAACAGACACATACGGCACATGTTAACACACAATTGAACACATGGTAGAGACAAACTTAAGAATAGTGCCGCATTCAGAAAATTGAGAACCATCAGCTGCAGACCTAAACATAACCCTCTACCTGAATGTGATCCAGTCCTCCTGGGCCTTTTCTGTGAAGCCCTGCTGCCACTCCTCATAAAGACCCCACATCTGGCTGAATTCATCCATGTCTCGTTTTGTCTCTTCTGCCAGAGAGAGATCTGGAGCCTCCAGGTCAAAATAGGTACAGTCCTCACTGAGGAGAGTACAACAGAGTAGAGTAGAATTAAGGACTTCATCCACTGCATTGTCAGGTGCAATGCAGTAAAGAGGCTCATCACTGAGTAAGTATGTAATTATTGAACTACGAGCGAGACAAACACTTTTTTTTTTCTTTGAATGTGTTGAAACCTGCTTTAAAGGCACTAAAACTAGTAGGTAGAACATAAAAAAGTATATTAAAAAAATTATAAATTCAGCATATTAAATAAGAACTTACAGCAGTTTAGTGCGCACAAGCTCGAGCTCCTGGAACTCTTGCTGCTTGTCTCTGATGGTCTGGAGACAGGCCAAAAGGGCAGCATGATCACCAGACTCAAGCATCTCATCTTTAGGCTTCAGCTGGTCCCAGCGGGCCTTAAACCGCTCCAGATCCGCCCTGTAGGCATCGGTACGAGCAGCTGCATTACTTCGCATCACCTCCACCTAAGGAATGAACAGGCCGAGATTAGTGAGGTAGCACAGGAACACAGCCAGGGACAGAAAGGAACAGGAATTAGGGTTAACAGACAAAGGAAAGAGTGAGAGGGGAGTTGAAATACTTAAACAAAGCAGTAGCAGAAAGCTGCTGTCAAAGAAAACTTGTAAGTCTGTGCATTTGTGAGTTTATGTCACCTGTTCTTTGATCATGAGCTGGTGGCTCTCCATGACAAGCTCCAGTTTGTCCCACTTGGCTCTCAGTGAGGACAGCGAGTCCAGGCCGGCCCCAGCCACTGCTCGCAGCAAGCGGTTCTTTTCCTCAGCACACTGGAATTGAGGTAGGATCTATATACATGGACACAGTATAGGTTGTTTATTTTCATGTCATGTCAAACATAAGACCAATCCAACGTGGAGACACTGCTGCTTTATATCAAACATCTAAAAGTAAACAAGACATGAATTCTCTTTATTTTCTCTGTATTTTCTTTGACAGGTAGCAAATAGTTTTGACCAAACATACAAAAATTAACCCTTTTCTGTTAAAATTTGCCTGCAGAATGAAGGGGTTGGAGAAAAATAATTGCATAAACCTCAAACATTGGTACTACTATCATTCAACATAGTTCCAGGCCAAAGTTGAGAGCTGTGTTTTGTCTTACGTCTGGTTTGCGAGCTAGTATCTGGCTATATATGCCACTGGCCGCACCAATCTCCTCCATGCTCTCTGGTCGATTGGACAATGCCTCCATTGACTCTGAAACAAAACTGTCTATGGCCTGTGTGTGGCCTGCGAGCAAGAGAGAAGGCACGCACAAGGTAAAGTAAACAGAAAAAGGAAAGAGAAAGTAAAAGGGGATGTCATGGGGTGAGGAGAATGGAAAACAAAATTGTCTTAAACGAGAACAGAGAATGATGAGAAAAAAAAGAAAACACTTAGCTTGTGATAGGTGTAAATCACACTGACATTTCGTTTCAAAGGTGAAATCTCAATCTTAAAAACTGAAAGTAAAAATATAATCGAGTTGTCTGTGTGTACCTTGTATGGACCTCCTGAGTGATAATTGCAGCATGTCAAACAGCCTCTGGATGAGGTCATCAATGACTGCTTTTACTGGCTCACAGTTAACTGTAATACAGTCGACTTTCTCCTGACTGGGACAGAAGGAAAGAGAGGATGAGTTCCTGTCAAATGACGGGTTGTGAATTTCCTGTATTTGGGGTGTCAGTTAACATGTGACCTTTAAGCATAAGAACTGAATCAAAGAAGTGAATTTAATCCCACCGGGGGAAAGTACGTGTCAGCTACAATTGGCTAGAGAGAAACTCTGAGACATCTGCTAAAACTGATTCAGGGCAGAGAACTTAAGAGACTTGAGATGTGAGTTTTCACTATTAGTTTAACAAAGAATTTAGAATCAAGATGTAGACAAGGCCTTCTTTAAATACATCCTTAATAATACTGAGTACCTTCAAATACTAAAATATCCGTCGATAAGAGAATGCAGGAACAACAAGGACATAAAAATGCTGGATACTGTAAGTGTCACACTGCCTTCTGTGGTTAAAAAAAAAGTAATGTGCAGTCAACCGTCTCATGACTGACAGAGGGAGAAGAAGGGTATCACTGTCTGTTACTCTACTTTTTAAGTTCCTGTATATGTGATATGAAAAAGCATGTGACCTTTCACTTTAACAACTGAACCAATGGAGTGAATTTTGTATTCCTAGGGGAAATACACATCCGCAACAAAGGGCTCATGACTCAAGATAAGTAGGATGAGTCATGTTGGTTAGTTCTATAAACACAAATGTGTTAAGGATAATAAACCTCTGCTTTCAGTGCTGTGATTAAACCAACTTCCCCACACTTGTATTAGCAGCGCCAGCTTGTGCCTGAACAAAATTTTACCTGGTATTATCAAAGGAGTAACATGTAACATTTTCACATAAAAATGTTTATAAGATATGTATATATGCATCTTTTATGTAACTTGTTTGGCTGTGTACAAGTGTTCAAACACAGATATAAGTAATCTTGTTCAAGGTAACAAGGCATTTCATTTGGTCACCTGTCACTGGTGTCACATCTCTTAAAACCCACTCTAATTAAGATGTCTTTAAGGGAGCTCCAGATGACACGTCTGAGAAGGACATTTACATCTGTTTGTCTTGCAAACACGTTACAACTCAGATTTTTACCTGCGCCAGGGAGGTTTTGTCTTGCCCGTTTGTTGTCTGTTTGTTGGTTGGCTGGCTTGTCAACAGGAGTACACAAAAACTACTGAACGGATTTCCATGAAATTTGGATGGAGGATGGGTCTCAGCCCAGAATAGACCCCTATTTACTTTTGGTATGAATTTGTATGAAGGCACGGATCCAGGAATTTTCTCTCACTTTCTTTAACATTGCAAGATAAGGCGTTATTAACATTTTTGTTCATTTCTCAGTGAATAATGCATCGATGTTGATACAAAAAAAGGGGTATTTAGATGGCTGGTATATACGAATGGGTACAATTTGATGCCAATCTTGGATGTGGCGAGCTTAAATTATGGCTAAGCAGTTAGCAGAGTGGTTGAAAATTTCGAGTCAAACAGGGCTATTGAGTTTCATATTGAATCAGGCTTGATTGAATTAAAGAGGACTGTTGGGCCTTGGCGGACGTATGCGCTCACGTTTATTCAGCAATTGTGGTTGTTTCAAAAGACAACAACTCTCATGATTTCAGGCTACTTAATAGCATCATCGAATTAAGGTTTTTGTAATCGCTTAGATTGACAGACTCTATAGCTGCAGACATTACATTTTATGCATTTTAAGGGTTCACTCTTAGCAAGTAATCTCAAACAAGATGTTAAAATAGATGATGGTGTGATGATAGGTTAAATCTCGGGGCTTTTTGATTTTGTGGTTTTTCCCCACCGTTTAGCAGTATTTATATGTATTTCATGGAAGTACAACACATTTAAGATTTTTTTTCTTTTGAGTAACTGTATAACTTCTGTTGACTTTACATGTGATATGTACCTAGGTAGACGTTCAGACTCCTTTCCTCTGGCCTTCAGGGCCTTGAAGTTTCTCTCCCAGTCTTGCACAGAGTTCAGATGCTTCTCCACTAACTTTTCTAAATCAACCTGGCCCGGCACCACCCACTCCTACAACATACACACACAGAATCACAGTGGTTGGGTTAAGTGCACATTTCCCAATTTCATATGCGTCTGTGTCAGAGGTGACAAAAGGTACAGTACACGTAAGAAATGGACATAGATGACTAAATTAAAAAACAGAAGTAAAGGGTTGATAAAAGAGAAGTCTGGTGCTGGCAGAGGGCTTCCCCTTACAATTTAAATATGCATGACTGCAGACAGAGGGGAAAAGATAATATGCTGTGCTCACTGTTCTGTCAGGGTAGTATAAAGGGGAAAATGTAGACAATGAAAACAACGGGGCTTCAGTGTGTAAATAGAAAAGCATGACTAATCCAAGTTGCACTCCTTCAAAGAAAACAGCACAGCGGCTCACACTGCTATGCTTCAGTGAGCAAAAAAGTGGTTACTCACTAAACATTTATGTAAAAATACATGGACAGCATCACAGTGGAGCCATAAGGAGTATTTAAAGACAAATCCTTAACTACAAGAAACTTTTAATCAGTTTGTATTCTACAGCTATTGGGTGATATCTAATTTGACCTTTGAAGCCAGGTTCAAATCTCTTCAGTATCACATTTTTTAATGCATTAATATAGTTTCATGTTGTATAGTGCTAACTAGAAACCATACATCTCTTCACATCATTAAAGATGTTTTTTTTGACAGGACAGTTGACTAATAATCTAGTCATAAACATTATTAATGTCAAAAGCATCTGTTGTTTAGTCACCTTAAACTTGTTTTGGACAGCTTGGAGGCGGCAAAAGAGATCTTCTGCTTTGCTGAAGATGGTGAGGAAACCAGAGGCATTTCTATCGATCATGACGCTGAAAATAAGCTCCTCCCCCTGGGCGCTGACCCCTTTGAACTGGTTTGGGATCGAGATGAACCGCTTCATCTCCCTGAAATAGCGTGCTCGCACCTCCTCGAACGGGGGACGGAACTGTAAACGGCCCTGCCTGTTCACAAGAAGGAGAGAAACCGTGAAAAAAGGTAATTTTCTTTTTTTCAACCCACACTAATCAAAATATCTTTGGAGAGAGAAAGACAGAGAAATGATGACATGGCCAAGTGTGAGAATAAGGGGCTAGTAATAGGAAGTCAGAGGTGTCAAGGGTTCCATGTAAGGGGAAAATACTTCCAAGTATGTGAGAGGCAGATGAAGAAGGTTCGATAGCTGAAAGTGTGTGAACTGACCTGAAAGTGAGGTCTATGTGTATTTCAGGCAGGTTCTTGTTTAGAGCTTCCAGTCCTGTCTGGTACTGGTGTTCAAGAGCCTTGTACAGCTGATGGTTCCAGTGCTGACGCCATGCCCGCATGTCATCAGACCTGAAGCCCTAGAAACACATACATGCATTAGAAAGGTTGGAAAATGCAATTAAAAGCTGAGTCATAGGCACTAGAATCTTTCTGAATCATGCTTATTCATAATGATAATCACAGAAATCAAAGGGCACCCCGGTGAAGGTTTTTTTTTAAAATTCTATATTCATGAATGTTTCATTCATGAATATAGAATTAATCTATTCAGAAAAAAATGCATTAAAAAGGACACCAGCACACACTATACTTATGCTGTAATTAATACCTGAGCCTCCAGGGTGGCAAAGCCAGTACGGAGGTCCTGAAGACCATCCTTCCACCGCTGCTGATGTCTCAGTAGGTCCACATTCATCAGTGTCACCACCTGAGAAATGTACCCAGTGGTGTACAAACAAATACACAAAGGAGTAGGATTTAGTTACTAATCTCAGATTATGGTTCTAAAGAAAACATTTACATTAGTGCTAACTGTACAACTCTGTATTTGGCCATTTTGTAAAATAACTGAGATCGAAACATAACGACATGCTACAACCTTGTCAACAAAGTCAGTGTGCCATTTGCGTAACTTCCTGTTCTCTGTGGAGAGTTTCTCAGCAGCAGACTGCAGCTTGGTAATGTAAACTTCCAACTCCTTGGGGTTGTCCCAGGTGATCTGTAGTTTACCGCCTGATTCTTTTGACTGAGAGCGAGGATTCTGAAAAAAAGAAAAGCAGAAAGAGTATGTCTAGTGGGGCCACTGTAGCTCAGGAGGTAATAATCAGAAGGCAGCTGGTTCGACTCCCCAGCTCCCCCAGTTACAATTCAAAGTGTCCTTGAGCAAGAAACTGAACCACAAACTGCTCCTGATGAACAGTCAGCACCTTGCATGGTGCAGCCTCTGCCATCAGTATATTAATGTTTGTGTGAATATGATGTGTTGTAAAGCGCTTTGAGCGGTCAGGCATAATATAAAGTTGACGGGGAAGTTTGTGGTTGAAATATTTTGTGTTGAAGAAATTTCAGGAACTATAGTTCCCATAGTTTTCCAGGAAATCTAAAAAAACAATTTGAACACTGGGAATTATTGAACTTTTTATTGTGGTTGATTCATCGTCTCAATAACAATCATGTACTGACAAGTCATGAGCTTCCAATTCTCTTTTTATAACATCAGAGTCTGTAAGAAATGATTATCACCATAAAACATGTTCTAACATTTAACGTCAAGGCAAAGAATGCAAAAAAGAATCATTTCTAGCAGTGAGCAGTACCTTGATGACCTGTTCAAAAGCCAAGGCAAGGCCAAGCATCATAGGTCTCTGAGAGGGAATCATCTGTTGGTCAATGGTGTTGTAGAAATGGGCCACCTGCAACACAGTAATACTTTTACAATATGAGCATGAGACAAACTAAAACAGAAATAATGAGGGTGAGTGTGTGTTTGGACCTATAATACACTCTCACCTGTTTAAGGACGATGGCCTGTCTGTAGAATTTGTCTGCAGTATTAGCAGCCTGCTGTATCTTGGCTGGGATGGGAAAGCCAAGGGCAGAGAGCTGCCTGACCTCCCTGAGCAGACTGACCAGTCTGTCTGAATACTGGATCTTCAGCCTGCCGTCAACATGGTCCAAGTCCATCACACGGTTACTGGCCTGGAGACTATGCAGAGGGAGAGATTTGGATTAGAGAAATACAGTATGTAAGATCCACTTAAACTGAAGTGCCCTTGATCAAATAATTGATGATTAACATTAAAGATGAAAGTCAGTGTTGCTCGAAATTTTTCTTGAATGTCTTGTATGTCACAGTGTGCACTGTTTCCAACCTGATCCCTGACTTTGGGTCAGCCAGCCCTGACAGTATGTCTCTGGACCAGTCCTCAAACTGTTCCTGTTCATATGCCCTCAGGACTTCAAGCAGGTCATCACAGAAATGCATGAACCCTTTGAACCCAGACAGGTCTGACAGCAGAGCCTCAGCTATTCGGACAGAGTCATCAACCTAATATAAGAATGCAAGCAGAGGCACATACACTCTTTCATCATCATCATCATAGCAAATATTTGTATTTCGAAACCTCAGTATAATGTTGTGGTTGTATTTCCAGTCATTTTCATATCATCACCATCTATCTGATTCTCTAATAAAAGCTCTCTTAAACCTGTGCAAAAACATGATAGACCAGAAAGTCCATGCTATTGGCCAGTATGTGACTCAGTTACCTTATGGACAAGTTGTCTGACCCAAACAATTTTGTTGACCACCTCAGGGAGGTTCCTGCCAATGAGTGGCCCATGCTTATCTCCGGGTCCTCCATGGCAACGACTCTCAAAGTCGGTCTTCAGGCCTAATAAAAAAATCAATAAAGTAGTGAGAGGTCAAAGATGAGGAACAGCAATGTGTCACCACTGCTTTACTATACTTCTATAAATAAACAGTCAGTGGTTCATCTTAAGAATATATTGCTGTTTGAGGGATAGAGCCTTTTCATGACAGGGTATTTACTCTAAGCACTATGCCATCTTAGTGCCCATTTAAGCTTATACATTTCTGAAACAAGCTCAGAGTAGGTATCTTCAGATGCACTCTTATGGTCTGGACCATATGTTGATTAACGGTCCAAACTACAATAACTAACTTCCTGTTGTTCTCCCTCGATGCATCCTCGTCAGCTCTCCCTATACTGTTTAAAAAGCTCTGGTCTGGACAATAATAGTGCAAAATTAAATAATTTTTTTTTCATAAATTAAAATATATTGGCTGTATTTTTTAGATATGAAAAGTGAATCCAATCAGCCGTAGCATTTAAGGACAGGAAGTGGGTTTATTCAGATTGTATGTATTTTGTTCCTCTGTATCAACAAAATAACTCACTAATGCCTCATTGAAACAGAGAGACGAAAGTGTTTTGAAGCAGAACTGTGAACCTTTGTTGTAGTCTAGCAGTCTGGCCAGCAGGGTCTCTCTCTCTGACTGAAGTTCTTTGCTGACGTTGGGACGTCTGATTAGCTCTTTGTGCTTTTGAAACACCTGCAACAGCTAGACAAAAACAAAAGCACACCCACAGGCACTTACGATAAGTTCCTACATGAATACACACCCACACACAGTATTTTCCAACGTGAACTGAAGTAGCCTGTTTCACTACCTGTTGCGGATTATCTTGCACATCAGCAATGTAGCTCTTTAGTCTGCTAGCGACCTCCTGCTCCGACGGAGCCATTAGGCGCTCAAACTGAGCCACTGCTGCTCTCCAAAGAGGCTACAGGAAACATACCATAATCAGTCAGACTAAATAAAAGAGGGATGTTTCAATACATGTAGATGATACTCATACATAGGTTCAAAGTCAATTAAGGATGGGGTGCATGGAAAAATTAGGCAAATGCTCATGAGTAACTATCATCATGATTTGAGGTTCCTATTGCCCGGATAGTAATCTGATGACAGTGTCATCAGCCACGCAATCAAGACCCTGCACATACACATGTACACTCACAGCTTCCAACAACAGTCTAACCTCAGTGTAGGGGTTGTAATGCAGAGGGTTGAGTCCAGAGAAAGGCTCAAAAACACGAGCAGAAGTCAGAGCCTGTTGTTTCCCTCCTGGTAGCAGACAGAGCAGTTTCTCATGAACCATTCGCAGAGTCACCACCTGGTAGATATAAACAGAGACAGTGTATTCACATGTTATCTATGTGCGCTGTTTCATGTATGTCTTTGGTTATCAGACGGAAAGGAGTCAACAACCTGAGGTTCACTTTGTGACTTCTTTCACCGTAGGACTAATTCTAAGATATTACATATATGGATATGACAGACACACAACAGATGCTCCTGACAAACTATCAATGGAAAATGCTCACAGGGCAGATGTTAGATAGTTCCAAACAATGAACATTATGTCCACAAGGGAAATTATACAATTTACTGTAAAGAGGAAAGAGGAGTATGAATGTATGGGACGGTGGAGACATATCACCCCACTTCCCGAAGTCTGTGGTATAGTTTTCCTGGCTAAAAAATGTTGCCAGGTCAAGTAGGGTTTAAAAGTATCATAGATCTGTTTCATAGTTAAGCAATAGCCTGGAGAAGAGAGAAGGAAATGATCATGTTCTGTGAATACAAACAGCTACAAGGGGCAGGTATTTTATCAAAGGCTATGCCAAAATTCAGAGTCTACAGTTTTTTTGATTAAGCTGTCCACTTCCAAAACCTCCTTTGAACCTGTAAAAGTTCACAATTTGTGTAAAGACAAAAGTTAAGATTAAATCTGTACATATGAACGTGTGAGAGGGCTAGTTTATGGATCAATAAAGAGTAACTAACCCTAGACATTAAACAATGTGGTATGTTAGCAGAAGTATCAAGAATACTTCAAAGTGCCATAAAAAGGGCAGTTTGTTTATCTTTTATTCATGGTAACCATTTATGGTTCACTTTTCCTTCCTTGTTGTGGACTGATAACATTAAGTGGAAATTTCACTTGAATGTGACATCTTCTCCTTTACAAATAAATAGAAACCAGGAAAGGAAAAACTAAAAAGGCTATGTCAGGATATATCTTCATCAGAACCTAATCTTACCTCGTCTAATCTTTTTGCAAGGCAATGAAGGGTCTGCGGGCAGTGCTTATTTCCCTTCCAGGGATGGGGGGCGTGTCTCTTCCACACCTGAGAAAAAAGGCACGAAAACAAGTTTTCAGTGTTTACCATAGTGAAGATACCTTTTATTGTATAGTTGAATTGAAGTTAGGCATTTAATTATGACAGAAATAGTAATTGTTTTGATTTGTAAAAAATATCTTGTGCATACTTTTCCCCCAATTTGACTTCTTCCATACCTGTCCAGTCAGATGATCACAGGCTACCACCCATTGCTCGCAGATGGCCACGCCTGTTCTCAGGTTTTCCCTCACTGACACAAATGGCTCCTCAAAAATCTTAAGACCGCTCAGCTTCCGCTGCACATATCTCCCCAGGGCTCCACCTTGTACATAAACACACAAACACAACAAAAAAAGATATCAAACTTGGACTACTGAAAAGCATGTTCTGTACAAACTACATGTACTGTATTCTGAGTGAAGTTCCTCGGAAACGGTTGGTTTCATTTCTCAATACATGTGTGTTCTTTATTTTTAATGACATAGACGGCTTGACACATACCGTATCTGAAAAACGACATCAGCATTTAGTTGTTTTCATTTCCTTGTTTTGGTTTGTGTGTGTGTGTGTGTGTGTGTGTGAGAGAGAGTCCCACCGATAACGTCCATAAGTCGGACCATGCGAGTTTCTGGATAAGGCTCAAAGTCAGTCTGCCTCCAAACATCATCCAGAGAGTCTCTGCTCTGCTCCACCAGATCCACAACATCAAGCATGGACAAGCCATCAAGACCACTATACTCCTGGCAGAAAAACAAAGGGACACATACTTTGCTGTGTCAGTTTAGTTTATAGTTTTCTCCCAGCTGCTTCACTGCAAATAAAAAACATTGACTTCTAAAACAACCATTAGACACTGTTCAAAACATTATAAGAAATAATGCAAACATTAAGAGCAACAAAGTTCAGGTTGTTAAGCTTCACACTAAGATGGAAAGACAGGCTTTCCTCTACAAACTAATCTGCAGAATAATTGCCTTGTACAGTTACAGTTTACATCTAAATAATTGTAATTCAGTTAGCAACCACCATGTATACACATAAAAAAAATTTGTAGTACATGTAATAACTGTATTGTAATGAATGTATTGTCTTTAATGAGGCCAGCCCTGATACATAACTGTTTGCCGGCATACCTTTTGTATGGGTTTAAATAGCTCAGTGAAATGTGTTGCCCTTTCTCTCATGCTGTTCTTCTCCGCAGAGTCAGAGAGATCAGCCCAGTACTGGAATTCGTCACTGGGAGTCAGGATGCCTGCATAGAGGAGAATAAAAGTATAATTTAATTTTCATATCTAAATGTATCCTGGTTGGTTTCAGATTAATTTGAGAGCGGGGGTTTTTGTTGTTGTTTTTTTACCAACTTCCTTTCTGAAGAAATGAACAAAGCGAAATCATGTTTAGTCATGCACGTAATAACTCTTCCTGATAGGCCACATGCATACGTGCTAGCAAGGTGTACCAAATGTCATGTCAAATGTTATGTCACTCCAAAATTTAAATATGTCCAAAATTCAATATCTGTAGTCCTGACCTGTGTATATCTAGCTGTAAAAAACATATGTATGCATACCAAGGACATCTTCCTCCGTGCGGCCCTTCTTGGCAGAGGGTTGAGCTCCAGTCTGGCGGACCACTGAGCCCAGGCCAAGCTCCAGCTCACTCAGCAGGCCTGCCAGCTTAGGATCAAACACTGAACGCCACCGCTCATCCTTAAGAGAAGTGAACAGGAGGGAAACATTATTAGAGCAGATGCCTTTATGACTTATTTAGATGCTCTCATCATCAGCTTGAGCAATCTATATCATCCTAAAGCTGATGTAAAACTAATCTACAACTACAATCATTTGTTTTAAATTTGCCTCATTTTTTTCCTTTGAAATTCTAATAGTCTAAAACCACAAATACAGGAAAATAAATTGACTAAGTACGTGGCATGCATCTATGGGATTTTTGAATACATTGGGATGGGCTCACCTTCAGCAGTACAGGTGCGAAGACTTGTCTTACAGCCTGGTAGAGTGTGTTTATGGGAGAGTCCAGCATGGACGACACAAGGAGGCTCTGGTGGAGGTTGTCCTCTGTGATCACTGTGGGTTGCAGCTTGAAGAACACCAACACCTTCTCTCTGCTGTGCCCCGATGCTTCAATCTGATAAAAGAGTGATGAAATTAAAAAAAATAAAAATAGGAAGTCAACACAGGATGATAAATTGTTACGTTGAAAGTATGAAGCATGAATAAAGTAACATAAAATGCACACTCAAAGTATATATTATCACTTAGTATCTTTTAACCACAGAGAATTTCTAAGAGTATTGTCGTCCTTCTTGTAAGGGGTATATTTCAAATTCAAATTCAAAAACTTTATTTGTCCCAAGGGGGACAAATGTTCCCCTGTGAGCTCAGCAAATCCTTTCACATACAACTTCTAGGAAACCCTGCATGCTGGGTTTAAATGCTTTAAATTTTTTGTTACCTTATTTGACAAGTAAAGGTCTTTGTCATGTCTGCTGACTGACAGGACAAATTCATTTCCATCATCCAAGAAGTTATTGAGCTCTGTGCTGTCGTCCAGGGACGATGAAGGCTTTATCCCATAGAAGTTTCCAGTTGTGGTCAGGATAAACCTTTTGCGGGCGTCATCTGAACCCTGGGGCATCTTTCAGCGACAATAATGAAGTGATGCTGAAGAAAGCTGAAGCATACAAAAAATGATATTGTAAAGGACCACACAGTGGGAGGGACAAAGCTTAATGGTGGCTATTATGTAAAACAGACACTTATATAAGTTTTAAGTTACAAGGTTATTTCTGCAGATGCTTTAAACTTTCCTCATTTTAATCATGAGGGTTAGCATCTGAGCACCATGCTACTACTTGCTGTTACATCAGGACCAGTCCCAGTTGGTGCCTGAAAAGCCTTTGGAGGCACAAACTGGGTCATTATCTCCAACTTGGATAAGCTTTAACCAATGTGTAATGTAATGTTACAGTCTGTCAACATAAAAAAACGTCAAATCACGTCTCTGCTCACGTTTTCAGATTCAATCCAGCTACTACTAGTAACTTTTCCCGAAAAGTGATGCGCTTGAGCAACACGGATATCTTCTGCCAGACTGTAAAGTAAGCTAACTTTTCTACGGATCTGAAATGTGCTAGCAATCAAACAACGCTAGCTTAGAAAACCAGCATAAATTAAACTAGCCCTCTGTGTTCATGCAGCTTCATCTACATGCATGGAAAGAACTCTGATAATGTGTGCAAAGTTATGGTGCAGCATTAAGGCTAAGCATCGTCTACAGGAGGGCTAATAACATCAGCTAGCTGGTTAGCTAGCGAACGTTGGCTCGCCGCCTCTGTGAATTAAAGTTAAGCATTTATGCTAGCGAGTTAGCCTTCAGTACGATGGCAAGCTTACAGGAACACTGGTTTCATACCGTTTTGCCACCAAATGCTCTACTGTCGGAGCTCTCGGTAACTTCATTCGTGAGATGAAACCGTTGCAATCTGTCGCTCGTGTGTTTTCCAGGATTATGCTTGCGTGGTTACCAGGTAGCAACTACGATCCCTCGCACCACATGACACAGTGGAGCCACTGATGTCATAGCGGAACTGGAGTTCTACGCAATTTACGTACGCCATTTACTTTTACTGCAGCAGAGCCACAAAGCACCGCTGGTTTAATCTTTTTGGCATACAGGTCTTTCTGATCAGCTGAAGGTCTCCTGACAAGAGGAATTTGTCATTTGTGCTTTTTTTCCAACAATAACACAAATAGAAATTATTTGCAGGCATTCAATAACCACAACTCCCTTTTTGGGTGACATGAACGTCACTCATGATGTGTTAACGTTACAAATATGCAAGTGTTGCAGCTCACATGTGGTCAACGTAACCACAGCCACTTTTAGATTTCCATTGAGAAAGAGCAACACACCTGTTTCCTCTCCTGTAGTGTAGTGACTTCTGAAAGGAGATCATGTCTGGTAGCCTATCAGCAAATAAAACAGTTGCCTTTTTGTGGTTTTAATAATTGTAAATGAACACAAAAAGTGGGTTGCAGTTCAGTCTTTAAAGGGTAAATTGTATTAATTTCAGTTGTTTTTCGCTATTTAATACAAGTCCCCATCTACTTCAGTTGTTTATGAGAATGATGCTATGCTGTTTTGCTGTGAAGCTCCAAAAAATATATTGTGAACTGCAATATTTCACCCAACTTTTCATCAGCATGAGGGTGAGTAAGTCATTTCATCATAAATGATTTTCATTTTTGGTTGAACTTCTCTAACTTTCTATTCCCCCTGTTCTGTGTGCGTTGTGAACTGTATTGTATTCCTATGTTGGCTTACCTGGCCTCAGGTTTGCCTCGGGGCAATTTATTCAAACAAGACTACATTCAGGAATATGCTTGACTGATATAAGAAGCCCCTCTTCAAGAAGGGGGTTCAGTGTCACACATATAAAAGGATCTATGCCTTAAAGGTCCTATCATGTCAATTGCTAGTTGACTTTGTGAATAAATATTCCTGTATTGCAGCAAAGTCACAACTGATTCTCAAACTGATTGCAACACAGGCAATTTGATGTCTCTAAGGCTCAGACATCCAGTTGGTGATCAAGCTGATGGCTAATTTTTGACAGTCTCCATCAATGCTCATGTAAACATAGCTGTTTAAGAAAGTGTAATACTAAAGTATGTACAGTATTCAGTATTCAAGTCACACCCCACAGAAAAACACTGTGTGACATAACATATGTTAGTGGATTTCCCTTTCTGTTGCTGACCTTATATAGATAGAAGGGACACGCAGTGTCCTCACACCCGACTGCTCATTTACAGAAAAGCTGAAGCTGTGGGAACACTCTCATATAGACATATGTTACTAAAAGAAGCTGGTAACTATATGAGATTGTTCAAAATTCCCCTGAATGATGAGAACTGATTTGTTTATTAACTCTTTTGGGGATGTGGTTGTGATCTTAAAAGCCCTTCCACCCACACACGGCCCACGGACACACACATTTTGTTCAGCTCTCTAAGCAAGAATGTAAGGGAGCATGTGGGCGTTGTGGGAGGTTATGCAGACGATCACTTTTGCATCAGTTTTCTAATAACTATTACTTTCTTTACATCAGATTTTTATTTCCTTTTTGTGTAAAGTTCTCCTGAATGTCACTCTCGGGCCATTACAGGGAGCTTAAGAGCTTTGAGCTTAAGAGTTAAGTGCTCATCACATGTTACCAGAAATTGCCCCCTCCATAGTTTCGCATCACTGTCTTTTCAATAAGGCACGCAGCCCCTTATCTGACTGATAACTACCCATTTGAAAAGACCACATTCTATCTTACAGTCATTCTATAAACATGTAACATTCACTGTATATAAATACCATCACTGTTAACATGTGCACACCAGTGATTCAAAAGCACACTAGATATACAGAAATGTACCAATAAAGTGTTGTGACAGGCAAAAGTGAAATCATGGGGGTGAGTCAACTGAGGAGGAGCACTCGGGAACACTTTCTGGATCGTTTTCTCACATTTACACGGATACACATGGAAAATCCCAGAAACTCCTTTTTGTTCCCCCCTAAATTCTTCTATTGTGACAAAAATCCAGGTGTAGCAAAATTTCTCAGCAAATAGCATTGTTCCCACAATGCACCAGCACTTGTTTCACACTCTTTTAATCCTTTGATACTAAAGATTCTTGTTAGTTAAAAGGCAGACTGGCCAACTTGTTTTTGGGAATATTTGTGGCAATAACTGTGACAGACTAGTTGAGCATAAGGCAGTTGTGTTACGGCATAAACGCCACTTAATTACGAAACATTCAGTTTGGTTTTCTGACCACTTTTTTCTGACTTCAGTGGAACTTATCATGAAACCAACGAAAGCTGTAAAGGAGAACTCACAAGGAGCTTGTGAAAAGCGTGCAAAGACATTCTTGCTGAGCAAACACTGATTGAACTTAATGTGCTCTATGGGATAGAAAACACTTTATTATCTGATTTAAATCAGATCAAGTTAACTCGTTAGACATTATGTCCAGTTGTTACAGCCAGGGTAGTTCAGTTAAATGGAACCTTACAAATAAAATAAAAAAAACGTTTGGAATTAAGTGGGTAATGACAATGAATGAATACAGGACTGACTGTAATGATTTTGATTTGACAAACAAAGCGATGAAAAACAGAAGTGAAAACATGTTCTATCATGTCCGGTGGGAAGAACAAAGAACAAAACCTGAATGTGAAACACTGTGGTTATGCTAGGTGGTACGAGCAACCCAAGCTGTGAGAGTTTACTGTACGGTTTTGAAAAATAGTATGGCAGATGTTTCTATGGCATAAAATGTCAATCACAGGCCACTTTGACCCAAAAGCCATAGTTCACAGTGGTCCATTATATACTCAAAAACACACAAACTACTCAGACAGGACTCATCTTCGTGAATGAACTATCATCTGGACATGTCAGTAGTGCCCAGTTTGGTGGCAGAATGGAGCAGTGCTGTTCTGTGAAATAAGAATCTGACAGGAGGCGACTGAAATATTTATTTTAATGACATTTAAAGGGGCTCTGTGCAACTTCTGTGTTGGGCTCAGGCCGGTTGTACATTTCCGTAAGCGGACGTCATTTCTGAGCTACTGTGCCCACTGTTTCACTCTGTTAGTGGAACGGAAAGAGGCACTGAGGTGAGGCGCTCGAGACCGTGGGTAAAGTCCCATCCGTTGGATTGTCACAGGAAATCCGACCTGCACAAAGAAATCCACGGTCCAGCGGCATTAATCCACTTAAATAAAGCGTCCACAGGCTCGTATAGAAAAAAGAGAGAGACGGGGAAGTTCTCACGCTACAGTCCGGATTAATAGACATTAATTGCTACAAGTTGTTACATAGTACTCCTTTACGTATACTTTGTAGCGACCTTGCCAGACCAATCAACTTCGACATGATCAATGAACTAACTCCAGTAACCCCGGATGTTCTTGCAATCATAAACTAGGTATCTCCAGCCTGTATTTCACTTGGGGCTGTCATAACACCAGATTTTAACTACACCATTGTTATGATGTGGGTTTTTGGTTCAGTTATTTGCTGTGTAATTTTGTCCTTGTGTGTCCTGTTTTAATTCGTGCTTCTTGTCTTTGTGTGTTTTCCTGCTCACCTGTATTCCCAGTGGCCTGTGTCTCTCTTGTACTCTTGTGTTCACGTGCTCCTCCCTGGGCCTGAATTTCCCTTGATTCCCCTCACCTGTGTTTCTCCACCTCCTCCACCTGCATCTAATGCCCTTGTTAGTTTTTCTTGTATTTAGTCTGGTTTAGTGGTTTAGTCTTTGTCAGGTTGTCCATTGTGTTGCGCCTGTCCCAGCTGTTATTTAGAATCAAAAGTCTATTGATTTACCTGCATGCTGCCTCCTGCAACTGGTTCCACCTTGTCTGCTCTCAGTGTGACATAATTCCGTCATTCAAAGCTGCCCTTACTGGCACAAGAAGTTATAACCGCCATTTACAACAGTGAATGATTTATGCATTTATAACCCTGAAACAGACTAGATGGCATGTTAATGATTGCCTATTGTCTTTTGTTTTTTCAGATTGTAGACAGTGGATGCAATTTTACTTGCAACTTGTAAGTGTTTCCTTGCAAGTGTCCCATTTACAGAAAGTCAAATCATGCCCTATGAGATTATGTTCTAATAGTAGATTGGATCATTAAACTCAGGTGAACTCTGACCTTTACTTTTCACTTCTCAAAGTGACACATCCTGCCACACGACAATCGCAGTGGAATACCACGTATTCAACTCGTCTGAGATCTCTTCCAGTGAACCGCGTGTCAAATGGTCTGATGAAACTCATAAACAAGGAAGTTTGTAAAGCTGTGTGATGTCCTACGTCACATAATGTAGTGAAAGCACACACACACACACACACACACTCACACACACTCGCACACACACAATGTGCCCACGTGATTCATCGGAAACCTTTATTAGCTGCTCACCAGTAAGATAGAAATGCAGGTAAAATCTCAGCAAAACAAACAAAAGTACACACACTAATACATCTGTTACTATTATGTTGTATTCAAGGAACAAGAACAGGTTTTGTACAACTAACAAGGACTGTGTTTAGGTTGACATCAAGCTCAGGTTGACATCAAGTTGTTCATGAAAGATTGCTGACCTCATGTGGTTTCGATAAGGCGGGATGAAACAAAAAAAAGAAGAAGCCTGATATGCGTCATAAAGCTCCGCCCCGAAGGCTTGTCTGTATCAGAGCCCACTTCCTCTCTCAGATACAGAGTGAACGACGCATCAACATGGTAGGAGCTCTTTTCCCTTGTCTCTTTCAAAAACAGTTATTTGTATTGTCTCACTGTGATATTGTCATTGTTGTGAATGAGGCTTTTATTGCTTCCATGTTGACATTAGAAGGAAGGGCTGCCTCTCATGTACGAACATGGTTTCCTGTTTGAAATACTTGAAATACTTTATCAAGTAGCAGAGCTTGAATAATGCTGTGTGCACACACGTGTGTGTGTGTGTGTGTGCGTGCGTGCGTGCGTGTGTGTGCGTGCTCATAGCTTCTCAAAAATCTAAATCTGGTATGAGCTTGGTTGTTGAGCAACTTACAGTTGTTTAAGCAGAACTAGTGAACAGAAACATTAAGTCAGATTTAGCCACGAGTAAACTACAAGACCCACATGTATATCAGAAGGACTGTCTCACAGCAGGAAAGATATGCACACATACATGCTCCTGAACAAAAAGAACCGGGAAAGTAACTCAGCCTGTTCTGCGTAACATTTTTGACTAAGACAGAAAGCCAGGTGCGTGTTGACAGGGTAAATCACTACCAATTTTGGTTAATACACGCGTTCGCTGATCTCATACATGACTGGTTTACTTCTGAGATATCTTTGCCAAGTTACTCAAGTCACAAGACACAAATATTCCAGGAATGTAAAGTGGCAAAGAAACAGTTAGCCAGCATTCATGACACAGCTGTGACCTTACTTCTTGTGAAGAGTCCAAAATCGATGAAAATGAGAAAGGAAATAGAAAGTCAGGTTGCGTGTTATTATCCTTGAAAGGGACAGTGCTGAGAGAAGCTGCGTAGCAAACAAATACACCTCTCTCGCCTCGGTGTCATCAGTTTCACACCGCAGCCGAGACCTTACGGTTTTCCGCCATCGTAAATATGTCACACTGCTCCCACATTAAAAAGACTTCTGTGATGTGTGTGCGGGGGACTGGTATGTGGCTTTCATAGCTTATCTGTTCGCCAAAACACTTACAACCTGTGTTTGTTTCCTCAAAACCATATCGCAGTGTGTCCACTGTTGTGCTTTGCAAATCATGAGGCGTCGTGCAGGAACTCCCTTTACCAATTAATTTCATGAAAGGTGCACTATGTAGTTTTGGGGAAAAAAAATTTAATGAGAAGGGAAACATTTTAATTGACTGATGAACAAACTTTGTTTAAAGCTTTCTAGCTTCAAACAGTGTACCGAGGACCAGTTTACCTCTGACAGCAGCTCGTTTATTCAGTTATGGAAAGATTAGTATTTCTGAGTTTGTATTATTAACTCACTAATATTGTAAATATTAAAATTCTGAGTTTGAATTTATTCTCAACATAATCTTTAATCATCGGTTGAGCTGGCTGTGAATACCAATCTTGGATAACAAGGCCTTAATCTAAATGCATATATCAGTACATTAACTATAACGTTATATGACTAGGGAGGTCTTTCTCCCATATTCATTACCATTAATAAGTGGACAAAAAAAAAAAAGAAGAATACATTTGAATATAGTGCAGTACAAGACATTCAAAACCCAACCTGTAGCCCCGAAAGTTGCCTCACACCTCTCAGATTCACTCTCGAGAATGAAAATCAACAAAAGCTTTCACAAGGATAGATATATTCTACTATATTGGCTAGATACTTGCTGCTGGTGTAACAAACAGGCACAGTCATTTAATACTGTTGATGGCATGATGCCTGCGGTTATTAGCCTAGCCTTAAAACAAATCAAATCATTGCAATCCATAGCTATCAATATCACTTTCACAATCAGTCCATGATGAAACTAAACACACTTCGGGCTGCACAGTACTTTGGCTTAGTTTACGGCCCTTGGGAATTCCCTCAGATGTAGTTTCTGGTGAGGAGTGTCAGGCCACTCAAGGTTAATCATGGTGTTTCCCCAGGAAGCCCTTTTTCTATCAAGGCTATTTTTTGTTGCAAAGTACTTGATTATTATATTCTGTGGATGTGTGTTTTAAGAGAAAGTTTCACTGCAAAGGGAAGGAATGAAAGTAGCCCAAGTAATTTTCGAGACTGTGTTGTATGTACTTTAATCAGTATGAGTACGGTGACACCGGGTGTCTCAAAAGACAAGGTGCATGATACAATTTGACTGACAGCGTTCACGCTTCCTTTCCTATTATCCTGTAACACCATACTCTACAACTAACACACTTGAGATATTGTTTACCACCTGGGAGTTTCCAAAGGCCCTAGGTCTAGCTGGCTTAAAACATCTAATGAAATCAGTGTTTTTCATTGAGGGAAATGGAGTTTCTACACACCAATAGACAAAAATATGAACTAACTAACTTTGAGCATCTCATCTAATATACCACATACAGAATGATAAATGACTCAGAATGCACTGTTTGCCACTGTGATGGCAGTTTCCCCCAGCAGGTACAGGAATAGCCGACACCCTTCTACACAACAACAGAAACAGATTTTCAGTAATACTGATCACTTAAGGGACTTTCCTTGAGCTTGTTGACAGTTGAAAACACAGTATTTTCAGTGTTTCCTTTTAGATGACAAACAACATTTTACTTCTCAACACTGTCTGGGAAGGGGCAGTCAAATATTTCAGATAAGATTGTTTTTTTGACTGTGTGTTGAAGAGAGTGTTTGCTGTTCTGCCTTTCCACTAAACACACACTCCACATGCTGTCCACCCGGTTTTAAATAATCATTTTCAAATTAACTACAACGTGAGAAACTTGGCAACGTTTTAGATTTGCATTCTTGATTCCGAAATTGTGGGATGCTGTTCAAAACATAAATTAAACAGTTTATAACTGACGTTTAACACAGCATCCCAACTTCAGAACAAGTTTACATGAAAAAAATAGGCAAATCAATCAGTTACCTGCTTAATAAGAGCAAATAACTCACTGGTCTAATATGATCCACATAGATGATTTCAGCATCAAAGGCAATTCTTTTATTTCTGCATGGTTGCTCAACTACAACCCGCCACTACAATGGGTTCCTGTCTGGTTAACACTACTGTGCACTGATCTAAATGATTACATATAGGGACACCAGTCTTAAAACAAGTGATCAATGTGTTGTTCTTGTCTACAGGCTTCACCTTGCAATCCTCACCATTTCTTGTAAGTACCCCTGTCATTTCCCGATATGCCATCATGATTTTGAAATGTCTGCTGAAGATAATGCAGTACAATGCTGTGACTCATAAACTATTTTAAAATTGTCTGAAATTCCAGCTGATGTTGTGTTGTTGATGTCATCATGAGACCTCATGACATCTAGTCCAACTTTTGATGTTTTATATGGGTGGGGCACCTAAGAGGCTTTGTATAAGTAGTAGTGATGATCAGTGATCTAAATTTAGTACTGATCCAATTGTCAAGAGTATTTTCTGATTCAAACACCCACTTGATTACTGTAAGTCAGCCACAAAAGATTGCCAGGAAACAACAAAATATCCCAAAACCTACAGGTTTCATATTTGCACCAATTTTCTCCTGAGAATCCTAACACACTTGTTATGGAATCCTAAATTATACTTTTTTTGAAGTAATCCAACATGATTAACAGAAAGCTGTCGACCAAACAGTGGTTGAGTGTCATAAACTGAAGCTCCAAATGTATGACAGCAACACAAACCCAACCTCAGGGCAAGAACACTCGGGGTCTTTTTCAAACCTTCACTGAGATAAATGTTTTTCCTGTAGTGAGTATTTCTCCCCATAACTCCCCTGGCTCCTCAAAGGAAGCTTTGAGGTCAACAAAAGGAGGAAATATTGATAAGAACCTTATGGATCCGTAAAGAACACATTGGGAACAACTTACATGCTCATGCTTATGAACTCTGTGTACTTATTTTCGTAAAGGAGGAGGCGGGGCAGTTTTGTTTCAGCTTTAGAGGGGATGACAGTTACAGAGCGGGGCAAGTTCAGTCAGATTTGATCAGTCATTAAGCACATGTGTGACAACAGAGGAAGTTCATTGAACCGCGCACTCGCAGCATTCCTGGGAATAGGGCCACGGTGACTTAAAAGTATTGTTTGTGCTGTGTTATGCCCCAGTGTTACCAAGGTAACAATGTAAACATTGTGTTTTCCCTCTGTCTTCCAAGAAGCCAAAGGTTTTCCCTATGGCTGGCTCTGGTTTTGACTATGACGTGGACCTTCACTGCCAAGGGTGAGTTTCATGAGTGACCAGTGCATTAATAACAAACCTATCTTATCTTCTTATCTTACAGTGAAAGTATTTGGTTGTATAAAAAACTACGCCTAATTCTACGCCTGAGGATTTCTGATGTCATGGCAGCATGCATGGTTGCACATGAATCAAACAATAAAAAAAACAAATGCCTGAAGTATTACAAACTAGCGGTGGGGAAACTCCAAATAAATCAGATAGCCACACATTATGTGATAGATGCGCCGGCAGAGATGAACACCCAGAGAATAATTTAGTTTACTATACCCTACACTTTTTTTTGTTTGCATAGCCGATAGTTAAAGGAGCAATTTTCAAGACGTGGCCGAAGTTTTAGTTCCAAACATTCAAGAAATACAACATTATGGACAGAGTATGGAAAACAATGGTGTTGACGTTATGCCATATCCCACTGTGCTGTGAAGATGTCTGCTGAAGTTAGCATGCTAACCAGCGAGCCCCGCCCTGTCCTGTCATATTTCCACTCTGAACCAGCAAGAGGTGAAAGTCTGAAAATCCCTGTAGTTTCTGATGGTAGATATAGCCCACAGCATGCCAGCTGTTAGCATAATGAATTCATAAAATAAAGACTATGTCTCTTCATCCTCAAAGTCATATTCCTGGTCAGAACTACTGTGACTCCCCTCCGTTCGGAATCCCCTGTTGTCAAACTGACCTTAGTCGGTCTTGAGGTTTCCAGCCATGTTCACTCTCAATTCAGCCTGCCCAATCCAGTCAAGCTAGGCCCTGCCTGGCATCGTTGACTCTATGGCTAGCTAAGCCATGAGCTAATTGGCTAACTTTAGCTAGGTCGACTGAGGCTAGCTAGCGAAGAACAGCAGTTGTATGTTATTCTGGTGATATGCTGCCCCAATTCTGGCCATATTCTATGAATTATACCTTCAGTAAGAAGACTGATGTCCCTCAGTACGATATATGTAAAGCTACACCCATCAGCCAGTATTATGCCAGGACCCAGGCTAATTGATTCTTTCTGTTTTGAGTCTTTGTGCTAAGCTAAGGTAACCAGATGCTGGTTAACCTCACATTCAAAAGAATGAGTAAGAGTATTTACCAAAACATTCTCTAACTTTTCCTTTAAGGTAAGTGACTGAAGCATTTTTCAGGCCAAGGACCACTATGTTGATAGTGAGACGGAGCAGGATATTTTGTAAAAACAAATCTGTAGCATATTAAACTGCACCTACATCAACTATAGTGTCATGATTGAACAAGCCAGAAGCAGTTGTAGCAAGGCTAATGTTAAGCATGACAGCCTCAACAAGAGATTCTAATTTCATTGGAAGACTATGAAAAAATAAGAACTATTTTTGAAATTAAGAATCTATCTATCTATCTATCTATCTATCTATCTATCTATCTTATCAAGCAATAATTTGCAATTACTTGCCACCAGCAGTAACTGAGGACCCTGTGTTGAAGACCTAGGATTTAAGGCCCATAGATTTACTATTAGATAGATTAGATAGATTAACAGTCCCACCATATTGTATGCTAACCCAGAAGTTAGCAACCTCTGTGGCCTCATTTAGCCACTTGTTATTAACAGCCGTTTTTAAGTCACATATAACCTTTACAATTCAATTGTGGGGTATTTAATGATGTATTGTATGTCTTGGAACAAAGCACGTAAATATCTTAACACTGTGTTAGCCACTGACTGTATTTCAGGTGTTTAACCAAAAACACTATTCAAAAAACCTTGAGACAAGGGAACTGGAAGTGCAAAAATGCCAACCTTTTTCTGGGTTTTAGGACTCATTACTTCAGCACACTGTGTCTGGCAAGCTGAGTACAGTCAAAAACGCAAATGAAATCTAAACAAAGCTAAAGCATTCATGAAGTTACCAAAAACACCTACGCATTAGGTGATAATGAAAAGTAAAACCTTTAGCTCACTGTAACACCAATTTCGATACTGTGACCTTTAGATCGTGTAAACATGGGGGACACCACTGGTAATGTATTTAATACAAAAGACAGGCCAAATAAAGAGGAAGTGAAATTTGTCTACTACGTCATTTGGTGGAGATCTCACGATAAAAACTCCTGACCTTTACACCCACCTACAGTCTAAATTAACAGCCGTTTTCTTAACTGCATTCAGCTTTGCCCCCCAAATCATTATTTTTGGTTTACAGAAAACATTTCTTTCAATCCACATCTATTTCCTATAATATACTTTTCAAAAAATACTACCAGCTCAAATGCTGCCTATTCAGAATATTTTCAGGGTCAACTGCAAGAAATATACTTTGTATTATTTGTATTTGTATTTTTCAATAGCCACAGCTTGCTTACATTTCTGCATCGAATTAATTTCATTATGTTGCTTTAAATTATGCTCAAACCCTTTACTTCCCCTTATCTTTCTTTTCTAGGAAGTGCTGAGCAAGATAGGTTCGAAGGGGAGGTTGGTGGGAATGTGACCATTCACTGCCCCTCTATCAAAAACAAGAATATCACCTTCTTCTACTTTCAAAAAGGTCAAACATTCATCAATGGCTACTTTGAATCAAAAACTATACCAGACGACAAGAGGTGGGAGAACACCAGAGTGAAGAACGGCAGCACAACAGTGCACATGTATAACCTGAACCTCTCACATATCGGGGACTATGAGTGCATTGTCAAGCACCCGGGGGTAGAAGCAAAGATTTCCAGCGTACACCTCAGTGTCACAGGTATGTGTTTGTTAAATTTAATCTAATGTATTCAATTAACTGTTACATTTGTTAAAGTGGAGATGTACTGTTTTCATTTTCTGTCACAAAAAAAAGAAATCACATCAGAGCTCGACTTGTGTCTTCTATTCTTGCCTTCACTATGCAGATTTATTCATCGTATGAGGTTAATGTTTTTAGGATAAGCATCATGTTTAGGCCTTAAAATCAGTAGAATTCCCGCAGTTTGCTGAGTTGTCTGGGAAATATTGATCTTGGACCTGGGGAGTGAAATGTCTTGGCATCATTAAAAAGGGTCTTGGTGCTTAAACTAATCATGGCAACTGACATGCTGTAGATATGTGACAGTGCTCTTTTTCTGTGCCTCTCTCTGTCACAGCCACCTACAGCAAACCTGAAGTCACAATAGTTTGTGGTGAAGACGACCCTACTTGTCTGGCGACATGTACATCACATGGGGGCTATCCTAGAAGCAGTATGGATTGGAGGGTATCTAGGAGTCAGATGTGGAGGCGGGTGAATAAAAGTGAAATGGAAGATCGGAACACTTTGATGTTTAACAGCTCCAGCACTGCATCCTTCAATTGCTCTGAGGGAGAGTTGAAGTTCAGTTGCACTGTAGGCAATGTCACAACAGAGATGATCACCATCTGTGAGTATTAAAATAAAATACATACAAGTCCTAATGGTTTCTGTACCAAAATCCTTTCTACCCTGGGAAAGTTTTGGGAAGTGAAAGGCAATGGAAAGCCCTTTTAATGGCTACTTTTTCAGGAATGTCTGAGGGAAAATTTTCTCAACCTTTAATATCCTGTCAATGATGTATTTACTTCAACACCAGAGGAGAGGAAGTACTTTTGTACAATTCTATACATATCTTCAGTGTACTACTTAAAGGGTCAGTTCATGCAAGTTCCAGAAATCATGTTTTCTTACTTTTTAACAGATCATTTTTGTCTGGACTAGTTTTGAGAGCTCCTTTAATGAAGGGGGGTACACACATAAGGATTTTATAAATCTTAAGAGATTTTTTATCCGTAGAGCCCCCACACATGAAGATTAAAAAATCAGCTTTGATCGTACTGTGTGTGGTGTGCTCCGATATTCTCAGCACAGGACACCACACACATAAAGATTATCTGTCTCACGGCCGATCTAGAATCTGGTACTCTGAGCCAGAAATATCGCGTGGTCAAACGTGACTTCAGTGTTAACAAACATGGCGGACGAACCGGAAGATGCAGTGGTGGCTGTTTTAGACCTATTACTGGCTGAAAAAAACAAAACCGAAACAAAACGACGATGGAAAAAGTCACGGAGACGGTGAGGAAGTGGGCTGTATGCGTTACAGCGCGAGTTGTAGGTGAGTAAAAACTGTCACGAGTATTACAGATAGCTGCGAGTGCTGCGCTATGCGCTCGGCCCCCGGTACTGCGAGTCACCATGGCGACAGGTAAACAAAAGGCTCGGCTCGCGTCTTGATTGGCTCTTGGTCCGGTACACGTGACATCACACGCTGTCCGTGCTCGGCTCCGATCGGAACACCCCACACACTACAGGATTTCTAGTCGCAAATATTGAACATGTTCATTATTTACGATCGCTCCTTCCGACGGCTTACGAGCGGATCTGACCGGACAAGATCACTCTTAGCACACCCCACACCACAGGACAATCGGACACGATGTCCTTTGCAGACATCAGATAATCGGGCCTTTGCTGGCTTTGATCGTAAGGAGGGAAATCGGGTCAAAATCGCCCCGATTATCCTTATGTGTGTACCCGCCCTATCAGTTTCACTATGAACAGTTTTGATTGGGATTACATTTTTGAAAAAAGTGTATAGATATACATATATACACATATATATATATAAATATATATGGCCTTTTGAAGAATGATTTAAAAGCAACAAATCCTGTGAAAAGAATCAAAGCACCAGCAAGCTGATCTCATTAACGAGTCTCTTCTGTGTAGCCAATGCTTAGGCACCATTGACAACCACAGCACCCAGTTGTTTTAAGTAAATTATTCAACCTATCAAAAATGTAACTGTAAATCTTACAGTTGTTGATTTACATCTTCAGTGGGAACACACTTGTTATAGGTTTAGTGCCACAGGTAGTTAAAATGCTGAGAGAAGGACTAACTTACTAACTAATTCTCAGTTTTGGTCTTTTGAGAGGATTATTGACAAAACCATTAAATTATTAGATTATAAACAGCCGCATACTCAACTGTCCGAGTTCAGAAATATTTGGCTCTGATAATATTTGTTTTTATCTGAATTTAAAGGCAAAGGTCCTCCTCCACCTGACAAACATGCTGAGATATTAGCAGCTATCATCATCATCGGTGTAGTGGTCCTTGCCATTATGGTGGCGTCAGCGCTGTATTTGAAACACAAGAGAAGACAGCGAGGTAAGGACAGATATAGTCACAATGTGCCCCAAAGTAATGAGCAGAAAGCTGACAGCTGTTTCTCCGTTGGCTTTCAGGAGCTGCACCACCAGACGTGAGGCTAGAATGGAGAGTAAATGGACAGGAGGAGTAAGTACATGTTTACTTGACACAATTTACCACATTTAAAAGGACGCAACACTTTGATTTAATTAATAAGTAATGTAAAATGTAAGCTGATGAGGCTGAGAGTGTGTGCATGTGTAATGTGCAATGTTCATCACATACATGGCTCACAATTTTAATCATCATAGTTGTGTTACCACTGGCCCCATCCCTCCATTTTTCATTCTCTACTTTGTTTTTCATCTTCTCCAGGGAGGCAGTGAAACTCAAAGGGAACGCAGGAGGAAGCGAGCAACCTTGAGTTTGGAATATGTGAAGAAGATCATCCGATTTCTACGCGGACTGATCATTTTACACGTTGTACAATTAACACTGTATGTCACTCAAGGGTACATTACATTAGTGACTGACTGGCTACAGATAAACTAGGTGCATAAGGCCAGTGACCTCAGGAGTCAGTGACTGCTCGCTGTCAACATTTGACTTCTCAGTCTTTGAGGAAGTATTCGTCTTTAGTCTCATTTTACTGGCGATCAAAGTGCGTCAATCAACTGGGAATAGCCTACTTCTCGAAAAAAAAAGGACTTTTCCAGTGGTTTGTGGTAAGAATGTTGTTGTGTACAGGAAAACAGACTCTGAGTGACACACCTACCGGCACTGTGAGCAGTAAAATCAAAAGTACAAAAGACTGTACCTAAAGTTTGATGTCATGCATGTTTAAGTGTTATGCTGACCATTGTGGGGAGAAGTCAGATCTGTTAATGAAGAAACACGAAGGAAAGTCTGGGTGCTCACCGTTGTAAAGAAGTCAACTTCAGGCGGATGTGAGGTGTTCTTGAAATCGAACTGAACAACTGGAAAAAGGGAAACCCCTGGGCTTACTTCAGCTACACTTGACTGAGCCATGAAAGACGACAGCAATAGCTTTGTGAGCTGGGAGGGTTTATGGAGAGGTGGCTATTGACTTGACGAATTGCTTGAGATAGAGGTTTAAATGTAATGCTTTAATTTATCCAGGCCTGGAACCAAATGTCAGACCTGTTTATTGTAAACTGACTTAATCCTCCTTCATTGTTGTCAATGTACTGAAGTTAATTTATTTTTTTATTGTTATAACTGTTACGCTGACTATTAGCTTCGTATCCACATTTTTTTATTGTGGTATATTTATTGTGTGTTGCTGCTGTAGTTGTAGTTCTAACTTTCAAGATAAGGTGTCATTACATTCCACCGGTCAACAATTCCTTTCCCAGGTGCTTCCCTTCTTCTATGCAATCTGTGAAATTTTCTACAAGTGTCACTTTTGGACTGTGTTTCATCATTTTTAAATACAGTATATTGTTGTTGTTGTTGTTGTTGTTGTTGTTGTTGTTGCACTTTATGCATTTTCCTAAAGTCACCTTTGTGTCAAAAATGTGTGTTTCTTCTTGTTGCTAGTTGAATGCTTGAGATCCACTGTGTAGAATGATGTTTGTGAATCTGACACTAGAAGGCTGTTTTTACATTTTTTGCTCAATGTGTAAATTTCTCTGCTCACTGAAAATATGTGAGTATGATGTGTGACATCACAAATAGTTTGGAATCAAATCCCAGTCCTATGTTAGACCTTCACAAGTGTGATGTGGAAACTTGAAGCCTCCGGCGCACATACAATGTACTGAAAGTGGACTTTACGGCAAAGAAGGAGACATCTTATTGTGCAGGGTTCAACTTGGGAAATTGAAAAATATTTCACATTCATATGTTCTAGAATTTCTAATGGTGGAGGGGATCTTTTTATCACACGTTTTTTTTACAATAGCCTACGGTCTTAAATGTTCAGGCTTATGGAATTTTTAAAACTTTCATCAAAGTCACATATAGAACAGTCATGTTTAGTTTTAGAGTGACCGAAGGATACGTTATTTCCCTCATTTGTGTCCAGCGTTTTAATCTTTATTTAGTCAAATGACCAGAAGTGGAAGCTGTGAAAATACGAAAGCCAGAATCCTGTTTCGAGGCTGAATTTTCTCCATGCATTTTGCTGTTTCAGTTATAGATTCCAGTATTCCAGGATTCCCCTGTAAAGTGCAATGTTAAGTATGAAGGAAGAAATGTTTTTTCCCTCTTTTTTAAAATTAAATTGCTGTTAATTTTATCACTCATATTTTGGTCTTTTCTCTGGTGACTGTTCTCATGTTGAATAACGTTTCTGAATACTGCACTGCCCCATATTTATTTCATTGTATGTTTTTCTCTCTCAATATCAAACTGTACATTGTTCACCCTGTTTATATGATTGTGGGTAAGGAGACCTCTGTTATTCCTCCTTCCTCTGAATTACAAGAGAAACTCAAACGGCTGCTTTCATTTCTCGAATCTGTACAAAACACACTGCCAGTTGGTTACTTCACATAACTTCCTGTCAGTCTCTCATTTTTCTTTGTTTGTGACATGTACATTCATTAATCAAACTGGAGTACTTTCATTTTTATTGTGTCTTGGGAAGAATTACACAAATTTTCCACATGCTTTAATATATGGTCAGAATTTACTATTTGAACAGCTGCAGTAGATTGTATTCATACAATTTAAATGTGGAGGCTCAGCTAAGGATTTTAGACACAGAGAAGGCTGCAGCCACAACTTTTTCAGTTGCAGCACAATCTTATTGCCACTAGATGTAGTACTAGCACCACCATGTCAACACTGCTGTCATGGTTGATTGGTGCTGTGTATACCCAAACATCAGAATATGGCTGTGAAGTACCACATCCATGAGTCTGATCACATCCGTCAGCTAGACTGCAAAAGCTCAAAAACTTCCTCTCTGGCTGCCCAGAGAATGAAACTGTTTAGACATTCAGCACACAGTGTACAATCAGAGCAATGAGAACAGGGATACAAGACGTCTCCCTCTGACCTCAGTATGTGGTCAACTGCCAGTGGAAGGTTTGTTGAAGGGGAAAGAGAAGGGTGAGGTGAGGTGCCAAGGACAGGAGATATAAGGCTATTTTCTCACATAACCCTGTTGAGTCCAGCAGTGGAGGAAGTACTGTATGTCAAATTGTAGATAAAGTATTCAAAGTGCTAAATGCAGATTAATGTCCTCTGTGACTATTCAACTATTACATATTATGTGATTAGGTTACTTTATTATTTAATGATTTATTTATTTATTTCCATTTTCATTGTTATAATGTCATAATATTCTGATTATATTTCTCCATTAATTGAATGATTGTCCAAAAAACTAGATTCTAAAAATAGTGAAATGGTGTCACAGCAGCCCACAGTGAGACCTTTACTTTGTTGTTGTTGATTTGTGATGCTGGAACCATGAAATGTTTTGAAATGACTATTATTAGCAAAACTAAAGGAGCAATATGCAAGAATTTTACTTTAAAGCAGTCAAACTACTAAAATGAACTAAATTAATCAATAAAATGTGAATGAATAATTAATTTGATGTTATGTCAAATATGTTTATGTTTTGTGCTTGACGCCTGTCAGCGTTAGCATGTCAAAAACTAGGCCAGGGCCGTCTTTTAATGCCTGAGGCAGTGTTTGGTCTGTCCTATGACAGTGTTCACTGAAAGGCTTCTGAGCCTGGGTTCCCTTGCTAATTACAGCTAGTTAGCAAGACTTTGCAGTTACCCTAGTGATATACTGCCCCCTGCTTGTTTGGAGTATGAACTCGACAGGTTGCCAGTTCTTACATATTGCACGTTTAATTCAACCAATCAATTGATATCGGTTCATCTGTACTTGTGACTGTTTTGTAATTTATAACATTGATGGGAATAATACAGCATTGTTAGTGTCTATGCGTACATTTTGATGCATATCCTAGATCTGGTGATCTTAAATGACAATTAAGTAGTTATGAGTGGTTCACAGGGCGATTTAGTTTGATATTTTATTAGGCATGATTGATTGAAAGGGGGTTGTTCGGCCTTGGCGGCGGTATGTGCTCTTCTGAGTGCCATTTGAGATGTAGTGGAGTACACTTATAAGGTAGCATGAAAGGAAAATACTCAAGTCAAGTACATTGAAATTGAACCCTAACCCTACTTGAGTAAATGTATTTATTTACATTCCACCACTGTCTCAGGCTGTTCCTAACTTCGTCCTCTTCCTCTTCTTTATACCTCTCTTTCTCCCAATCTCTTTCTCCCTCTTCACACATCTCATTCTCTCCGAGCACACCTCCACCTCTCTTCCTCGCTCGCCTTCTCTCGCTCCCATGAGTCACAGTGACAGGCTGTCAGTCCACCTCTCTGCCCTGTGTTTACATTGGGCAGCAGAGCAGCACCAGGCTGGTTGCACTTCAGGAATGTAACCCCCAAGGTCCCTGCCCTCCTTCTCCTGCTCCAACTCCCCTCTTTGCCCTTCTCCCCACCTCTTCTCTTTCTCCTTCATTCTTTTATTCCCCCATTGCGCACATTCACCCCTTCTCCTCACTTTCCTTCTGTTCCCTCTTCCGTCATTTCCCTTCCGCTCTTCTCCTCCCTCCAATTATCCTCCCCTCTGCCCCATC
>CAEMYA010000018.1:5188321-5203852 GCA_903131615.1 Diplodus sargus | reverse complement strand
CCCGACTTCCTCCCTTTATCTCCTCTTCATCTTCCTCCTTCCTCTTGAGCCCTTTCCTCCTCTTTTTCCTACCCCACCTTTACTCCATTTATTTTTAATTCCACCTCCCTTGCTTATTTTCCTCTGCCACCTTCGCTCTCACCCCTCCTTCTCCCCGTGCCTGTTTCCTCCCTTCCCCATTCTTCTCATCCCCTCTCTGCCCTCCAGACCGTCTCCACCCCCCTTTACTCATACCCCTGCAACCACTCTACACCCCTCTGACTTTTTGGCTCTGTATTGCTTCACTGCTGGCAGCCTTTTGGAAACCTGATAAGGCCTATAGAAAGAGACGAGCCAGGGTTTAAAATGTCTCAAATCCACCCCCTCCAAAACAGCCGGCACTTATATCAAACGTACACCCACCCAGCCCAATAACACCCACTTGGGGGGAAATGTCCCCAAGCAACCTCCCACCACCCTCCACCTCTGCCTCCACCTCCAGTGGGTGTTTTCCAACCCCTAAATGCTGTGAAAGTAATACCCCTCCATCCTCAACATCCTCTCTGACTGACCTCAAAATCTGTCACAAAGCAAAAACACACCAGCTCTGATCTGATCTGATACTAACAGGGAAATGCTCTGCTTACTGTAACTACACTGGTTAATGCCATGTAAAACACCTTAATCGAGTTATCTGACTTGCTTCATGACAGTAAGCATAACTTGATTAAGCAAACCGGGATTATTGAATTGCTCCTGCCGTGCACGCAGCGTGCTCTGGTTACTGGTGTTTGGATTCTGTGCATGTGCCAAAAAAGGGCCCGGAGTCAATCAGATGCAGGGCAGAAGCGTGGATAGCAGAGGCGGCGCGATAAATCACGTACGTGGTTATCAAACACGTTAGTAAATGGTTTCCACATTACAGACCCCAAATGAGTCTCTATGAAAATGTTCATAGGGACTATTTCTTTAATAGAAAGCAGTTCCAATGAAAGCAGTTCAAAGCAAGGTCTGGTGGATTAATAACAGTGACAGTGTCTGAACAGAAATGCAGAGGGTGAGCTACTCTTAGGGCTGTCACTCTTTATTAGATATCCCAACATTCATTCAAAAGAAGCATGACAGGTTAATAGGTGACCCTTAAAAACACACACACACACACACACACACACACACACACACACACACACACACACTTTAATTTCAAACTCAGTCCTCAAAGTGTAAACAACACAACGCCCCTGTGCATGTTAAAATTTTAGCTCCCATGTGAAAGCTAATCAGTGGCAAAGTAGCAAAGGATTGTGAATGATAGCTGTTGACAAACACATGAATTAACAATTTGATCTACATACAGCATTACCGTGTGATATAAACCCTGTTTTAAATGTTTAGATATGTCAAAATGGAACTGGGCATACTAACAAGTGATTGAGTCATGAGTGAGTAAGTAAAATAATGAATCCAGAAATCTATTTCATGACCTTCAGGACAATATTGTGAGAGTGAAGGACAAGAAAAAAAGAGATCAGAGCCCGTTCCCTTCCTTTTAACCGTTCTCACTCCTCGTATGAAACACACAGCCCCCCAAACTCTTACACTATTTCCCGGTGGACTCTGTAAAATGTGTGTCAGGGCCTCAGAAGTGTGGCCAAGGCAAACACCTGGCACAGCACAGCGATCTGCTACATTTCACCTCCGACCACAGAAATATGCACACGGGGAGTTCATATGCACAGACGTAAACTCAAACTACAGTGCAGTCTCAGTTTTTAGACGTTGTGTGTGTGTGTGTATGTGTGCGCACATTAACACACGCAGCAGACGCTGGTGAAAGCAGAAACAGTCACACTCACACACATGTGCAGACACAGTTACTGAACTGGAGGGAGAGACAAGTGAAACGTGGGCTCCACCCCCCCTCTCTCTTTTCTGTCCCTCTCCCTGGTGGTGTGTCATGTTTCGGGGGGATAATAGGTGTCACGGTGAGACCCCTTTGGTCTCAGCGCTCTGGGGGACTCTAATGACACACACACGCACACGCATACACACATTCAACCGTGTGAGCACAAGCAGCTCATTCTCCGGACCATGGGAACCACAGATGACTCTCCACTCCTCTCGCCTTTCTCTACCTCCATCAGTTTCTTTCTTTTTCTTTCCTTCACTTTCCCTTCACTCCTCTCTGCTTTTATCCTGTACACACAGTCATCTGCCTCAGTTTTGAGCCACTGTTCCCTTGGGTGATGTAACAAGTAGCACGCTAATGAAGTCCCTGTCTGTTTCCTTTTGTTTCAACATTGAATCCAGATGTCACATTTATAGACATATTGGGTGACCACTCAGCAACAGTCCCAATAAATCTGAATAACATATCAGTCATTTTCTGATTCTTAATTTGTTCCATATACTGTACATCTGGAGAATAACTCACAGTGCACTGTCACGGTATCTGCAAAGTCAGATTTGTGATGTCATGATATCACAGGATAGGACTAAAGATAATTTGGATTTTATGTAGTTTTGGATGTTTTGTTTTATCAGTAATAATCATTTTGTCGACTGCTGAGATCAACATCAGTGAGCAGCCACATGGGGTTTTATAGCATAGCACTGACCATAGTCACCCAGTGACCATTTTCCTTTAACATCACACTAAGGGGATTTGAAAGGTTAAAAACTATTCAGAGGTTGGATATCGCATATGGTGCAATAGGAATAGGATTTCATGGTGAAGTTCATGCATTAAGTTGTTTACAAATGATGTAAACAACAGCGGTGAACAGAGCCAAGTGGAGCCAGAGTCTATAGGACTAACACATTTGAACTATCCACCCTAAGGGTGATATCAGAGGAAAATGGAAGCCATGTGGATCTGGTCTATAGTTCACAGGGGACATGGTTGATAACACTCTCATTAACATATGGCCAATATAATGTGCCTGTTAGCTTAGCATAACAACAGGAGCATGGGAAGAAGTGTTTTGGCTGTCTGCTGGCTGTATACGACAAAAAATTCCATTTCACACTACATTTTTTTTGTACATTGTTAGCTTTGGGCAGGCTAGTCTTTGCTACATTTTTCTCATCTTTAAGCAAAACTAAAGCAAAATTGGTGGCTGGCGGTAGCGTCATGTTTAATATTCAAATTTAAGTGTATTTCCAAAAAGTGTGAAAATGGAAAAAGTTGTTTAACTAAACTGTAGATTTGCGTACAAACTGTCTGATTCTTTACTACATTTTGGCAGATCTATGCAGTGACTTTAACAACACACTGTTATCATAACCAACACAGACAGAGCCGACAGACAAAGCCAACAGCTTCTGTGAAAGTTTTGATCTAAAAGTTAATGTATTATTTAAAGTTTTGTATCTTATATCACGGCCATACATTGTGAAGCATAGGCAAACATGCTGTATATAGCTATTATTGCAGGATTTGTTTTTCTCCAGCAGCCCCTGTTCAACATGACAGACACATGATAAACTACCATGACTACACCTGTATTAACTTTCATGTATTATATTACTTATCCTCTTTCTGCTCCTTTCTAATAAGACTGGCAGAACGACAGCAGCTAACAGCCACGAGGCAGAAGGAGAGAGAGGGGGAGAAGGGGATGAGATGAAGAGATGAAGGGGAGTATACCTGCAGGTATTGAGTGGGAGGCTCCTTTCTTCTCTTCCATGTCCTCTACCTCCTCTCCTCCACCAGGCTCCAGAGGGTAAATGTACCATCTGTGTGTAATACTGAATCGCAATCATGCACTTCCGAGTGCATGTGTGCGCACAGTTTAATCATGTTTTTATAGCATTCTGTTTATCTCTAAAGCTGTCAGTAACTTCTGACATCTTCCTGCGTGTGAGTGAAATGTAAGCCATTAAAAGCCTCTCGTCTTTCACACCTCCCAGACACCTTGGCCAGGTGAGCCTCTGGCGTCAGCCAATCACCGGGTGAAGTTATGACAGCCTCCGCTAATCCACCCCACCTCACTCCAACTGTCGCCGGGTGAAGTCATCTTCATGACGCCGAGGGAGAGGGCTTCTTTCTAACTGTCTTGACAGTGCTTTCTTCAGTGTTGTTTTCTCTTTAACCTGCCGACTGCTGATCCACTCAGTAAATTCAAGATTTAACTCTAGTAATACATGGCTGATGCGGTCGCCTTCAGAATGCACCATGAGGAATGCATATATTTATGTTGGAAAAACTAAATGGATTATACTACCATGCACACTAATTGTGAATCAGAGAGCACGGATTTACAAAACTGTGCGCACGGTACAGAGTAAGCTTATTTCAAACGACTTTTCCTAAACCTGACCAAGAAGTTTTGACACCTTAACCTAGCCAAACTGCGACGTAGGTCACCTGTTAGTGACGAAAATCGCTTGATTTTGTCCTTTACTGCACGTCCAAAGTGTGCAAAGTGTTAAATGATGAGCCTACAATGCATAATATGACACGTGGCATGCTGTTTAAACACCATCCAAAGAGAAGAATAATTCCACCGAGAGACAAAGATTGAGACAGGGAAAGAAACCCAAAAGAAAAAGAAACCAAAAAAAACCCCAAAAAGCAGTGGGACACTGAGGTGAAAGAATGAGAAAAACTGATAGAGAGGAATAAATAGATAAAATGTACGTCAGAACCTCAAGCAATATTCTGGCAGTTACAGAATTGCTAGCTTCATAGGGAAGAGAAACTGTGGTCAGTTTGATTTAATGCCAGTTCCGACAGATTTCAAGGGTGATCAGTTTCCCCAGTGGAAAAAAAAGCCCTGGAACTTCCACAGAAACTTCTCAAATTTCGCTTGTGGCTTTTAGCTCCAGTGTGTTTTGACGACTAACACTGTGCATCTGCATGTGTAGCGTGTACTTTCGTCGAAAATATGACACAGATTCCAGATTCTGATCGAAGCAGTTAATCTGTATAATAATCTAACAGCCATCTTTTAAAGCCTCCAGGGGGTGAGTACTTGATGCTAAAAATAGCTTTGAAGGAGTTTCACTGCAAGAAGCAATTCCCAGAGAGACAAATGTGTTTTCTTTTTTTGCCAAGAAAACTTCTGACCCCCGTACATAGATTTTTTATCGCACAGTAATTATATCTTAACAGTGTTTATGACACAGTCTACCATGTGTCTCACTGCTCTGCCTGAGTCTATATACGTATACTCTATGTGTGTGCATGGATGTGTGTGTGTGTGTGTTCATAGCAACGGTCGTTTCCTGCTCTAAACAAGCAGAGTTGTTATTTTATAGCCCTCCGTCTTTGAATCTAACCACTGGTGTGTGTGACTGGACATGTTCACACTTCTCCCCTCAAATGCTCTCACTCCACGGTCACATCATCATGACTTAACCCTGGAAACTCATCCAAAAGCTGCATGGAGATGCAGGACGCTAAATATTTTGCACGGCAACGTGGGTTTCAGATTCGAGCTTTCAGTTCAAAGTGGCGCCCGAAAAGGTTCAATATAAAGCGAAACATACAGCTGATCCTATTTAGGCAGGACATTTATGGTCATGTTTTAAATGTCAAGACACTCACTCTGCACGCAAATGATGTGTAAACCGTGATGTGTTGACAGAGAAGTAAGAGATATGTCTGTGACGCGCCAGACGCTTAAACATCTGGACAACTTTTGATTCAGACTTTTGCCGATAAATTGTCGACAGGAATGATCTGTGTCTCTCTACCTGATAAGCCTCTCTTTATCGCTGCTGCACTCCTCCTGACATACAGGAAGGGTCAGACTGGAAACAAAATGTAGTCCTGGATATTAAATAAAGCAGTGAGGCGATTTGGAATATACAGGCTAAGCAAATGATATCAAGCTGGCAGCAGAGAGGACCTTTAAGCAGCCTCCCTCACACAAAGTCCCTGCACACCAGCAGCATCACGTGCTGGGAGGTTGTCATGCTGCTCGTCCTCGGCAGTGGACTCCTCTTCTTGTCCCTTTTCTTCCCTAGAATCAGTCAGCTGTTCTTCTGTTCTTCTTTCAGCTGTCCCGACTGTACTCCATGTTTTATTTTGTAGTTATATCCGCTGGTGTCTGGTTGCCACTTTCCACCTCCTATCAACTCGTGCTCCCAGTGTTCTGTTTCCCTCCTGTGTTCCTGTGCTCCTCCCCAGCCCGATTTCCCCCCCGCGCCTGTCTAGCATCAGTCTTGTTAGCACTGCCCTATTCCCAGTGTCTCTCTGCCTGCACCTCGCCCTCTCGCTGGTTTAGTTTTGTCCCCACAAGTCCAGCTTTCATCCACAAATCTCCAGTGCTCCTGTGCCACTTCCCCGATCCTTGTGTTGTTCCTTGTGGTTTTCTGGTTTGTCCTTAGTTTTTGTACTACTTTTGTATTTTCCTTTTTGCCCGCCTTCTTGCTTGCTGCTGTTCTCACTGCAGCGAGCAGGATTGTGTGCGCCATGCTACCGGTTTTGGCGATGTGATTCTCGAACAATACAACGTGTCAACTTGAAACATTTTGCAGCATCAGCCTCAAGATTTCTTTCCGGCTGACCTTTTCCACTCCACCTTAGGACAGTGTTATGATCAATCGAATGGGCTGTCCCAACAACAAGAGGGCAACAAAAGTTGTTTTCCCCTTGCAGCCCACAAGGCAGGCTGGCCAATCCTGCAATTACCAGAATCGAAGACTAACTATGGTGTCATGTCTACAAGAAAAGACAGCTGCACACCTGAAAGAAGCGAGCGTCAGTGTCAAACACTTGACAGACATGAGTTATGTGAACAGACGTTCTGTTTAAGGTGGGTATAATTTACAACTTGACACAGGGCTTGAACTTAGTGCTCCTCAGCTCTTAGTAAACACTGATTCTATTTTTTACTCGTCTCCATAGAAGCCCCGGTCACTTTTTTTCACCTTTGTTGTCTTTGATTGTTCCTGATAGCCCTGAGATTAGAGGACAAAACTCTTTTAAGTGCTTTATAACATCAGCGGGCAAACTCAACACCGCTGCCAGAGCAACCATGACATCAGTCATGACAACCATGACTTCACTTTTCTTGTTTGGCTCACACAGACTTTGGCGTGGAGACACACACCTCCATTTTCAAAACAAAGAATCTAACCTGCCTAAGTGTGAGACAGAAGTACACACGCAAACCTGTGCACGTGCTTTTTTATTGACTGGTGTGTGAGTGCTTTTGGGACAAACTGCAAATAAAGATGGTGGTCGAACACGAATCAGCTCAGGTTGTCAGTTGTCAGAGTTTAGTCTTTCTAACAGTGCAATGGAAATGCTCCCTTTCACCCTTTCTCTTCATCTTCTACTCCCCCTTTAGTTCAGTCATGTCCCGGTCCACCACCGCATCCCTCTCATCCATTTGAACCTCTCTTTGTGTCTTTCTCTGCCCCCATCCCTCCTGTCTCTCCCCCTCCATCTTATCCCAAAGTATTTTGTCTTCACTACAGGAGGTACAGTGAGAGGCATTAAATTGTAAAGGTGGCCTCATCACTCCTGTCTTTTTCTCTCTGCTGTGTGTGTAATTCCCCCTGCCATGTCAACCCTTCAATCATCGTCTCCTGCAGCTTCACCCTGACGGGACCAGGACCTCCTGACCTGCCCACTGACCCCTGAGCTGCCCACCTCCCCCCTCTGTATGTGGCCACAGTGAGGGTTTGGAGATTAGTAGCCATGGCAGCAGTAGCCACTCTCGTCTTTCTGCTCGTGTTTTTCTTCGATCTTGAGAGTAGCAGCAAGTATTCAGCTTAGTAGTTTACTACACTACTTTGAGTTATTTGCAAAAAGAATGTTTGCATCTGTGTGTTTGTGTGTGTGTTTGTGTGCTTGTGTGCAAGATAGGGGAGTATGAAGCGGTGACCTATGACCCCTGGATTCCTGTAGTCTCACGAGCGGCCTAATCACTCCCAGCAGAAATAATTGGAACACTAATACTCCCTACACACACACACACACACACACACACACACACACACACACACAGCGCTGTAATTTAATGTTTTTCATTAGAACATAAACTCCCACATCCATTCACCAAATTCCTGCCATGGCCTACATGCAGGTACGCACCCGCACACACTCACTCACACTACTTACACACACATAGTATAAATAAGATAAAGGCAGACTGACCCTGTACACTTGGGAGATTTATTATCTTATGGAAGGGAGGGTAGATAGATTTCTCTGACAAAGTGAGATCCAAATTTCAGCCTTCATCAGGAAATTTGTCGACTGATGTTCTGGTCTGGGTCGAAACTAATCACTTGTGATGAAATTACAGCTTGTCTACGCAGGAGTTGTCCATCTCACGCACGTCTGTCTTGGCAGAGACGCTACTATTTTAATTAATCCAGCTGTCTACACAGGCCTCGCCATGGATCATGTTTTGCTCCTGCTACACATGCAAAGGCTACCAGAAGCATTTTTTTCTAGCAATCCTTTAATCATCTTTCCAGTCTCCCTCGGACACTATTTGCATTGCTTTTGTGTGCACCTTTGCCCAAATGTACAATGAATGAGTTCCTTTTGTAAAAATCTGTGAACAGCACACATACTGCCCTTATCCCTGTAATATAAACAGCTTTATAAACAAATTAAAAAACTCTCCTGTTCAAGAAAGCTGTTTCCAGAGGGAGGAGGGGGGAATCCATTTGTGAGCTGCACTGGTGGGGGTCACAACCATGGTGTCGCCAAACCAAAGCTGGCAGAACAATCCGTCAGTGAGGTCAAAGTTCAGCTCTAAGGTGTCTAAATATGGGCCAAACACGGCACCGCCAGCAAATTCACACAAACACTCTCTCGTGTGTCCATGCCTGCACTTAACAAAGGTAACAGAGAGGGGCCGAGCAGTCTATATATGAGCTGAGTGCAGACTAAGTGGAGTCAGAGCCTTTCATAATGCACACACACACACACACACACACCCACGAATATAACTGACGGCCCGCAAATCATCTGAAACGTCTTGTTTTCAGTTACTAATAAGCTGTGAGGGGAGGGGATGTGACTGTGGGCAAACAAAGGGCTTTGACTGGAGGTGAGATGGGAAGGGAGCTTGGATTAAGAAGCTCGTGTGCAACATACAGCACAACCACGTGGTGGTTATACATTGTTTGACGAAACTCCTGAATGTTTTATGGTAGCTGACACGGTTACCAGACATTTGCGTCAGGCAACTGTGAATCATCTTTGACAGAACAACCGCTGGGTGATGAACAGATTTTTGACACCAGAAGTTGATTAACAGTTTGAAAATGTAAGAGAAAACAGACGCAGAGCAGAGGAACAAAGGTTTACAACTTAAAGAGAGTTGCAGTCATGTATGCACAGAGTCTGAGCAGTAAAAACTGATCACTGCTGGGAAAATGTGCACTTTTTAGCCAAAATGGACATATGGTATGTGGCAGAGGAATGAAATACACACAATATAGTCTCCTGTCACCATCTGGGAAATCTCTCTCACTGTTTCCATTCTGTAGCAAAACAAGGGGAAAGGGGAGGAGGAAGAAGAAAAATAACAAAGCATGAGGTCAAGAGGTTTTAGATGGCCACTGGCAGGAGTCAAAGGTTAGAGCCAGGCTGCATCCTGTCAACAAAGAGCTTAGGGAGCCATGTTACCTGTCCATCTTGCAGACAGTGTAGGATGACTGTCCATCTAACCCCATCTAAATGTGTAGAATATCCTATTGCAAGGTTATCTTTCCTTTAAAACTGTTCTATCATGTCAAAGGCAACAAATCATTGATCTCATACGTAGATTATTGGCTGTTTATGTAAAGAGATCAACACACTTTGTCTGATCTTGCTGTTAAAATCTGATCCCTCTCTGGGTTTAACACAGGTCTGACGGTACTTAGCTCGGGTATGAGAGGCTGAATAGGGTTACTATAGTAACTACAGGATTAGTAGTAGGGTTACTATAGGATTCTGGAGTAGAGAGGTGGTACATTTAACAGTTAGGAAACAAGAAGGAGAATAAATAAGGTCAAGATTTATTATTATATAGTGCTTTACTATTGATGTACATGGCTATACTTGAGAACCCAGCTCCTGTTTTAATGACAGTAACAAGGTTTGTGCCAAATAGGGTGAGTGAGTAGGACATGTGTTTAACCATCCCATGTTGCGCACAGGGTTTTCAGAAGCTTGAACTATCCCTTTAATTGATACACATGGAGTATTGTGTTATTTTGTGGAGTTTGAATGTCTACAACTAGATCTGCTGTCTTTTCATCTCACCACTAATAACAACAAATAAAATATTCAATAATGAAAAATAAACCACACGACATTCACCTGATAGACTTCATGTCCCATGTGAAACCAAAATTTACATACGGAAGTTAACCTACGTAACATACTTAACTTACATAACACAACCTAACATAGCGTAACACAAGATAACATAATGTGACATAACGTGACATAACGTTACTTGACAAAACATAACGCAATGCACGTATTTTAACCCAAACCACACTATTTTCCTTAACCTTTCCAAGTAGTGTCTTCAGTTACACTCTAGAATCAGAGCAGAAACGCTCCCTATATTATGTGTTTAAAATAAAAAGCAGATAAAAAAGCACATTAAGATAGCATTATTGTGTTCTTGGCCTGGAAATGTTGTGACCTATACTTGTGCGGAGTTGCTGGAATTTTAACACAATTTTGAGAAAAAAAAAGCAGGACGAGCCTATCAGAGCCCAGCTGTCATTTACACAACACATAACTGTTTATGGTGTGAAAGCGGCCTGTAAACAGAGAGCAGAGAATGACAGCGATAGATGAACCACAAGAGGGCTCTGTGTCCGTCACAGATAGAGGACACACACACACACACACACACACACACACACATACACACACACACTGAAGTCTCTCTACAATGCAGGAGCTTTTCTCATCAAACACATGTAATGCCATCTGAACAAGAGGCCCGACTAATCAACTCGGAGGTAGGTGTTCCCTGTGTGCAAGGCCTGATCCAGGCTGCTAATATAGTGTCAGGAATCAGTGGATTAACATGACAAAGACCTCCTTTGGTCCTCCAAGAAAGACCAGATAGGAAGGTAGTAATCCTCACATTAAACCAGGCTGTGTTCAGAAAGAGACGTTACATTTGTGTTACTCATGTGTCTGCAGCATTTTGGGTTTAAGTCAGGGCGGCCGTTTGTTTTTCCTGTCCAGAGTTTACTTCTAATAAGGAAGATTATGTAAAGCAAAATGTCCCTCCATACACTCTCAGAGATCACATGTTGAATGGAACATGCACGGCTGGTTTTATTTCAACTTTGTAACACAGTCTACATTTTTGTACGACACTGGGTCTCAGCATTTTGGATACCGAGGCCGAGCGATCAGCCTTGTTTAAAGTGATGACAAGCTGAGAAAGCAACAGAGGGGCAGAGAGGAAGAGAGAGATTGGGAGGGAAAGGGAGCGAGAGAGATGACAGAAAGCGAGGCAGAGGTCTGTTTTTATTGGACTGTTTCTGGAAGCAACAAATGTTCCCTTAACTTTACTGGGGAAAATTCTCCCACAAAGATTTTTACAGACTTAAGCACAGAATACACTGAGAAGAGAAGAGAAGAGAAGAGAAGAGAAGAGAAGAGAAGAGAAGAGAAGAGAAGACCTTTAACCCCTTTATGAGTTGCCATTTGTAGAGCCAAATAAATTGGGATTTCCATTCAAATAATCCTTGTCTGTAGGCCATTCAGCCGTTACTCTTCTGAAATCTTGACGGAGAATGTTTCATAGTTATGTCACGGAAATTAGCAGTAGTCCAGTGTGTGACTCTACAAACACTGATTTAATAACATAACAAAGGAGTCATTTGGCTAAACATTTAATCATAAAAAAAGCTTTCCATGGTGTGTAGCTGGGTGGCCCGCTGATTACAGTGGCCATCTTGCAATTAGTGCAGTCAAGACAAGATACAGCATCAACTGGACAGTCCGTGAAACAACATAATTAAAACAGAAAATATGTTTACCCCCCTCAGGCATACTCAGAAGAATTTTCACATGCGAGATTGCTAATAGCGACATCTTGCAAGAATTTTCCCATGACACATCAGTTTTGTGGTCTGCCACCTGGACAATGCCCTGCTATTCTTTTCCAGCCCCATTAGACACACATGATATCCAGCGGTGGACTCAGGCTGTTTGAGGGCCAGGGGCAAAAATAATAAGAAGGGAACCAGCTGAATTTGATGGGGCACTAGCATGCACTGAGTCATGATGCAATCTTAGTGAAACAGTTCCAATTCCTCATATATCAACTACACTTTTGTTATAAAAAAAGAGACTGTCATCCCTAGAAAAATGGTGAGATGGTGGTCTGTACAAGCAGCGTATTATGACCCATATTTTGGTTAATTGTTAGGCGATGACCTCTTGGGGCCCTTGTAATTATGAGGAGAATCCTCTTCTCCTCAAGTCAGAGGATGAAGTCAGAGAATGTAATATGAAGAGCAAAAAGTTGGCATGAAAGGGAGACATTTTATGGATGACTCAAACAAACCCAGTCTTTCACCCAGGAGACTGCTGATCATGTCTGGTGTGAAGACCCAATGTTGACTGTTCATCAATTATGATATGTACTTAAAGTTAGGTACATAACATAACTTAAATTAGAATGCTTATTTGAACCCAAGCCACAACACATTTCCTTGCCCAGTAGACCAACATAGTGGGTATGCCATCATGGTTGATCTACCATAGGTAGCCCACTAATGCACATACCTTTTCCATCTCTAAAGGTCAGAGAACGAGTTTGTTTTTCTACTGTCCTTCCCCCGTCTCTTTTCAGTGAGTCCCTTATTCCTTCAATGGTGAGTTCCCCAGGGGACAGGTGTGTCGCTACCCCCATTCCTCTATTCACCCCTCCCTGGCGCCAAAGGACAGGTGTGGGGTGGACTGGCCTTGCGGTGACCTCTTTACCTGGGGGGTAGTCCGGGGTCTCCTCCTCCTCCTACCATACTTTTCTTCATGCATCTATATGCCTGCCATCCACCTGCTCCAACCCCACCTGCCTCTGAAGAGGGAGGTCGTATCTTGAGACGGTAAACAAGGGAGGTAGTAGGATGGGATGATTGGGATAGAAGATCAGGACTGACCAAGACAGAAGAGGGGAAGGTTGGGAGACAGAACAAATGCAATGGAGTCACACATTTCCCAGAGTGAATGTACTGAGTACGCGAGTGAATAACAGAGCAAAGAGTCAGAGAGAGCAAGGCAGACATGTGATATGCCACAGCCCACCAGTTTTCTTTGTTCGTGCCCTCCAGCAACTGACAGACAGGACAATAGCACCTGGCACTGCTCCTTCTCTCTCTATACCCCCCACCCCCCCCTTTTCTCTGCATTCTCCTCATCTCTCCGGCTCCATTGATCTCCATGCCGCACTCTTGCACATGGTGGAAGCTTTAAATAAAGCCAACAAAACCTCATAATCATGTGTTTTGGTAGCTATGTGCTTGGTTGATTCTCACCCCAAGTTTTCAGTCTTATCTCGGTGCCTAGGGCAGACATGGCGCCAAACTGTGCACCATGGGATAAGTGTAGTATGTGGAGCATTGTGACTGTGGAGTTAAAATACATTTTGTAAAAGAGAATAGAACTCTTATCCCACCACAAGAAATTACACTTGCTTCACGTGCGCTTGTGTGTGAAAGTCCATCGTATGACCTTTCTTTCTCTGGACTCTTCCCACTTTCTTCCCACCCAAATATCCTCAGATGCCAGCTGGTAATTCTTGTGGCTGCTGCAGGCTTCAAAAGAAGTGCTCTTTGAGACATGAGAAGGCTCTTTTCTGGCAGTGGAGGTGGTGCATGAGCAAAATGTTTCTTCCTGAAGCCAATAAACCAACACTTAGATCTACACCCATTAGCAAGGTGTACCCTGTGTAGATAATGGGCAAGGTATGCTAATTAGTTTTTGTCTATTGTTGCCTCCACCTTCCACCACTTTTTTACTGTTGCGACAGTGTCTTTTGTCAGAGCAGCTAACAATTATTTGAATTAATGATGAATCTGCTGATTATTTAATCTAACCAAAAGAAAATATGGATATTATGTTAGATGAAGGCGTGGCAAATCCCACTGCAGTTATTGCATGAAAAGTAAAACATAACTCCAGATTATATCAACTTTTTGTCTTTTCATAGCATCATCCCACTCTACAATGGGCATCCTCTTCCTGCACTTTTCACTTTCTGGCAATAATCCCATAGCCCCATGTTCTTTCAGCAGGAAGATGTAGGAAAGCACCAAGTTTCCTTTTTTTCCACAAGCTCTTGCTTATTTATTGTAATATATAAACAAAATAAACCAACATTTATGAAAGGACATACACTATATTGCCAAAAGTATTCACTCACCCATCCAAATAATTGAAATCAGGTGTTCCAATCGCTTCCATGGCCACAGGTGTATAAAAGTAACAACCAAGGCATGCAGACTGTTTCTACAAACATTTGTGAGAGAATGGGTCACTCTCAGGAGCTCATTCCAGTGTGGTACTGTGATAGGATGCCACCTGTGCAACAACTCCAGTCGTGAAATTTCCTCGCTCCTAAATATTCCACAGTCAACTGTCAGTGGTATTATAATAAAGTGGAAGTGATTGGGAACGACTCGCCCACGAAGTGGTAACCCATGTAAAATGATGGAGCGGGGTCAGTGGATGCTGAGGCGCATAGTGCGCAGAGGTCGGCAACTTTATGCAGAGTCAATCGCTGCAGACCTCCAAACTTCATGTGGCTTCATGCGCAGAGAGCTTCATGGAATGGGTTTCCATGGCTGAGCAGCTGCATCCAAGCCATACATCAGCAAGTGCAATGCAAAGCGTTGGATGCAGTGGTGCCACTCTTGACTCTAGAGCAGTGGAGACGCGTTCTCTGGAGTGACGAATCGCGCTTCTCCATCAGGAAATCTGATGGACGAGTCAGGGTTTGGTGGTTGCCAGGAGAACGGTACTTGTCTGACTGTATTGTGCCAAGTGTAAAGTTTGGTGGAGGGGGGATTATGGTGTGGGGTTGTTTTACAGGAGCTGGGCTTGGCCCCTGCTTCAGCATACCAAGAGATGTTGGACAATTCCATGCTCCCAATTTTGTGGGAACAGTTTGAGGATGGCCCCTTCCTGTTCCAACATGACTGTGCACCAGTGCACAAGGCAAGGTCCATGAAGACATGGATGAGAGAGTTGGGTGTGAATAATGACCGTAATTGACTGTAAATGAAATAGAACTCACCAGTCTTGGATTGTCTTTCCATCATTACCTCTGGTTTGGTAAAAATTAAATCATCAATTGACCAATAAACATGTTCAATGCTTCCGGCTGCTGCTGATGCCCGACTGTGTCTCACTCCACTGCACGCCTCTGCTGTCCCTACCTGAGTCATAGTGTTTGTCAGAGCTGCTGTAAATCCCCTCCATTCTTTATCTGCTGTTGTCAATTTGACCTCCATCAGCCACGGAGGCTGTGTTTGGTCCAAGTCTGGTGTCCAGCCGTATTCACATACAGAATATGGTTGAAATTAGCTCACGGTTGAGTTTCAGGCTGAGTCCAG
>CAEMYA010000018.1:5156317-5174363 GCA_903131615.1 Diplodus sargus | reverse complement strand
TGAGAATCACAGAATCTCTTGTTCCCAAAAAAGCGTTAAAGGACATGCCAGTGGGGATAGCTACAGCACACAGTGGGGAGATCACTGGTTCAGAGAATCCTACAAGTTGTAGTTCATTACTGAGGAACATCAGTCATAGCACTTAAGTGATGAGTTGCGTGCCAATTGCCTGGAGGCAAGATTTCTGTATTTTCTGTGGTTTGTTCTGTTTCAATTTACCTATTTAGGCAGCAATTAAAAAAGAAAGAATGGCAGAAAGTGTTCCATGTTTTTATTCACATGAACATGTACTACAAAATTCATAAATGCAATACAATAATAAGACTTAAAAAGTAGTCTGACCACATTTTTCTCTACAAAACTCAGTTTTACTGCGTTGTATTAACATGTGAATATCTGACATTTCTGTCAGAGGTTACCTGACTGACGAGCATGACTATTGTACAATTGTGTCTATTATATAGGTATTTCAAACATATGCAACAGGAGTCAAGGTGAAAATGCAGACCTTACCCTTTCCTGGTCTTTATAAGTCATGTATACATGAAAATTTTGTGTGTATCCATGGGATTCACAATTCACCTAAACAGGAAATATCAGTGTGTGATGTTATTGCACCTATAAGTCACATAAACCTGACAGTGTCCTCACAAGTAGCATTAAAATCAGGTTTGCCCAAAAGTTTGCCCTAGCCAAAATATCAACAGATGGGCATATTCCTGGAAGCATGGGGAAGAAACACTTTGATTCCCCAGCCTCTAGGACCTTAGGGAAGGCATGCTCCCATTTGTCACATTTTTGTCATACGTCCCGATATGTCCTGAAAACACGTATGTGTGTGTGTGTGTGTGTGTGTGTGTGTCTGTCTGTGTGTGTGTGTGTGTGCGTGTGCGTGTGCGGGTGGTTGAGCCGGTGCCAGGTTTCATGGTATGAAAGCACATATAAGGTACGTGCGCGACTACCTCGACAAATCTGCCAAAATATCTACATTTTATGTGAAAACCATAAAACGGTACCATACCACTAATGTTTAACAAGTGTCACTCAGATTCCAGCCTTGATAAACCGGTAATAAAAGTTAGAAATCTTGACAGTGACACACGCACACGCACACGCACACACACTTTACGTGCTGCAAAAGTACAAACCATGTGATGTTTATTAGCAGGTTTATGAAGGAGAAGTGTGACAACTGCGAATGAGGCTGAGACTAAAGGGGGTTTTCCTGAGACTTTGTCCAATCAGGACACCGGAAGCCGAACCCTTCCGTTTAAACACACACACACACACACCCACACACACACACACACACACACACACACACACACACACACACACACACACACACATTCATGCACACACCCAGCAGGGAAATAAGCAGAGCTGAAGTAGTGTGATTCTCCTAATCTTTCTTACACCATGAGTCCCCTTGTGCCTGGCTCTGCATGATCCCATGCTCAAACCCACACATGCTCACAAACACACACACACACTCACACGCACACACACACCTACACACACATGCACACACAAACACCGACATAATACGCAGCACATTCCCACACACTCGGTCACACATTTCTGCAGCCTTGCTTCATTAATTTGTCCGCTCTAGGAAGAAGTAACACACAGTTAAAATGGTGATTAGTTAGCTTTTTTGCTGTGTGTGTGTGTGTGTGTTAGGCGGGCATGAGCTCCTAAAAACGCACGGGCACGAACATGTGTTTTCGGGCGTCCTCGCGTGATTGTGTGTTTGCACGCCTGAAAGTGTGTGTGTTCAAGTGTGCGTGTTGGGGGGGAAATGGGCTAATTTGTCTGTGTATCCTGACCGTGTTCATACGCGCTGCTGCCGCTGCTTTAATGAGGAACACATTTGGGCTGATATTACTTCCACATGCCACGGAGACAGGAGGAGGGGGCCTTCAGAATACAAGCAGCGCTTATTCAGCACACACTTGGACAAACACTTACGCTGGCCTTTTCCCATCGTTATTAATTGTACTCCATCTTCATAATTGTTGAGAATGTTATGGAGGTAGTTGTGAAGCTGCAGCGGCAATGCAAACAAAACGAAAACACTAACACATAATCCAGAGGCAACTGTCTGGACAGTCCTCAGAGCAAACTGATTCATAACATACTTGTTTTAAACAATATAGACATGGCCCATAAACTGAGAATGACCTTTTCCATTCAATATACAGCGTAAAGCAGGTTCGCTGCAATGATGAGACCAGTTTACTTGCTACAGAAGACGAGGAACTTGGCGCTCAACTGCTGAAAACTGTTGCTGTTTACTGAAGTCCATTATGTGCTAAATGTGCCCTGAAATGAAATTCCCAGACATTCGCATTCCTACCTTTAACAATCAATGACTCAAATCATTTCACTGGTAGAGCTTGGGGTAGAACAAAACCTGGGAGAAAGTTTTGCCTCAGAGGAACACAGCCTCGTTATATAGTACCAGCCAGCTTTATCGGCAGACAGGAATGTCAAACGTTTAAGGCTTATATCTCTCCTCAATATCAAAGCAGGGTAACTACACTGTAGTTAAGGACAGAGAGCAATTGTAGTTATGGAAAGGCTTCATTCGTTCCTTGTTTCTGAGTTTTTCCGTTTTCCTCGGTTTGTCTTTCCTGTTCTGGTATTTTGGATGACCGAAAAGGCCGATCCTTGCATGCAACATTCGCTTGCACAAGTCGCAGTTAATAGATGGAGGTGGCTGCGGCTGGGCTTGGCAGGTCTGTTGTCTTTGTCCTCTTCATTTCTGTGGTGTTCTTTTCGGATTGCACTGAAGCAGTTGAAACAGTTTGATGCCAGAGATTACAGTCCTCTGCTTGCTCGTCCCAGGTTTTTGTTGGTCTTATTCGTAGACTGTTGTACCGTCACAGAGGGCAGCTGCAGGGTCTTCTGTCGGAGTTCACTGTAGTGGATCTGGTGTGAAAGTTTGTTGTTACTCTTTGTTGCCAGCCTAGTCTCCTGTTAGCAGTTAATGTTTCCATAAACCACAGATGCGTCCAAGGTGGACATGTGTGCCAGATGTGGCCTATCATGTTCACATTAAATGCTTATTAGCTGACTGTCACATCAGGAGGTGGAGGGGAAGATGGTGCGTTATCACAATCCAACAAGGCAGTCAAGCAGCCACTGCAGTTAAAGGCCAGCTTCACTTGCTTGTAAGGACACTTATGGACGTTTCCAGATGTTTTTGTGGCCACCAAAAACATCTTTTTCTCACAGGAAGTTGGACCATCTCCATCCATGATTGCTGCAACCAAAACAGGTATTTTAAGCCAAACCATGATGTTTTCCTAACGCTAACCAAGTGATATTTGTGCCTAAATCTAAACAGAGCATAAGCACAACATTCTGACAAGAGAGAAACAAAAAATTCACCTCAAAAAACTTAGAGTTGCAACATAAAGAAACGCTTAGTTTTAACCTATCTGTGGTTTTGCACGAATGTACTTAGCGAACATTAATTCTGGAGATTGGGTTGATGGCGCACACAGCCTGTCCGCCTCAGCCAGTGTTTGACAATGGTGGCTTTGATGTTGTTGGGCTTGAGCTCCCTCAAGGACTGCAAAGTTAGCAACTTAGTCTTCCCATTTGATGTTCATGACTGATTCTTCTCCTCAAAGCCCTCTTGTTTCTTGAAGTCTTGACGGTTCAAGGTTCATGTTTCGGATCTGCAGAGCTAAGTTGGAATGACAAAAGATTGACGCTCTAGGAGTTTGGTTTGTAGCAACTGTTGTATCTCCTCAAAGATAAGGAAAAATAAACTATGGTTATATACCACTGGTGTCATGCCATCAAAACACTCCTTAGGTCTAGGTTAAGATTGTGGTTTTCTTCTCTTTCTCCCTCGTTAAAGTTGGAGGCACTGCATGTCCATCCAACAGCCTGACCTACAACATTATTTTCTGAAACTAAATCCTTCACAGAAATCAAATCAAGGCAACATTTGGAGAGCACGCACCACAATCCTCTACACACAAGCTTGCATCAGCTTAGTTTGTGTATTAGCTCACCCACCTCCTGACAGCCATTCATTCATAATCAAGCAGATCTTTGGAGCAGCCTTCTTCCCAAACCAGTTAAATCAAGAAAATCAAACAGAAAGGACTAAATCTGTTTCTTGTATGCACACATTACAAATTGGTGCTAAACTGAGGATTTTGGAGGTCGCTCGGTGTGTGATGTCACTTGACAAATGATAAAGACCTCTCAGCTTGACGCACACGTAATGGATGGATCTCCTCTGCTGACAGATCATTCATTGTCGAAGAGGAATGGCAGAATGAAGCATGGAGGAAGGGAAGGAGGGAGAGGTCGCGAGGATTAGAAAATGCAGCAGGGAGAAGGGAAAGAGAGAGGAAGAGGAGAAGAGAGAGAGGAAGCCAGAGGGAAGGAAGAAAAACAGACGTCGAGAGGGATAAAAAGGCTCCAGGCTTTTTTTTGTTATCTGAGGGAATGCAGAGAATCGAACCAATGGACATGTGAAAAAGTGCAGACCTACACCAGGGCCCGTTCACTTCCCCTGGAGGAGGTATGGAAACGGGGGGGAGGAGAAGAAAAGACGTGGGGAGGAAAGGAGAGCCAGAGGTAATGTGGGACGAAAGATATGTGGACGAGCCGCTGGAGGAAAGATGGAGAATAAAATAAGAGATCAATCAAATGCGGGAGGAGGAGGTGGAGGAGGAGGAGGAGGAAGGGAGGAAGACGAGAGGGCTGGGAGGATATCATGCTGCAAGTGGACGAACAGGGAGAGGAGAGGAGAAAATGCAGGAGAGGAGAAGGGGGAGAGGGGTCATTAAAGAGCTCTAATGACCTGCTGATTGACGAGGGGCCCAAACTCTGACCCTAAATTACTACAGAGCCTGAGAACCAGTCCTTTGTGCTGAGTATGTGTTTGTGTAGGTGGGCATCTGTGTAGAGGTGAAATACAAAATTGGCAAATTCTATAAACTTCTGAGCCCACCCCATGAAATATTCACAAACACACTTTTTACTCCACTCCAACATTCCATTTGCATCCAGGCGCACAGTTTTTAAATATTCATTCGTCAACGCTTAAGGGGAAGAGAAGCACCGACAGTACAACACAGCCCCGAGGAACCTGCTACAGCTGAGATGGAGCTCAATTTTAGCAACAGCTGCGCTTCTTTTTTTCTCGATAAATGTGGGAAACCGAAAACCAACTAACAGTCAGTCTTTGAACATGCCCAAGGCCGCTAAAAATCGCCATCACTTGTCTACACTTAGATCTTTGCTCGCAGATATTTGTAACCAAGGTTCTTATTTGGGTTTTTAGAAGCAGCGTGCCAATCGCTTCACTATCTTCACCTACTACAGATGCTTCCCTCAAAAACAGAGCTGAAAAGCAAGTTACTAGTGAACTTACGTTCATCAAATGGACTCGAATGCCACTTTGCTGCTCTGTTATTGCAGGCTGTGGAAATAGACAACTGTTTACTGCTTGTTTCTGCTCGCCACATGGGTTATGATGGGTTTAAGGCGGCTGTGGTCACCATGTATTAACACCTGGTGAAATACTCTAACACACAGATCTACACCATCATACCCTTGTGGGATTCTAACTTATCAGGATTCCATATTTTCTAGTGAGTGTAACATCTTACATACATATTATCTCCTCACAGACAGACTCTCTCTCTCCTCACACACACACACACACACACACACACACACACACACTCAAACACATGTGCGCACCCACATGTGGACAGTAAGATACAGAAGCAGCCAAACATTTGTAGCCAAATGAAGACCAGATGAAGCAGCCATGAGATACTGCTGAAACACATGTTCACACACACACACACACACAACACACACACACCACTCTGAAGCCGTCGCCCATGCTTCATCTAAAAGCTCTAACCACAGCTTTATTTTTCTTCTCGTTTGCTGTAATCCATGTCCGTCTTTCATGCACACACACAAACAGTCACATAGGCAGACGCAACAGGAGCAGCAGCGCCGCTCCTTCATTACAGGCCCTGTAAACTGCTCAAATCTGTTTGGGCCCGGTTAACGTTCAAATAAAACTCTGTTTTTCCATTCAGCCCTCCCCTCCTGCTTTCTCTTTATGAGTAAACAAACAAAGTTGCTCTTGTTGACAGACGTAATCACTCACACTCCTCAATAAATGCCACACACGTCCACAGAATGACAGGAGCATAAAAGAATTCTGGGTGCAAGATCAGTGAGGTTATTATTGATTTGCATTGCAACTAATTATGCTTTATCATTGTTTACGTTGAATGTTAGAAAGCTGATGGAAATCTGTTGAGAACAGTCATTTATACAAAAAAATCAGTTTGACAATGGTATCTTGAATATACAATATGCACACAAAACCCTTTATTGATTACTTTGAGGGCCCCTGGTGCATGGTAAGCAGCTCTTGCATCTTCTCAGCTTTTTTTCTGTCCACTTTCTATTACTGGAAGCAAATTGGGTGCTGCCCTCTGTGCAAAAAAGAAAAACACTCAAACTGTCAAAAACATTGTCTCTGTGGAGCATAAAGAGAACAAGTCTGAATACTTCGGCGAATGAAATGTAGTTGAAATTTCAATCCAAATTCAACAGATGTGTTCTTTTCCACCAAAAGGCTATTTCTCTGACAAAATCCAAAATCGATAAACCTTAAAGATTGCTCAAGATGAAACAAACAGCACAAAGAGAATGAGAGAGCAAGCACAGGGAAAACAACTGTGTGTGTGTACATGTTTGCATGTGTGTGTGTGTGCACGTGTGTGTGTGTGCACGTGTGTGTGTGTGTGTGTGTGTGTGTGTGTGTGTGTGTGTGTGTGTGTGTGTGTGTGTGTGTAATTGATAGGAGAATTTGGCCCAAAGCACAGTATGACCTCACTGCCTGCCTGATTTCTCAGCGTTCACAGTTTTACACAAGTTTAGGATCTGGTTAACGTCGAAGGCTAGTCTAGCAGGCACACACACACACACACACACACACACACACACACAGAAACACACATGCAATCTTCACCATTCCACCGCATCTTTCAACTGCTTAAGAAATCTATTTTCCGGAGCTGAGACAGACCACAGACTAATTTGGGAGTACAATTCTGTGGCTGTTGAGACATAAACACACACACTTCCACAGCCGAAAAACATACATGCACACGCATCATTGCTGCAGAAACACGCAGGCCCGAGTGCACACAGATAACATCTTAAAACAACTATTACTTGCGGTGTGTGGTGTGGGATAAGTGCTGAGAAGCGATGACTTCTAGCTAAAGCAAACACCGGGCAGTGAAACAACATGTAGGAAGACGAAAAGGCAGAGTCTGACAAAAGAGGGGGAAGACGAAAAGGAAGAAGAGGACTAAAAAAAGCTACTTCACTTTGTTAACATCACAGGAATAGATGTCCCCTGGACTCCAAGGTCTCCTTCTAGGAAGCTCGTTTTGAGGAAATGGGAGCATATCCTGTCAAGAAAAATATATTTCATGCAAGATCACATAACTTACAACTTACCTAAGCCGAACCCCAGCTTCTGTGAAAACAGATCCAAATTTAGACCAAAACAGTAAAACTACAATTCCACTGCAATGATCACATTCTGTCTCAACTTACTGCACCTGAGTCATCGGCGGTGGTGGTGGGGACTATTCAGGCTGAAGCTGACCATTTGCAAGACAAATTTTGACCACAGGAGCTCAAAACATACGAATCCATTGACACATTAACGTGTGAAAGAAAGAAAGAAAGAAAGAAAGAAAGAAAGAAGAGCCAACATACTGTCAGTGCTTGGCCCCCCACAATGAACATTTTGTTTTAAGTCCACCTTTTCTAAGGCCACAGATGCAAGTAGAAAAGCAAGAAACAGCGACAACACACATAAAACAAGAATTACAACGACTTGGAATCAACTCCAGACACAGAAAGAAGGGAATTAAAGAATCCCGAATAAATGGGAGTGAAAAACAAGAGATGGGGAGATGCGGACACGTAGCCAAACACCCTGCAGGGTTTGAGGGGCCTTGTAATGCTGCCTTTGGCTCCTAAGGTGAGAACAAGAAACCCACATGAACCTGACACAACTTAACGTGTACTCACACAGTCTGTACAAACAGGCAGATGTTTACTGTCTGTTCATTGTTATTTTTTCCGACTTTCGACATTGTTGGACGTAATTGCTCTCCTAGTAGAGAGCTGGCAGTGTTTGGTAAGAGAGTTTGTGTCTGCGTCTCTAAGTTCACATGTGTTGATGCTGAATGCGTGTTACTGAGAAACGACGTGCTAGGTGAGCGTAGAGACAAAGAAGAGGACATGTGTTTTTTCAGTGAGTGAGTCCGAGCGAACGACAAAGAGACAAAGATGAAGAGAGAGACGGAGAGGAGCGTCTCAGAGGGTCATTATGAGACAAATAACCCATCCCATCCAGAGAAGACGGCAGGAGCCAGCTGGACGGCTTCCCAGCCTGTAGATTTATGGCAGCGTGCTGAGGTGAGACTGAAAGGAGAAAGTCAGGACAACTCACGGGGAGCAACAAATACATGCAACATTACTACTTTATTGTTAGAGAAAAAAATCCTCCCATCCATCACGGGTGGATATAAAACAAGTGAGCTTTAGATTGTCAGCAGTGGAGAGACTTTAGAGGGAAAACGGAGAACGTTTAGGCAAAGGGTAATAATGGAGAAGAAGCTACTTCTATGCAAACACTTCATAGTGTCAGAAATGTAATATAAAATATAACGTCAATACGTGTTTCTTCCACTTGATTTATTTGCAAACCTGGACGATCTTTTTTAGGGGTGTTGTGTAATAGTCTATACAAACATTAGTCGAGGAAACGACCTCAGTTTAGTGAGTCTCTTGGACTTGAGAGATTTTGTATCTTGGTTAGGCAGTGCTGATGCTGGAATCATTATGTCATTTTGTAGCTGCACACAAACACGCTTTATATACCAGGTATCATTAGAGCCCACACACGCTGATGAAAACTGGAATGGTTATAGAGACAGTGAAGAAACAGAGCCACAAGACAAAAACACTGACCACAATAACGTCCTCTGCTCTCTAGTATGGCTTACTCAGCCCAGTCGGCCAAATGTAATGTTAGCAGTTGGCATTTTCTGTTAAACCACAGATACCTCCAAGCATTTACATTTGAACTGAACATAGAATATCACATTCACAGTATACGCTTGTTAGCCGACTGTAACATCAAGAGGTCAAGAGGATGGTGTTATTACAAGGCACAAGGCTGCTAAGTGGGCGTCCGCAGTTCGACTCTGTGGGGACATCGCCAGCTTCTTTTGTGGTGACCAAAACTACATTTTTGCAGAAACTTACTGCGCTAACATTTATTCTGGTGATCGGGTTGGGCTTCTTTTGGAAATGCTGTTTTTCTCACATCAGTTATCAGCCTTCCATTCACTCAAAGTCTGTGATTTTGCCACCAGATGGAGAGAAAAAAACCTTCAACAAATGCTAATATCAGGTTTGCGTTTGTCCGTTTTCTTTAATTACTCAATGGTGATAATGGCACCAGTATAAGTTGAAATAAAGATTTGCAGCACTGTCAACTTTCTATAGATCTGTAATATTGTTCTTGAATACAGTTGAAAAAAACATTGCACAGTGGTTTCGACATATGTCTGTGTTTCTCATGTGATTGGAGGTCTGAGAGCCCGGGGATTACTGTTAGCCTTGGCTTGCAGCCTTTATGACCCTTAGTCAAATTCTTGCTGTATACTCTCACACATTTCGCTGTGGTTTCACAAACTTTAGTGCAAATTCAGATGGGCTAATTCCTCGTGTCCGAATGAGGATAGAGTGAGTAAAACAAAGATTGGGTAAAAATGTGAAAGAGAAAAGGAGAGAAAGAAAAAAGAAAGAAACAAGAGACAGAAAGCCAGAGAGAGAGAGGGAGAGTTGTTTCCATTTTTTGGCCCAGGCTCAGCTGGTTGTACAGTACATTTTCTCTCTGTGGGTAAAGCGAAGGTAGGAGGCCTCCTTCCCTCTCCACTAATCACACTTAATGATTCAAATGGGCCTAAGACATACCTTTGAAATCAAATCCACTTACAACCACACGAAAAAGCACACACACACACACACACACACACACACACACACACACACATACAGACATACACAACTAGGCGCACGCACACACAAACATGTCTGAGAGCACAGCCAGTGATTGGCATGGAGAGGAGAGGAGAGGAGAGGAGAGGAGAGGAGAGGAGTGGAGGATGTAACTGAAGAAGTGTGAAGAAGTGTGTTTGCCTGGATGTTTCCAATCCATCAGCAGGCCCCTAACTAGCTCTGCAGGGCCACAGCTAATTGCTCCTTATGACCTCATATGGGCATACGTGCACATGCAAACACACACACACACACACACACACACATGCAAAGGAAAAAGTAAGAAATGCTGCACACACATACACAAGTGGCACATGTAAAGGAAAAAGATGTTGAGCCAACTGGTGACCATAAAACACTGGCCTGTCAAACTGTGTGTGTGTGTGTGTGTGTGTGTATGTGTGTGTGTGTGTGTGTGTGTGTGTGTGTGTGTGTGTGTGTGTGTGTGTGCGTGCATGTGCGTGTGTGCATGCGCATGTGTGTGCAGACTAAGTGCGACCCTACAGCTACATCAGGCTCCTATAGCGGCATTTCCTGAAACCTCTGCACAGCAAAAAGATATCTTCTTTCACCCCACCCCCAACCACACACACACACACACACACACACTGATTCAGAAACAGAGAAACCTAGGCTGTAGGCTTAGCCCTCGTAGGCTTCAAAGTAATTTGCCGTAGGATAAAATAAAGCTTTACTTTCCATCTTTCAAAGAATTTCTGTGCGAGTACAGAAAGTGTTACAGACGCAGACAAAGGCGGTGCCTGTTTCTTAAAATCTCTTACAGCAAAGTGCGAGGGAGAGCAAGATAAAAAAAAGTTACTGAAAGAGCTGAAAAACGTCACTTACTGTTCTGTCACTTCACTGTTAGCACAAAGGGAATCCCCAAGTGTGCTGGGAACTGGCCCTCCTGGGTCCACAAGAGTCTGAAAAGTGATTTGGTTATATAACCTTATTCCCATAATCCACAGCGTTATACAGTAATTGAGCTGTTGACTAATCGGTGAAAACAAGAGGACAGAATTCTCTCACACTAAAGTAAGTGCATGTGTGCTTGTTTATTCACCTTGAAACAAAGAATTCATTTCACCTAATCCAACCCCTGCCCACCCAAACACACACTCATACATGTGTGCACTCACTGGGTGGCTTTACAACCGAGTGGGCAGAGAACTAACACCACAACACTGGCATCTCCCGCTCTCTTTCCCTCGCACACTAATCACTTCATCATGGATTTTTATGGTTACCAATTCTAGGCGGCACACTGAGCCGTGTTTCTTCAAACAACAGGCCTCCAGGTAAATATAAACACCCTATGAAAGAAATATAATGGTTGGATGGAACATATTTTAACGTTTTTTTGGACAAACCGATTTTTTAGACAACGAAACAACAAACCACCAGTGTGTTATAAATATTTTAGTGGTGCTTTAAAATAACAGTAAAATTAGGTGACGGCAACATTTGAAATGACTGGAAGGAACCCTGTTTGAATCCAAGCAGACTCTCCGACTCGTTGGACCAATATGTTTCCAACGGCGAAAGCATCTCATTGGAGGCGGCCGTGCTGTTGTAATTGGAGCATTTCCTTTCTTTTTCTCTTCCTGAATGATTTGCATCCTCCAAAACTCCGCCATGCTATGAGAGAATTTATCGTCCCGAAAGAAAAACACAACTCGTCCGCGAACGACTGGACTTTCGGAGACCGTCCTCCCAAGAAAAACAACAAAACCAGTCGCATCACAAACGCCCCGAAAAGATACAAGCTCTGTTGCGTCCATCTGAATTCTGACTCTTTCAGGCAGAGACAGTGTGACGTTGTTACAGAGCCAAGTCCACAGAGGGAGGATGGCCATGTGGTCGGATGGCTCAACAAAATGTCAGATTTTAACACAGTAGACTGCAGTTTGTTTCCTGCTTCCTACTGAAAAGCCAACATTGGCTTCACACCACAAAACCAAGTAGTTATTAGTTTAATCGCGATGACGAATGTCCCCTTACTTTAACCAAGCAGTCATTTTCACCCAGACCACATTTTTCTCTGAACATAAAGTTATTTTAACCCAAGCACTGATCTGTCCCCAATCCCAACCAAGTCATTTTTGATGCTGCCAACCACGGCAAGCCGGATGTCAGTATCTAACCAGTTGGTACGTTTTGCGATTTCTAATCTAAATGGATCCCATCGTCTCTGCTTGGGGAAACATGAAAGCCCAAATGCCACATGCATCCGCCACACGTATCCGCCACACTTTAGAAGACACAGGAGGAAGAGGCGAGAACCACACACTCGCAATATCAAGTACAGAACTACAAAGACTTTGTAGCTATATAACTTTTCTGCAGCTTCTATTCCCAATCCATATGGACAAGAGAAAGTGGGTCTTGAACCAGCAACCCTCTTTTTCCCAGGCAGGGTCCCTACAGACTGGGCTCCTGCCATCCATCTGCTACTTTCATTGTTATCTCGTCCTTCTTTTGGAGGACTGGTTGAACTATAGAAATGATGGGTTCCAGTAATTACAGTCCCCATGCTGTTGCACATCTACCCTCCACTCGAGTTTTTCCTCGACTTTTCATCCAGCCCAGCCTCTAAGATATAATGTTAGCAGTTAACGTTTCTGCAAACCACAGATGACAGCTTGACATTTGTAGCAAACACGGCATATTATGTGCTTTTTAGATGTATTTCACATCAGGAGCTGGAGGGGATGGAGGTGCTTTTATTACAGCCAGCAAGGCTGCCAAACGGCCGACGAATCACACCACTGATGTTTTAATGGACACATGGGGATATTTCCATCCATTTTTTGTGGCATCAAAGGGTGTTTTTATAAAGAGACCTAGGGAAGTTTCCAGCGGTTTTTGTGGTGACCAAAATCGGCTACTTTTCACAGGAAGTCGGACCATCTCCACCGTCGATCGTGGTGACCAGAACAGGTAATTTAAGCCAAACCATGATATTTTTCCGAAGTGTTTTTTTATGCCAAATCTAAGCAGGGTATGAGCACAGTATTGTGACAAGAGAGAAATGGAAGCTGCAACTTTAAGAAACCTGCAGTTTGAACTTATCTGAGGTTTAACAGGAAACCTACTTAGGTAAAATGTATCCTGATGACTGGGTTGTTTCGTCACATATGTCACTTAATGGTTTAGAACATTCCTCCTAGTTCTTATTCCCCCAGTCCAGTTTCAGGTCTGTTGACCTTTGCCATCACGATATTCAATGTTTAGCTCACCGGGCAACTTGGAAAACATCATTTGAGAAGTGCCTTTGGATGCTTTACAGATAATCCAGTGGTTACAGTAAATATACGGATAATACATTTCTGTTTGTAAAAGGTTTGTCATTTTAACAGTATAGTACTAAAAACAATGTTAAAGTAATGGAAACTGACATCTAAGTTTGTGTGCTGACATAGGCAGAAAAAAAGTCTGGCAGCAGTAGCAGTCTGGACTGATCTGAGACAGATTCATGGGACTTAACCGACATGTATAAATCAAGACATGGCGTATCGGATACACTCTTACAATTAACAATACCTTGTTCCATTTAATCAGCTTGTTGTTTGGGTGTGGAGTTCCTCTGGAAGCTATAGCCTATGGTCGCTCTACGTTATGGGAACCAGGCTAATGGAACATGCACACACACACACACACACACACACAAACACACACATACGTCTCCTTGCGTTGAGAATCGCAGGCCGTCTGCCAAATTGCAGTCAGACGAAATGGCTACAGCTTTGCTAAATGCACTGTGGTCTGTGGTAGCGGTAGCACTCAGTAAGACAAACAAACATACCAGCCCACAACCGCCACTGCCACACTCAGAAAGTGTGTGGCGTGCGTGTGTGTGCATATTAATACATAACCCAGTCTTTGAATCACTGCATGCAACTCTAATAAAACTGTACAAGCACACCTATTTGTACTGTATTAACGCAAAAGCTTGTGTCAATGTTTCTGCGTGTGTAGGTGTGTGTGTGTGTGTGTGTGTGTTCAGTAACAACTATCTGAGCCAAAAACTAAAATCTGCTGCCAGGATGGAAAGAGAAGAGAAAGAGGAGAGGGAAAATAATAGCTGTTCACAGTTTAAAAAAACAAACTATTCCAATAAATTTACCCCCAATCCCCATCCGCCACCCCCTTTTTCTTGTTCCGAGCTGCTTTTATGGGTGAAATTAGTCGTCCCCAACCCCCTGACAGGGCAATAAAAACACTCTGCCAGGTACATACTCTTATACTAGGCCTCGGAGAGCGTAGCGCGTAGAAGAAAGAGAAAAGACGGGATGGAGGGGGAGGAAAGAGGGCCATGGGGAGACAAAAAGGAAGAGTGAAGGAAAAAGAAAGTGAAGCAAGAGCTGGGGAATGGGGAATGATACGAGAGGAGTGAAGGAAAGAGAGGAATAAGCAAATAGATGGGGGTGTTAATGGACACATGAGAGGTGAAGAATGTCAAAGAAGTGCGAGGAGAGGGAAATGGAGGGAAGGAAGAATGTAGGCAGGGGAGGATGAGAACGATAAAGCTAAAGAAAGTTCGAGGAGAGAATGACTTTTACATCTGTGGCCCGAAGTCCCTCTGGACTGAGAGCAACACACACACACACACACACACACACACACACACACACACACACACACACACACACACACACACACACACCGATCCATCCTCAACTGTCTCCTGAGGATTTTAAGTCAAAACTTTACATCCTGAAATGCACAGTGTCAAACTTCCTCCCCTCTCCGAAAGAAAAGGTAAAACGTAAATTCATGGGGGCTGTCGACAGCAGCCAGGAAAACAAGATGATGACTTTCCACAAGCGACCTCATGGGGGTCAAGGGTCCCGCTCCCTGAGACACAGAAAAAAATTGAGAAAGGAGGAAACGAAGGGTCAAGCGATCCTCAAATAATTTGTCTCTGCCTTGACATGGTTTCTATCTGTTAGCAAGAAAGATGTGTTTTTATAAATGTGTAGCCTTATATTTCACTGAAATATTTTCCACTGGCCTCATTTTTTTATCTTGTGAAAACAAGATGTCATATTGTAGGGGTTTTTTTTAGCTATTAATAAGTGGGAAGCAGATCTATTTGCTGTAGAAATCCATGGACGTCTTGACATATGCACCTTCTTCATAAAAACATAATGTGCCCCTCATCCTTTGGGACATCAGAAACTATGTATTTTTGAAAACAGTTATGCAGCTACCTTAAATGGTAAAAGCATGCTAGATGCGATGGGTTAGAAGACGCTAAACTCTTTCCCAGGTTCACTGAGCGAGGCAGTATCTTATAAATCCCACATGAATTATTGAACCCCTATTTGCTCTCACGGTCCTCTTCATCCCGCTTGAGGCGCAGGTCCTGTAAATTAGTTCAGTAAATTTGATGTCTTCATCCTTTGCACCTGTGATATGCTCATGCGAAAGGAGTGAAGATGTTTGCGATCAGTTGCAGGAAACGCCGGTAGGAGTCAACAGCACAATAAACCACGTCTGTGCAAAAATGCCTCGTAACACATTCCACAGAGCCTCCACACTGTGCCGTGCATGGTCAGGTGGGAAAAAGAGGGAAGAATGTTGGAATGCCATGTTAGAGGCTTTATTTTATCGCTTTGGTGGATAAACGTTTGCATGTTGCATCAAATACGTGATGGGATAATATGTTTCTGTAAAATATATCAGCACCAAAAGCAACATACAGAACAGAACAGTCCAGAAGCTCTGTTGATTACAGTCAAAGCAACACAACATATTGTAACAAGTGGCTCTTCCTGAGGTTTCTTCAATAGTTTTTTTACCCTGTCTCTCCATCAACATGGCAAGTTTTTCCTCACTCAAATCGAGGGTCTAAGGACAGAGGACGTCGTTCACTGCACAGATTGTAAAGACCAAAGAGGCAATGTGATTACGATTTTGGGATATATAAATAAAACTGATCGGATTTGATTTGATTGACCTTAAAAAAATACATCTGTCTGTAACACAGCTATGTAACGTGTTACTCTTACTAAATTCAGTATCACACAGTCCGCTAGGAATTAAAAGAAACACTCCTTAAAAAGTTTTATCTGCAAATGACTTGATTATGTGGAATGTCCATGCAAAGCTAAACGCGAACTGGTTCAGTATTGAGTCGCTACCTTGTGGCTGCCGCAGGGGAGTCGACGTTAATGTTAGCCGGGCTAGCTTGCTGTGTGGGAGAGAAACTTTATTGGGTACGCTTTAAAAAAATCTCCTGGATATGAAAACTGAGAGTGGTTCTGAGTTCAAAGGACGAGAACCTGAAGAAAGCTGATCTGGACAGACGGTTCACTGGCCTGACCCTGCGATGACGGTGTAAATAAAGTTTTGTTGTAATCTGTTTGGGATCTCCGGGCTCGAGGAAACTTGGATTACGCAGGACGAGCTGAATTTTTTTCCATCTGCTTCAGTTGTTTGGAAGAATGCCACAATGCTGTTTTGGTGTGAAGCTCCAGGAATTACAGGAACTACAAAACTTGACCAGACTTTCCTTCAGCATGAAGGTGAGTAGATAATGACTACGTTTTCCTTTTTTGGGTGAACTTATCCTCTAAAACCTGCTTTATAATGACTGATAATGTGCAAAGATGCTACTAACATACATGCTAATAAGCCACCTGAAGTGTCCTTTGTCCACTGTTTAAACTTACAATGAGTTTTTAAGGGTAGCATGAAAACCAAACTCTTCAGTGTAGCACTACCACTGTCACACATCATCGCCCTGCAGCCCACAGCTCAGTGAGTACACAGCGCTCTATCTCTGCTGCAGTCAAAAAGACAGGGACAAGTGTAATTGTGGCTTGCGGTTTGGCTGAGCATTCAAACGGAAAAGCAGCTTGTCCACATCTCTGTCTGTGTGTCAGCAAGGTCCATTTGTCTCCCAGTCTGTGCACGTGTGTGTGTGTGTGTGTGTGTGTGTGTGTGTGTTGGGAGAAAGATTCAGTGTGCATGTAGATTATGTCTGTCAGCCGCGTCTGTGGTAAATCTAGTAGACGTGAGACAAAGATGGGACACATGGACGCAGACACACACACGCACAGACACACACACGCACACACACACACACACACACACACACACACACACACAAATGTCAAACCACAATCGGCTGAGCGGGCTTGGTATGGTGAGAATGCTACGCTGGGCGCCCACTGCTGCGACAAACGTGAATAAGCCATTTGTATAAAGCATTTTCCCAGCACACTCACACACCATATGCTGGATGACGTATGACTGTAAACCCACATAGGGTATCAAAACTAAACACCCACACGAGCTTATACTGTACACACAGAAATTACACGCTCAGGCAAAAGCAAACATCAGACACGCACGCCACTCTGAAAAGCTACTGTTGAAATCACTTTAATAATAGTCTTTAATACTTTTTTATCATACAACTCAAAAAAAAAAGGAAGATCTGTGTGTCCTCTTGATGTGAAATAAACTTGAGAAAACCCTTCAAAGCATGACTCAAATCACGAGTGTCGGGGTAATCTCAGACGTATGTGTGCTTCCAGGTGCATTGTTTGGAAGGTTATTCCCGTCCGGACTCTCTGAATGAGCGGCAAGAAAACAGGAATCTCACTGTTGAATGAAAAGTGTTTGTGTGTGTAAGTGAGAGCGGCAAAACTGAGGGAGGGGACCGCATATCAAAACAGTGTGTGTTTGTGTATGTGTGAGTGTGTGTTTGGTTTGATTTTTATCATGCATGTAAAAGGCAAACGGCGTCTCCCAACACTCCTTGTGTACACTTGATTCTAACCGTTTTATGAAGACAGGACACATTGTACACGCCGCACGCACACATACGCACACACACACACACACACATGCTCACACGCACATGCACGCACACACACACACA